>OZ008369.1:119339872-119882328 GCA_963931995.1 Phaonia tiefii | reverse complement strand
AATATTAAAAAAGGTTTACCTTATCGAGTCTTCGCATTTGCATTCGAGCGTTGTGTGAAAGCTTTACGCTTTACAATTCAAAATTAATGTTACAACAGCTTTATTGAAGCTTTCGCAAAAAAGCTTTATTACGTTAGCTTACTGTTTGTTTCACTTTTTAATAGATATATGTTGCCAAGCAACATTAGCTTGCTGTTCGTTTCACTTTTTCTAGATACATGTTCCTATGCAATGTTGAGCAACCAAAAACACTCAACCAAACACCACACATATGTTTGAGTGTATGTGTTTAAACAATTTTCATTTGAGAAATTTAAATATTAGGAAGATATCAACCAATATGAAATGTATATCAAACGAAAGATAACATCTTCATTTACCTACAAAAAAAATTTAAAAAAAATTCATCTAGCCGTTTCCTCAAATTCAATGAAATAAAGATTACAACAATAAAAACCTGACATGACTCCTCATACCGTAAGGTAAGACGTATTCTACGTCAAAAAATTAACATTCTTTAGCAAAATTGGTGTTGTTACTCAAAACGCGTGCACATTACACGTTTTTCCAAAAAAGCGCCAACGAAATTTTTCTCGTGTTTTGCAAGGTCGAAAAGTGTTGAAACTAGCCCCAAAAGAGCTAAGTTAGCGTAACTGCTCCTAATATGTATTAGGAACATAGAGTAAAGACGTATACAGTAGACAACTCTCTCAGTAAATTGATGACATTTGGTGTGTTGCAGATGGGCGGTTGGATGTTGGAAAGTATTGCTTTGATTCTACCAGATAGAGACACTGGCTCAAACCAACCAACAATAAATCAGCAACGGTATTTCGCCTTATGCGTTAAACATTTTTTGTAAATACACCACAAATATATACTAACAATAAAATATAGCAAAAAAATCCAAACTAAGTTTAAATTTTACAAGGTTTCATCAAATCGACATGAAAAATTGAAGTCAAAAATTTTTATAATTCCACCTGATTTAAGTCAGTTTACGTCAAATAACTCTCTATCGCAGAACATACATAAGGCAACCGGATTATCTCTTGATCAGAGAACAAAAAACCAGATTGATCACTGGCAAATAGATGGCAGGCACTCTTCTAGTGTAATGGATGTCTACGAAGCCTAGCACGGGAAAAACTAGATATTGACAAGTTGCAAATACCGGAGATATCAAAGTGCTATCAACAAAATGTCACTCTCCGGCTAGAGGAGCAGACTTCCGCTCCTGAGGACCCAGAAGCGCAGTGGAAGCATATTTCCCATTTTTTGGAAACCGCTGCAAGGACTTAACGAAGGTACGACGAAGAAGGTACGACGCATTGCAACTGATGAAAAAGACGCTGCACGTATGGCAACGAAACAGTCAGTTACAACGCGTGCTGCGAATGAGCGGTACAAGAGGCTGAAAACGGAGGATACCCAATTATTTAGGATGGGAAAACACCGAAATGTTCAGGATGGACAACTAATCCCCAAAATGTTTCCAGAGAGTAAGAAGATCGGACAGCGGACCGGATAATGGGCTCCCCTCCTACAAGGACGAGAACGGGAATCTGGTGTCTGATAAGCAGTGTGTGGTTAAAATATGGAGAGACCACTTTTCAACACTATTCCACTACCACTGAAGATCAGGAGGTAATGATTGTGGAAGATAGAGGAGATTGTACACCCCCCAGCCAACCAAGTCGAGATTAGAACGGCAATCTGCCGGCTTGAGGATGGAAAAGTCGCTGGTGTGGATGGGCTACCTGCTGGAATTTTAGGGCAGTTGACGAAGGACTGCTATCTCCCACGCATCAACTTATATACGGTATATGGTTGGGGAACCTACGCCAGACGATTGTAGGCTCAGTGTATTATGTCCTGTATTCGAAAAGGGTGATCCGTGTGTCTGTCCCGACTATCGCGGTATCAGTCTTTTATCCATCGCGTATTAGGTATTGTCTAGCGTATTATGTGAAAGACTCAAGCCAATTATTGAAAACCTGAATGGACCTTATCAGTGTGGTTTTAGACCAGGCAAGTCCACGACTGACTAAATATTCACGCTACGCCAAATCCTGGAAAAGACGCACGAAAAGCAAATCGATACATACCATCTTTTTGACGATTACAAAGCTGCTTTCGATAGCCTCACACGGGGAAAATTGTACAAAGCTATGCCTGAACTTGGGATTCCGGCAAAACTCATCCGCGTCTGTAGAATGACGCTGACAAACACCAAATCAGTAAACGCTGAAAAATCTGTCTTTTGTTGTTGTTTGGATGCAAATATAACGTGTTTGTAGCTTGTAGCAAATATATTATACTTCTGCTCAAACACATTGTGTTTGCAGACACAATGATTAATAGCCCATAGTTTATGGTTTTAGACCCAAACGTGGATTTTTTTGTTGAAAACCGCTAAAAGCAAAAACAAGGCAGATAACAAAGAGACAACAAGGCAGCAAATCTTCAATTCATGAAAGCAATGCTTGCAAACGAGTACATGTTTCCTGCAATATATTGCTGGGATGATTATTTTTCAGCGTGTAGTGAATATGGGGATCGATCTCACCGAATCATTGTGTACCATGCGAGGACTGAGACAACGCAACAAACACACTTTCGTTCAATCTCTTCAACATCTTAATGGAGATAATAATAAGAAAAGCTGCAGTAAATACGAACAAGATCATTAACATGAAAAGCCATATGTTACTGGAATATGCTGACGACATACCATTGGTTTTTAATTCATCGGTTTCAAATTTTTCAAAATCAATTCAGGCACAGTAGTTAGGCATCTGATGATGAATTTGTCACGGAGTTCGAAACTAGTCATGCCAGTGAGTGTGTGGTGAACTGAATTGTCTATTATTTCCAACAAAAACTGAGCATTTTTCAATTAGAAAAATGTTCATGACTTGTAAGCTTGTAGTATGAATTTCTCATACATTAACCAAAATCTAACAAAAATCGGTCAGTAAAATTCAAATTCAAATAAATTTTGTGTAAATATAGTATTTATATATAAAATACACAATTTTAATAAAAAATTACATGAAGTGTCAGGCGACACCCGGTTGGAACAAAGTTCCTTTCGCTACATATTATGTACTAGTTAGTTCTTACACGCCTAAGGCGCCGGTTGATTTGGATGTAATTTAAATGGAACTTTCAGAAAAGATACTTTTTGTAAAATGATACATTTTTTTAAGAAATTTTTTATTTATTGAATGTATGTTTTAAAAAAAAAGTATATTTTTAGGTCCCTTTTGTAAGAATATGTATTATATTTTCCCGAAAAGGTCCTTTCTTTAATGAGAGGTACTTCTTTTATTAAAAGCTAATGGTTTTTTTAAGAAAAGCTACCATTTTTAATAAGAAGTGTTTTCTGTAAGAAAAAGCCTAAGAGTATGAATTTTTTTTACAAAGAAGTACTTTTTTTAGAACAGGTACTTTTTAAAGAAGTGGTACTCTTTTTAGGAAAAGGATATTTTTTTAAGAAAATGTACTTATTTCCAGAAAGGCTACTTATCTCAAGAAAAGAAAGGAAAAGGTATCATTTTTTTTAAGAAAATGTACTTTTAAGACACGGAATTTTTGTAAGAAAAGGTATTTTTTTAAGAGAAGGTATTTTTTTGAAGAAAAGCTTTTTTTTACGAAAGAACATGTACAATTTTAAGAGTAGGTACTCATCTCAAGAAAAGTTATTTTGTTTTACAAGAAAGGTACTCTTTAAAGAAAATTTTGTTTTTTAAGAAAAGAAAATTTTTTGTAAGAAAATTTACTTTTTTAAGCAAACGTACTTCTTTAACATAGGGAATTTTTTTAAGAAAAGGTAGATTATTTAAGAATATCAATAGGTATTTTTTTTGAGAAAATTTAAGAAAGAAAGAAACTTAAGAAAATGTTATTTTTATACCCTCACCCATAGGGATGGGGGTATATATCATTTAATACGTAAAAAAATGTAACACATAGAAGAAGCCATATTAGACCCTTAGTATCTTTGGACGAAATTCGCTTTAGGACCTTTTAAGACGTTTGAGCCATGTCCGTCTGTCTGGCTGGATGGCTGGTCAATACGATAACTGCCGTAAATCTTTACAGATCACAATGAAATTTTGTCAGTGACTATTATTTGTCAACATTGAGTTTGGGATTGAAAATGGGCGTTTTGACATACAAATCAACACATTTAGCACAAAATCATATTTCTTTCAAACCTTTCTTCTGGTGCATGTGATTAGCTTGAACTCACACACCGGTTAATAGTCTGTAAATGCCTACTTAACTGGAGGAAATGGGCGAGATTGCTACGCCCATTCTGGTACCTCCCATACAAAACAGGGTGTTCGTCCGGGTTGACAATCTGATAAATCGTGTGAAACACTTCCGACCTTAATGAAATTAGGTAAAAGGCTTCACGTCATGAAACGCCAATCACCGATTCAAACAAGGGTGATTTTGCCGCGCCCATTGTGGTACCTCCCATACACAACTTGTTCGGCCGTCTGGGTGTTTGGCACGAGAAGTCCCGCAAAACCGAACCAATCTTTATGAAAGTTTGTACTAGTCAATATTTAGTCAAATAAAACTCTCCTATAGAAAATGAGCTCTTTTGCCACACCCATTCTGGTACCTCGTATATGAAAGTTGGGCGGACGACCGGTTGATCGACGCGGTAACTCTCGTAAACTATAACCGATCTTAATAAAACTCGGTACTAGACAAAATTTTGCTAAAAGCTACTGTGTAATTAATAACTTACTATTGTGCCCAGTTTCGTACCTCCCATACAAAAGTTGGGTGTTTTTCCAGTTTGCCGACTCGATATCTCCAATAAATCATAACCGATCTTAATAAAATTTGGTACTGATGAAAATTTTGGCAACAACTTGTCATGCCCATTTTTGTACCACGCATATAAATATTGGTAGGAAACTAACTAATTTGGGTATTCAATAATATTTAGTGCAATGTCAATCTGTTATTGAATATGGTCACCTTTGAGTATGGACGTTTTTAACAGAACTCGCACGCAATGGATGACTTAGGCTGAGGGTATAATTAAGTCGGTTCACCCGACTGAAACTTATGTACTGGTTTTTAACTTCTTTCACTTTAGCTTTTCTAAATATACTTTTTAATCGGTTCAAAACTACAATATGTAATAAACAGGCTCCACCTAGGAAACTTCCCATTAAACAAAAAATAGCCCCCGATATGTTAGTCTAGACCAGTGGTCATCACGCTAATGCCCCAAGGGTCGAACGCGATCGGCTTTTTACACGTACACAACACGACTGTTAACGAAACTCTTTGCAAAGAGCGTAAAAACTATAATTTTCATTCAGTTGTATGATAGCTTTCAATAAAGCATGTCGGTGTCGCTATATGTTTGTAAAAACAAAAACAAAACACATTAATTTTGTATGCACAGCTCTCTAGCTTTAATGAGAAAACAAAATATTTTCAGTACACTTGGAATATTTTTCGCTTATTGTGGAAAGTAGAGTGGGAAAATTTTTTTTTGTTTTTGTAATTTTTATATTTTAAATATGTAATTTAAATACATATATATATGTATTGTAATTTAAATATGTATATTCGAAAAATGCTTGAAGAAAATAATTATTTGTGAAGATAATTTAATTATTTTCTTCAACTGATTTAACTTAAACTGCAATATTCATAAATTCACATATTCAAACATACACGCATTCATATTTTCATACAATCAAAAATTTACTCATCCTTGCGTTAAATTTTTATGTATAGGAACTCATTTGTGTTTATATAAAAATATTACACATATGTAGTACGAAATTTCTCCCAGTGCACTCAAAATACACTCACCACTCCACACACATTTTTAAGCTGGCTCTCTTTATGATGGACCCTGGTCTAGACCCAAATCAAACAAAAAGTACGAGTTGAAGAGTAAGTGTGCTGCCAAATGTAATTCCATGCTCAGGGTTGTATTTCATGGATTTCCCAGTCTTGCACTTTGGCTTTTCGAAATTTACTTTTTATTGGGTTCAAAACTACAATATGTAATAAACAGGCTCCACCTAGAAAATTTCCCATTAAACCAAATCAAAAGTACGAGTACCCCATATAGTAGATAATAATGCGTTGTAATAAAGTAGTTTAACAAAAGTTGTTTAAATTTTTTTCATTTAGCCCCCGTCCCGCAACGTGCGATAAGGAACTTCGTTCCAAAAATTATTTTTTTAAACTTTTTTTCTATAAAACTCATAAGGTTGTGAATTCATAGATAGTTGTGACAGCCATCAAATTCAAGTAAATAATTAGATGAGCATACCAATATATTATTTGTTACAACCGAATTAATTTTAACATTTTTCGTTCATCCAACTAATAGAATATTCACCACTACAGGATAATTTGATTGCTACAACTAAAACTCGATTGACAGATCACATCATCCGGGTACCAGAACATATGGATTACCTAAGTAGTATCAGTGGTGTTATTCGTTTCAAATTTAACAAACAACTAATGCAATCTCACCCACTGTACCTTTTTATGCATCCAAAGAGGTGAAAACATTTATCTTGGAACCAAAAATAAATGCGAAATACATTTAAAATGCATAACCAAGTTTAAGGTTTTTGCTTTTCTTTTCTTTCAGCAGTTTTATCTCAAGGGATAAAGAAAAACAGCATCAATACAATCCGGTATCATGGAGACGTAGACGCAAAACCGTCAAGGAAAAAACAGCTAAGAAGGCGCAATGGAGCCAAATAGCTTAAACCGGAAACGCCTGTTTTGGGGATGGCAATCAAAATCAAATTGAAAAAAGCAACACACACATATCATAGGTATAATGTGTACCAAGGAAAATGGGATTATTGAGCCGAAAGGATTCGATTTTAAAATGTGTAGAAAACGTTTGCCTTAATGTTATATAATTGGTTTGGTAATTACCACTAAATGTTCTACATTCCTTCCGAAATAAAATAAACTTTAAGGGGTATTAGTTTCTCACATTAGCTTGGATAGCGGACGCGTTAAATTTCATAATTTCTTCTCCGGCCTTGGATATTTCTGATATGCTGGCCTCATTTATATTGCCAGATTTGTTCTAGTTACCATCATATTTGATTGGATCTGTTTTATCGTATGTAGAGAAGCACTTTGTTCCACCAAAACGAAAACGTAAATAAATGAACTGGGAATGTAATTGCGACAAACGAACAGTTGTTGATTCAAATAATTCATGATCACCTTTGAGTGTAAAGTATAAAATGAATCATCATTTATACTCGTAATAACTGGGATTCTTCATCTTCCACAAAAGTAAATTAAGACAACTTTCGGGTAAATGAAAGTTTACAATTTACAATAATTGGAACGATTTTTTCGATAAAAAGTCAACCTTGCCATTAAGTAGCTACCAATATTTTTTGGACCAAAACATATGTTTGCCCCAAACGTGGTCTAAGCGTGTGCTCTTTTGCACCCTGCAAATTTTTTTTCCTTTTTTTGATGCGATATAACGTGTGTGTCGAGCTTCTTGAAAATATAGTATACTTGTTTGTATCCAAACACATTGTGTTTGCTATTCAAATTTAAATGTTTGAGACGAAATGATTAGATGTTATAACAGATGTGTTTGTGCTTCAAATTAAGCTTTGTTTGTGATACAAATACAGCTGAGTTTTTTATGCAGCCTTTACTTCATTCTTTTGTCGCTACGCTCTGTCGAGAGCAAAATAATAAAACGGGAACAAGGAGAGATTGTTCTCAGCCTAAGTTAATGTCATTGCAAGTATATGACTGTAATTTTATTGTTTGTTTCTTATGACGACTGATCCGTTGCGTTACAATTTCATGGATTCCCTTGTCAATCGTTCCTTTGGGAGGAAATACACGAATGCTTCAACGGAAGTATATGGATGTTTGCGTTGAAACATGCAGATAACTGCACCTAAAAGTATGTATTTGTGCAAGTAAAGATGACAATGTTTGCTTTTGAATATAACAGAGTTTATGACTTGCAAATATATGAATTTTTGGAGTGTGTTCCAAACAGATACATGGTTCCTGCAGAATGTGCTTGAGAGGATATATTACAGACGCTGTTTTTTAGCGTGTGCAAATTACACTCGAATTTCGGTTACAATAACGAGCCACACTATGTACCTTTTCATCGTTTACCTCTTGTAATAATGAGAATAGAAGCCTTGTTTAGCATCCTTAAGATATTAACATCTATATTCTGAAAGGGTTAGAAAAGTCACCACGGTGGCTATTTAACAGCAATGTGGCAATTGTCACAAATCGGTATTCTGACACATTTTTGCATTTCCGTAAAATGGTCATAACTTTGGAACGGTAAGATCTCAGGGCTTCGTTTAGGTCATTTTGGAAAGGTAAGAGGTATGGCTATCTTTCAACAGAAACATAGTTACCTGCCATCTGGCTGAGCAAATTGAGGTTATGTGATTTTTTTTCCATTTTTTCCCGAAAGCTCGGTATCTCGGCGATTTGAATTTTTTCTACTTTTTTTTATTGGTTCTGAAAGCATCTTAAAGACCTTTCCAACAAGCCCAAAAACAAAAAAATTCGACCACTGGCTCAGAAGTTAGCAACTTTACCCTACTACCCTCCGACCGCCAATCCGAAAATTTTGAATCCGCTGCCATTTCGCACCCTTGCATTTTCGGACATGGTCCTAGTGGACTTTTCTTGATGAAATAAGCCAAGGAATACGCTTGAGAAATTTGTCCGGAACTTCCTGAATCACCCTGTATATTATAAAGCAAGACAAAAATAGTCCATATATATACATACGTACATAAGTATACTGTTTTGTGGAATTAATTATATTTTTCATGTCAAAACATTAAAGCAACGCCACATTTTTTATGATTTCTGGGAAAAAGGTTTTGATTGTACCTTTTTCTCAAAAATCATAATAAACATCGAAGTAAAGTATTTCGTGTTAATACGTGAACTATCGTTATATGTTTTGTAAAGACGACTAAACTGGCATTATTTTTATGGATACTATACTATTCTCACTTTCCCACAACTTTCTCCAGAGCTTCGAAGTTTGCCCATTTTTTCAAAAAATTTAAGTTTTTGCGAAAAATACCTCAATGTACCTCCGCCAGTTGTTTAACTTAATTGTGATGTCCGCAAGTGTTTCCAATAAGAATGCACAAAATTGTGACTTCCTGGCGGCATATTTGGAAAATACTGGGAATTTTCTGAATAATCCCATATTTGGGAATTTTAAAAATTATTATGGGAATTCTGGGATTGTATTGTTATCTTGTTTTAAAATTGTGGCTGCTTTTAGTTCTTGATTAATAAACTGCTAAATATTATTTTCATATCATATTTCCTTCTATACTAGATTAACAGCGAAAATTAGAAATTTCAAGAAATTTTTTACTTCATATTAATTTATGATGCATGAGTTGCTTTTATTATTGGTTTATTAAAAGAATTTATAACGAGTCCAAATACTTAACCAAAATGTATGACATTATTGTATTTGCTTTTCGTTATTATTTAAAAATATTTTCATAAAATTAATAATAAAATTATTTGATTCCAGAAATGATAATTTTACTATAGATGTAAATGACATAACGTGGCAATTTTGAATTGAAGTGATGGCATGATTTAGCATCGAAGTTATTATCCTTACTAACAATCCACCCATATTGTTCCTTCCAAGGAAATATTTAAAAACGGTTATCAAACCTTCCCATCGATGCTCACAATGAAACTCCAAATCCTTTTTAAAGCGAAATTCTTGTTATAGCCCCAGCTATTGATTGGCCTAAAGTAAAGTAACAAAGTAATATGAACATATTCTCATATATATTCCAATTATAACTACATAATATGCACTACCCATTACGACCTTAATCCCGAGTTTATTTACTTTTCCTGGAACCCAGAAGGATGTGCTACACACCTCTGGAATACAAATAACAACTATGAAATCTACTTCCAACATACAAGCGATTATACTCACAAAAACAAGCAACCTCACAAACTTCTATGGCATCTATGGCCGTGTAAGTGTGTGTACACACGTCTGCAAGGATTTGTTTGCTAAGGATTTAATACTATCATCAGTAAGCTGCTTCTCGTCCATCATTCTTGCATGCGATGGCCCTTTTGTTTCCAACTTAACCCCAAACATAATAAATGCCAATACCCTACCAATCTACTTTTGAATCCATGATGTTGTTCCCAGGAAAGCTGATGTTGCTCCCGGGCTACTAAACAATGCGTCTATAGAATTGACGTATTTTCCCATTCGCTTTCTCTCCCTCTCTGTCTTTCGCTGTGTTTGAGAATTGCAATGTAAACTCTTTTGAAAGGAATTGATTTGTTGCCATTGATGTACCTTTAAATTCGCTGCTCGTACTACAGCAGCAGCAACAACTTTCCTAAATCTAAAGTCGTCTATTTAAAGTCGAATGGAGTTCAGAAGAGCCCCTTTTGCCCTGCCATCGAAAAGTTCTAGCAAATGTTGGCCAAAAGGCATTTTTATCTTTGCTAAATGGCCTCATTTTCGAAAGACGATACAATGGCATCCATGAGTCCGAAGTTGGGTGAGCAAGTGTGGCGTATCTCTAAAACTGCCGGTGTCAGTTGGTGTTTGTACACAAACATGCATGTATGCATTGCAAGTAGTAGGGTGACACATATTTTGTTGAGTTTCAAAATTCAAAATTTAACAAAAGGTTTGATTCAGACTCAACACGCAGAAAACAATTGACTGAGAGTAATGACAAGACTTTTAATAAATTGCCCCGGTCAATTTACAACAGTTCTCATAATATGTCCAAAGCAAATATGTTGAATCTAAACTCTGGACTCTAATTCTGCATGTGAAGGGTTCGGTCCGGAAAAATCCAACAAAAATTAATATGACGCATTATATTTATTTACTGACCACATAATGTACCTATCCAGGTTCTCGGATTTTTTTTTACAAGGATGCAGGTTTTAACACCACACTGACATTCTTTTTTTTCCATCAGTGGTACTCTCTTCGCTAAGTGACAGCAACACTAGGCGTGTGTTTGGTTACACCTGTTGCTTAAACTACCACTTATTTTGTATGGAGAGCTAAGCGATCTTAAGGGGTACTTGAAATTATCGCTTCCATATCTGTCTTAAATTAAGCAAAATGGCGTTATATGTAGTTATTGTGAATTCAAAGATAAGAAGAAAGTAATATACATTTGCAAGATTGACCACATACTATGCGAAGGAGCAAGACGATTATAAAGGGTGCTTTTTTAAGTGCAATAGAAATTGATGGTGCAAAATACAACACAAAATATTAAATTTAGTCAACACCAATTTTTTATTCTAAACATGGTATTCAGGACGACGCGCATTCGGAGCGTCCAATTTGGGTCACTTTTTCGAGCCTAGCTGGCCGTATATCACGAATGACAAGAACAATTGTGGCCTCCAAGGCGTCAATTGCTGCTGGTTTATCAGCATAAACCAATGACTTCATGTCGAGAGAGACAATAAAGAAAGGAGCAGCAGATTCTCATTTCATAAAAAAGTAATGCATTCAGCAAGTAAATATAAAAAGGGTAATTTTAAATATTTTAATTTTTTGTATTAATTAGTTATTTTAATTATAATAATTCGTTTCTAAATATTATTATGTTTGCGAGAAAATACGCAAATGTTTCCACCTAAGTATATAGAGGTTTGGGGGAAACACGTGCATGCTTCCACGTTCGTATGTGGATGTTTGGGATGAAGCACGCATATGTTTCCTTGTAAAAGCATACATAGTATTTGCCAGTAAACATGCTAGTGATTGCATTTAAATACACCTGAGTCTGGGACTTGCAAACATATAAATGTTTGAAGTATGGTCCAAACATATACATGGTTCCTGCAGAATATGTTTAGGAGAATATGTTACAGAGGCCGTTTTTTCAGCGCCGATCCCTGCTCAGACCACCTTACATTTCTTTCGACTGCGGTCACCTCGCTTAGTGACGCCGAAACGGTCGAGTATTGAGCCATGAAAAAGCTTCTACCATTCGGAACCGGTATTAAACTGTACATCCCAATCGGTGAGTGCAAAAATTAGAACGCGCACAGCTCACTGGTTCCCTTCATGGGATGTAATGGAAAACAATTTTTTCTAGGCAAATTCCATGGACGTGTTGGTGTTATTGCATCATTTAGGGAGTATGTGGTATGAAATATATCCACAGTTCGACGGATGGCTTGCTCAGATGAACGATTATGTGCGCCATAAATAACACGAAGTCTTTAATAAGTTGCGTGAATCGATGAGAGATTTATAACGTAAATTTGGTTAATTTAGTAGCGCTGTTCAAGCTTGAATCTATTCAGGATAATTTGCCAGACTATATTCTTCCAAGACTTTGTTGACGGTTTTTGGTTCTATCTCACGAATGGCTCGTACGATATTTGCCTTTATGGTGTGTATTGTTTCTGAATTATGCGCTTAGCATCGGTCTGTAACGGCACTCCCCCCTATCAGCTTCGAGGAGGCCAATTGACATCGCCAAGACGGCTGATAACGTAACTAAGTGATGAACTGGGTGACATGGGGCCAATCCTGCTGAAATCAAACACTATCCAAGTTCATCTCTTCCACTCATGGCTCTGTAGCGCTGGCCGTTGATTGAAATGGCGTTTCCAGAAGCATTTTCGAAAAAATGGACCAATTATGCCACCTCTCCAAAAACAGTCACTCTCCATCCGAACCCCAGATGTGGTAATTTTATTTATTGACATAGGCGCCGCGTTATTACTGTTATTTTTTCAGTTGCTCATTATTGTCCACGTGCTGATCAAAAATGGAATCATCTGAAGTAGTTGAAATCGTGGAGTTATGAAAAAATACTAATTCTGTGCGGGACGTTGCAAAAATGTTAAATGTAAGTCATATGACGGCCCAGAGAATAAAAGGGAAGAAAAATATTAAAACGTCACCTGCTCCTGGACGCCTCAGAAAGATTAACGGCCGCACTTGTCGTCATGTGAAATTATTGACACGCGGCAATGCAATTACCCCAGCTGCATCAACAAAAACATTAAATATTGGCGCCAGTGAGTGGACTGCTCACCGAATCCTGATACTAAATAAATAAATGGTTTCCCATTACATCCCATGAAGGGACCGGGGAGAACTTCTCACAATCACTGAGCTGTGCGCTTTACAGTTTTCACTCACTGATTGGGACCTACAGTTTTACACCGATTCCGAACGGTATTTTGAGAAGCTTTATCATGGCTATATACTCGATAGTGTCGCCGTCACTATGCGAGGTGACCGCCGCCGAAAGAAATTTTTTTTGAAGGTGGTCAGAGCAGGGTTCGATCCCAGGATCTCATGTACAAGAGCCGCGCACACTAACCATTGCACCACCGACGGCCTGAAACCATTGGGTTTTAAGGCTGCAGAGAAGAAAAATAAAACATTTTTTATCACAAAAGGTCTACGAAAAATGGACTGAGGATGACTGGAAGAATGTAAAGTATTAAATTCGACACGTTTTAAATAATAAAAATACAATTACGCATTGTTTTCAAGGTTACGAGTATATGGTCTGATGAAACTAAAATCAATAGGTGTGAGTCCGCTGGTCGTGCTTGGTACTGGACCAAAGATCTAAATACTACTACCCCGAATGCACTAACACAAACCATTAGACATGGTGGTAGATCAATAGTGATATGAGGATGTATTACGAAGAACGCAGTAGGTTCTGTGGTTAAAATGTAAGGTATTATGAAAAAGAAACACAATCTTTCAATTTTGCAAAATAATTTACCAGGTGCTATAGAAAACCGGGTCCTTATACTGAAAGACTGATTTTCAGCATGACAGCGACCCAAAACATTCGGCCAAAATCATTAAAAACTGGTTAAACAGTCAACAATTTACAACTGTGAGTTAGTTCCTACCTAAAATCTCACCACGTCAAGTGCCCAGATGTTTCAAAAGACGTACACGTGCTGTGGGATAGAGTAAAAGAAACTTGGGATGCGATGCAAGCAATTTTGCAATAACATACCTCGCCGAATACAAGCTCTTTAAAAACCAAAGCCTTCTGGACAAAATATTGAATCTGTAAATAAATATCTTAACATACAACCAGAGGGAAAACTGGTAACATTTGTGTAATCTTACAATATTTAAGGTTCACTTTGTGTGTATCAACATAGAATTAAAATTGTTTTTGTTTTATTCACGAGAGAACAATAAATGGATTTAGTTCATTATTATTTTTTTTGATGTGTTAACATCTATACGCGCGCCTCTAGGGCAGTAAACTATAAATTTAATACATACGCAAGTGTTAGGTTTGTAAGAGTAAATCATCGTTTGTTTGTTCGTTGCTTGGCAGTCGGTATTAAAAGTGATTATTGGGCGATTTTCATATAATTTTCCCACGCGATTTTCTCCGGAAATTCATAGCCGATTTTATTAATTTTTGGATTAAAAAGCTAGTGCGGGTTTCGACGAAGAGTTTAGGCCAAAAATGAAGGCGATTCGATATCGACGAGCCGAGATTGAAGTGTTTTAATTTGGAGTATTAATTTGGAGTAATATTAAAAAAGTATTTTATGTTGATCTTCGGTTATATCGTACGAATATAACAATGTATGTATGTATGTACAAGTGTCTGTTGCTTTGCATTCTTTGACTTTTGTGGGAATAAAACAAAAAGTATTGAGCAAGAATATAATGACACATGTGCTTGCTCTGGTCTTTAAATAATTTTAAGTATTAATATTATTTAACTGTAACGTCATCATATGATTGAACGCTGTTTTTTATTTTCCAATGTAACATTTACGAATGTGTTCATAGAAATCGAACAGGTACCGTGTAGCAAAAAGGTGTTAACACATCGCCCGTGATTTCGAACACTCATTGGATTTTTTTTAATCAAATATTCACAACTAGTGGATTGGAACGCGCCTATGGCGCCCGTCGAAACATGCTTGATTTACACGCTTGTCAGCTTGTACCTTATATGTATTTATTCATGCACAGAGATTAAGCAGCTCAATTGGATCTTCCAACTAAGAGTGGCATAACAATCTATGAAATTTTTGACGTAGAATACGTCTTACCTTACGGTATAGGGAGTCATGTCAGATTGTTTTTGTTGTAATCTTTATTTCATTGATTATGAGGAAACGGCGAGATAACTTTTTTTAAAAATTTTTTTGTAGGTAAATGAAGATGTTATCTTTCGTTTGATATACATTTCATATTGGTTGATATCTTCCTAATATTTAAATTTCTCAAATGAAAATTGTTTAAACACATACACTCAAACATATGTGTGGTGTTTGGTTGAGTGTTTGAGTTTGTAGCGTGAACACAAGCTATGCTGCTGTTTCAGTGTGGACACAAACCTTCGGCTGTTGTTTTGATTGATGAAATATTGAAATTTCGTATATTTACTTATGTATTTAAGTGAAACAAAATGTTAAATGTGAATTTGAATTTAACATGGATATATAATTATAAAAAATATAAATCAAATTGATTTGCGTCTGTTATTTATCATTTATCCTTACTCGTTTAATTTAAAAACATATTTATCATATTTTTCCTACCATAAGCTTATATATATTATCAAAAGTAACTGTCAAATAAATAAATTCATTTGCTTATGTTATTTATCATTTATTGTTATATATGTTTTCTGTCTTATCCGATGGCGTATTCTACGTTAAACTTAATAGCCGTGTCTCTGACACAGCCTGCAGGGACAGTCCGTGGCCGAAGGCCTCGGACAACTGTCTGCTGTATTTTTTTTGTTTTTTTTTCATTTTTTCCTTTTTTTTTCGTTTTTTTTTTCGTTTCATTTCGTTTTTTGGTTTTTTTTTTGTGTGTATATCTACAGGTGACGCAAAAGTAATCCTCCTATCAGAAAATGCTATAAATTTTGCGATTGGCCCCTAATGTCAGTTCTGTTTTGACATTTGTGTAGTAAACACATGCGAAATACACGTTAATAAACAATGTTACGCTACACTGCTCCAGAACGCGGAATATTGCTGACTATTAATTTGACCAATAAACGGTCGGTGACTTTGGCACAACGTGATTTCCTGGCCGTCCAACGCCTACTGGTGAAACACTGCGATGTTTAGCCGCTCGCCTCAAAGAGACTGGCACAACACGAGATGCTGCCAGGCATGGCAGACCCCGGAGTAGCCGTTCTGCAGAGAATATTGCTGCTGTAGCCGAGGATGTCATGGAAGCGCCGTCGACATCGACCAGACGACGTGCCACGCTACAGAGCAATGATCAACGAGTTATTTTTGCCGCAACTTGATGAATTGGGATTGGAAAACATGTGGTTCCAACAGGACGGTGCAACGGCACACACTGCACGTGCCACAACCGATATGCTGAAGGATGCATTTCCCGGGCGCCTAATCTCCCGTTTTGGCGATTTGCACTGGCCAGCAAGATCGCCTGATTTGACCGCTCCAGACTTCGTTTTGTGGGGCTTTTTGAAGTCGCGGGTTTATGTCAACAAGCCTCAGACTCATGCAGCTCTTAAAGACAATATCCATCAAGAATGTGAGGAGCTATCGCCGGAAGTTTTGGCCAAAGTGATGGAAAATGCCATAAAAAGGGCTCAAATGACAATCAACTGTGGCGGCGGCCATTTACATGACATCATATTCTCGACTTGATGTAAAAAAAATTAAAAGACCAAATAAAAATAATCCACAAGAAGAATCAAAGTTTTTAATTTTTTTTTAAATTACAGCCAAAAAACATCGGAAGTTTACTTTTGCGCCACCTTGTACAAGTGTTCAAAAAGTGTGACAGAGTCAGTGAATCAGCGATGAGCGTAACTCTTTAAGAAGATGTACAAATTTATTTCCAAACTGTGTCAATCTGCTACAATTTTGCTCGTCACTGTGAGTATATATCTCTTTAACAGGTAGGAAGTTGCCAGTATGTAAAATTCAGCAAGATGGCGATATATACCGTTGTTGTGAATTCTGAGACAAGAAGAAAAAAATAAACATTTGTAAAAATGAGTTAAGGGCACCTTAGACCTGCTTTTGTGTCGGGCATTGTTTCGCCTTACACTAGCCGACTTTCCGGCCGACGTTCTGAAAATCAAACTAGTTTTGATTTTTGCCCGACTTGACCTTACACTGGGAGATGAGTCGGCCCAACTCGAAAGTCGGCCCGACAATCCGCTGGTCTAAGGTGCCCTTTAGAGCAAGACGCTGATATATAAATCCAAGTTTATCGCTAGTGTAGCGCTTCCGTTATTTTCGTTTAATCGATAATTGTTAGCTTTTATCGAGGCCAAATAGCAGTGGCCTCAGAGATGTTGTAATCTTACAAAATATTCTAACTAAATATTGTAAATTATGCTTAAGTTACCACGTTGCTTTACGCATTTGCCTTAATAACCAGCTAGAAAATTCGAGAAACAGATTACACTACCCATTTCTTGACGGTTCTGGAAACGACTATCAATATGTTTTGGTTCTGGAAACGACTATCAATATGTGCTGGTTCTGGAAACGACTATCAATATGATTTAACGCTAAAAGGTGTGCTACGTTAAGTAATAGGACTATTAGGACTATTGTATTTATCGTAATTTAAAAAGAACCTTGATTTATTAACGGGCAATAAACCAGCGCGTTAAAACAAATTTATAAAATTTATTCATAAATTCTGTGAAACTATACCATAGATTTTTTGAAACCCGTCAGAGAATTATAATCCATTTTTATGATCCTTGACAAGCCGTAAAGCTGTTTCACATCTCTCTACATATCCGTATCAGCTATGGTTCTGAATGATGCATCGTGCTGTATGTAACGAAATGTCCAAATGAAATGAGACATCTTATA
Source organism: Phaonia tiefii (assembly GCA_963931995.1). Taxonomy (NCBI): domain Eukaryota; kingdom Metazoa; phylum Arthropoda; class Insecta; order Diptera; family Muscidae; genus Phaonia; species Phaonia tiefii. Next base: position 119,864,412 of record OZ008369.1, on the reverse strand, counting down.
TATATAATTGCTCGAGAAATAATGCTGGAGAATATCGAATTAACGTTGAATATTTGATAAATCTTTTGTATGAATACGAATCGTAAAGACGTAAAGTTTTAATGAAAGTGTTTTATAATATCTACGAAATTAACGAAAAATTTCATAGGATTGATGAAGAATTTTTAAAGACAATTATTTCATAAGTATTACAAAGAAATTTTTTTCAGTGTACTTTCAGTAACTTTCCTCATTTTTATCTATCTGTATATAAATGTTAAAGTTACGGATCAAACAATATTTGAAGCATAGTCGATTAGAACCAGTATTCTTATGTACAAGAGTCACGCACGCTATTTGCTGCACCACTGGCGATCTATACTATAACGACAAAAAAAACTAAACACCCTAATACACACATTTACGTGAGAATGCAAAGAGGTATGTATGTGATTGTAAATAAAAATGGACATTGATGAGTCTGCTCCATTCCTCTCCACTCAATTGAATTGGTATTTTGGCCAAACTCCAACTTTGTGTTAAGATGTTGTATGTTTTTTTTTTTACTTTGCTTATTTTCCTTTTAAATACTTGTTTCGCATATAAAAGAAACGACAATATGACGATACGACGAAACTCCATAAAAAGGCATTTACGCTAGAGAGGGTCGTTTGTTTTGCTCCTTCCATTCCATTCAAAGAATGTGGTGCATTTAAGTTCATTATATTAAAAGGACCTTAGGGGTTTTAGAATATGGAAAATTATGATATGAGTGGTTTCTATTGTGTCAAGAGTGACTAAATGGAGAGTATTCTTCAACGCCACAAAAGAAACCACATATTCCAAATAAAGTATATATACATTGAGGTCTACTTGTATGGCAATTTATACAAAGTAGAAGATGTTTAAATTGGAGAAGAGAGATGGCGAAACTAGGTCTGAAAGCCTTTGGAAATGATTTCTAAAATGTTATTGTTTTTATAGCAAACATTTTAGATATTGGGGAACTCGAATGTTATACTTTGAAAAGCTAAACAAAGTATCCTTAAGCCTAATTGGATAAGAGAAAAGTTTGGAGTTCTCATAAATAGATAAGATGGAGATTAATCCTTATCAGGAGTTTTTAAGCTGTATTACGCGTCTCCTAGAGGCAGATTCCTGGGGCCTGGTATGGCCTTACAGAGGAATAAATATCACTGTGTGTAATTTTTTAAGTCATGGCAAAATAACCATATACGGACACCACTACGTGATAAAAGACTAAAAAAAAAAAGACCCGTATTTCCCAATTTTTCCCAAAGTCATGCACTTTTTTTTTTATGGGCCGCCAAAGATTTGGGGCCTCGGTATCATTTTCGTAAAAATGTTATCATTTTCTCAGGCTCATATCTTGCAAACCGTTCAGAATTTCGATTTACTCTCTGAGGCAAAGTTGTAGCTCTTGTCATAAAGAACAAAACTTGCGAATATTTCATATTTTGCTACCTATGGACCTGAACAGGAGAAAAAGGTAAATAAAATAAAATTAAAAAATTTTCGGCAAATTTTCACTTTTGCGTGCTACCTAAACAGTGTTAAGAATCATCTCTAGGAAGTTTATATGTTCTAGAAATTTGTTTATGGAGATCTTAGGTAAATTTTTGTAGTTGATTGTTTCCTTGAATTTTGAACAGTTTGCTACCTATGGACCTGAACACGGGAAAAAAGGTAAGAAAAAATCGAATTTTTTTAAGTTTTTTGCGATTTTGATCTGGAAGGTGAAGTTTTTTTGATTTTATGTGTTCGCAATTTTTGTTCTTTATGACAAGAGCTACAACTTTGCCTCAGAGAGTAAATCGAACGGTTTGCAAGATATGAGCCTGAGAAAATGATCACATTTTACGAAAATGATACCGAGGCCTCAAACCTTTGGCGGCCCATAAAAAAAAAAGTGCATGACTTTGGGAAAAATTGGGAGACACGGGTCTTTTTTTTTTAGTCTTTTATCACGTAGTGGTGTCCGTATATGGTTATTTTTTTTCGTGTTGCACTGTGTATTTTAATATTTTATTGGGTCGCATTAAATAAAACATAATTTGTATTAATTTAGTTTATATTTAACTCAAACAAAATTAGATCGAATCCTAAACAAAATTGTTAAAAATACTTAATTTGGAACTACATCTCATGCACGGATAGGGGAGAGCTCCTTACAATCAGTGAGCTGTGCGCTCAGTGATCGGGAACCACTGTTTAACACCGGTCTGAAAGGCTATGCATGAAGAAGCTTATGTATGCAAGCAGGAGTCTTATCCTAAAGTCTTTGTAGTGCGTCTGATAAGAAGAATATACAACTCCAACACAGAAGCGGTAGTTGGGTGAACTGGGTTAAACATGACCACACCCTAAGTCGTCCATTCGGAAGAAGCTCCATTTGCAATGGTGGTTCCAATGATTTGGATGATTCAAAATACATTTTATATTTTATTTTTGTATGAGAAGTTTCCGCATAGAAGTGGCAAAGTCAACCAAATTTATAAAGCAGAATGACGGTCGACGGACTCCCTTCCTTTACGCGTCAGCAAGTCATCATCGGCCCAACTTTTGTATGGGAGGTACCAGAATGGGTGAGGCAAACTTTTTGACTTTATTTCGGGGTGGTGTTTGATAAAATATCGCCTGCCTAGTAATGAGTTTAACTACAATCATTTGTGTTTGGCGGGTGTTGTACACGCTGAAAAATCTGTAGTTTTTTGTTGTTTGGATGCAAATATAACATGTGTTTGGAGCTTGTCGCAAATATAATATACTTGCACCCAAACGCAGTGTTTTTGCTATTCAATATTACATGTTTGTGACACAATTATTAATATGTTATAACATGAGTTTGCAACCCAAATATATTTGTGTTTGTAATATTAATAAATACAGCCGTGTTTGTTGCACTCTTTATGCTCTCTTGGGAGCAAGAGATATATTGTTTGTGTGTGTATATTGTTACGAATAAGTAAAAGCTTTTGCTTGCTCTTAATGACTCTACTAACCTTATGTAAATAACAGGCGGATAGTGCTGCGCCTGAAAGTATGCATTGTAACAACGAACCAGCTCGCTAAACCAGTAACACGAATTCGCCTCAGAGATAATTCTCCACCATTCGAGATGATTCTACAAAGATAAGTAACGCCTAGAAGGTTCTTGAATTCGCTAGATATAACTTCATTTGAGTATGGTGAGTTGGTATAAATAGCGGAGGTCTTTGCAATGGAGAGTTCAGTTTGTGATTAAACCCCGTAAAGTGAGCAACGCGTATTGATAGTAAAATATAAGAGTTATTAAAGTGGCGTAAATAAAGTAAACTGTTGTACTATATAAGTAAAATAAAAGGAAGTTAAACAATTGTAATTATCGTAATTTAAAACGAACCTTGTTTTATTATTGGGAACAAAACAACGCAAAAAGGACGAATAAGGAAATTCGTAACAATATCTTTTAAGTGTGCATCTGTATTTCTGCATTATTCTCTCAGTGAGTCATAAATATTCCTAAATGTTCGTGTAAATTGCTGATGAAGTCAGTGTTTCTTATTTTGGCTGATGTATTGCGTTTCAATTTAATGTATTCAGTCGTCAATGGTTCATCGGACAGAGGATATCAAATGCGCTTGATCAGTAAAAAAAGACTAAAGAAACGCTCGGACGGTTAAATGGTTTGTGATGTTGCTTTAGTTTTTGTGTATGTGTTTCGGATATATTTATATATGCTACCAAAATGAAAACGATACCAAATGAGAAGAAACTGGAAAGGGCAACAACGTGAATCCCTTTTTCTGCCCGAGCCTCTACTGAAAATATCGGAATGGTGGACCATTTGTGGAATATAATAAAAACACAAGTGATTAATACAGGCTTGTCTTGCATGAACTAGAGTTGTATATAAGTACATTGTTTGTGTACCAACGCATAGTGGTAACCAAGGCATAGTTGAAACCTTCTGAAACCAAAAACGTGAGAGACAACAAAGGAAGGATCATATGGACTACTTACGTATATGTGTATAAACTTGCGCTCTGGGTCACACAACCTTAACAAGAAATGTAAATAGATGCACCCCTCAAGGTGGAGTCTTATCGCCATATCTCTGGAATTTAGCACTGGATTGCATTTTCTTTGAGCTAGGGGCATGTGGTTCCAATGTCGTAGCCTATTCTGACGACGTTGTAATTGTAATACATGGAAAATACCCCTACATAGACAGAGATGTGCTCCAGGCCTTCATCAGGAGACTCTCTAAGTGGAAGCCAATCCCGCATATTGAACCCCTGTCTCTAGGTGGTATGGAAAGTTTTTTGAAAGAGAAAGCAAAATATCTAGGTGTGATTCTCGACAGAAAAGTGAGTGTTAAGCCTAACATTATGAATAGGATTAGTCAAGCCAGATTTGCCCTATGTTTGTGCAAACAGGCCATCAGAGGACAATGGGACCGGTGTTGGAAAATCCACTTATGTAAGTCTGTTGACAAAGGTCAGGATATGGTATGGATCGCAAGGTATGGATCAGGGATTCAGAAGTTATTCTACAGTTAGATTTTCAACAATCCCTCTAAGACATTCTTCGCAATACTATGGTACCTAGACGATTTTAATAGATCTGCGGCAATCCACGTTAGAAGTGAATTACATCCTTTGAGAAAATCATCTCCAGTCATTTCTTTCTGGGATATAGCACATCAGGTATTATACGGTGCCCAACTACACACATTCAAAATTCGGTTGAGACAACCGAATTAGCCATAACGGCGTTTAGAGGCTGCCACAAATGAACTTAGCGGTTGTCACAACCGCATTAAAGGTTGTCACAGCCGTATTAGAGGTTGATTACAACGGTATTACAGGTTGTCACAACCGAATATAGAGGATGTCACAACCGAAATCAGAGGTTATCACAACATAAACAAAATTTGTTCTATTAACTAAAGGCGCATGTTATGAGATTTTTTGGAATGTCCTATTGATAATTTAATTTAGTGGATTCTTCTAAATAATTACAAATAGATGAATTTAAATTCTTTATTAAACGTCTTAAGAATTTAAAGGCGCCAGGCTATGATAGCATAAACAGTATATTACATAAAATGCTGCCCCATTCTGCGAAAATATTTCTAGTAAAGTCTAACATCTGTATTTAAAATTCATTCTTTCCAAAAGATTGTCAGAAGGCCAAACGTATACCGATAGGAAAACCCGGAAAAGATACTAAGCTACCAACAAGTTATCGACCAATCAGTTCGATGAGCTCCCATGATAAAGTCTTTGGAAAAATTATTTTCGATAGGCTCAAAACTGTTGATGACGATTTTGATCCTTACAATAAATCACCAAAAAGAACTCCTTCCGAAAAACTGACTGTGATTGGGGTTTCGGCTACAATAGAGTACCTCAAGTACAACATTCACAATGCGTATCTAAGCGCCATACGAAGTGACCGATGATTGTATCCGCTCCTAAATAGGAGACCAAAATGTGAGAATAAATGTAAAGAATACACTTTTTTTTGAATAAAATGTGCATACGGCCAATCCTTACTTATGGATGCCAAATTTCGGTGGACAGTGTCAAGACGCACAAAATACAATTTATACAGAATAAAAATTTTAAAATAATTTACAATCTACCAAGAAGATTCTTGACCGCGGAACTCCACAGAAAATATGAACAAAAATTCATTCAGACTTTAATAAATGACTTGACTCTCACATTCAACGACAAAAGCAGAAGGTCAAACTACACCCATCTGAGAAGTTTGATTTAGAACACGTTAATCCTCTCTATATACGTATACAAGGTGGCCCAAAAGTAATGGCATAATGAGAATTGCCTACCAATTTAGAAGAAATGGAAAAAATTGGGTCTGTTTTCACGAAAAGTTTATTTGAAGATGTAAAATTTATTACATTATTAGTGCAATTGCTAATGCTCGCGGCTCTTGTGCACGAGAACATGGGTTCGATCCCTGCACTGATCACCTTACATTTCCTTCTACGACGGCTACCTCGCTTAGTGACGATTACTTAGCCTTCTCAAAATTGATGTCTCAAAATCTCCATCGTTGCTCGAGCTGTGTGAACGGTGTCTCCGTCCTGCTAGATACAACAATTCTCGATTTCCAATTCAGCAACTTGCGGAAAAAACTCATTTAACATCTGCCTGTAACGCTCACCAGTTACGGTAACGATGGTTCCATCGGCGTCCTCAAAAAAAATAGGGCCAATCCCGTTTTCACTGCAAATGCCACACCAAACAGCCACTTTGTGAGGAAGCATTGACTTTTCAGTGAGTGAAAAACTAGAAAGCGCACATCTCACTGATTATGAGAAGCTCTCCCCAATCCCTTCATGGGATGTTATGGGACAGCATTTTTGTACTTATAGATTTAGAAATGTTTGATGTGAAAGTTAGGCCAAACTTAAAATAGAATACATCCTCGTCAGTATTAGATGCATCAAATATTGGATTTCCCAATAACTTGCAATTCATATAACTACGTTATTTAAGGTGTTTGAACTCTCTTATCTCCTTTTGGGAATAAACTTGACTTACAAAAAATTTAAAAAAAGTTATAAAATCAGGGACCCGTATTTGAAATGAGAATTCCCGATATCCCGGGAAATTTCTTTATTTTTCCCGTTTTCCGGGAAATGTATATGTCCGGGAATTTGCATTCCCTACTCCAGATAGAAAGTTTACAAATCCGTCGATATTGACTTACAAATTCATTCCAATTAACTTTCACGCCCACATCCTGAATAAAGTTTCATGTCAATTTTGAAACTTTCTAGAGGGTGGGATAAATGAGATAACAACCCTTAAGTTATTTAATTGACTCAAAAATGTGTTAATAAAAATTAAAGAGACGTGGTTTGAGATAAATCGATTTTTATTTGATTTTTTTTTGTGATGTGTTAACATCTATAGGCACGGGTAGGGCAATCTATCAAAGTGAACACATGCAAACAACACCCAGCGTTAGCATCACATACGTGGTTATTGTATAACAATAGACTGTGCCTGAAACAAAGTATGATAGTATTGATGTAGCGGCAGTGAACAAACAAGCAGGTAGTCGTCGCCAAAGACTATTGAATAGTATAGAATAGAAACATTGATGCCTTTTGAAACATTTATGCTGTTTGTATTGTTTTATGTAATAACATTGTCGAAATGGTGCATTTATATTGAAATATTCTATAAAGAGAATAAGACGCGTTTATGCTCTTTTACTCTGATTCTCTACATGAGAGCAAAAAAAAGTGCAATAAGTTCTCTATACTATTAATGGTAGAAATATAATCGTAGATGCAGTACGAAAACATATACAACAAGCAAAAAGCAGCAGGCATTCTGTTTTTGCTCAGTGACTGTATTGTGTCAACTCAGCTGATTGAAAAATAATGAATATGTATAGAAAATTGGAAAAAGTGCCTTTTACAAATGCGTCTTTTTTATTTAATATTCTGAAAGTGTTTAAGTATGAAAATTAAAACGTTTTTATGTGTTGTTTAGGGAGGAAACATTTCAAAAACAGCAATTGTAGGCGAACGGTGGTTGTATACAAACTAAAGTAAACAAACTTTGACATAAGAGAAAACTCACTCCAGAAAAAAGTTCAAATCAGCTGAGCTCGTGCTCCTACCAATTGTTTTTTTTTTTAAATAAAGAATCATTTTTCTACAAAGATTTTGCGAAAACATAAAATAAATAAAAATATAGTTTCCCATTACATCCCATGAAGGGATAGGGAGTGCTTGTCGCAACTAGTGAGCTGTGCGCTTTATAGTTTTATACACATTGATTGGGACCCACACTTTTTCTTTGAGAAGCTTTTTCATGGCTAAGTACTCGATAGTGTCGCCATCACTAAGTGAGGTGACCGTTGTCGAGAGAAATGTAAAATGGTCAGAGCAGGCATCGAACTGACGTTCTCATGTACAGGAATCGCGCACACTCACCACTGAACCATCGACGGCCAGGTTGCGAATACATACACTCTAAAAATGTTTTTTTTTTGTGATTTGGATGCAAATATAAAGTGTTTGTAAAGTGCGTTTCAATAAGAGCGCTACTAAAGTTTTTTTTAAATAAAACAAAACCGGTTTTAGATACCAATGAAATTCTTTATTCCTGTGAAAGTACGTTCGATTCCATTATGTATGGAACTCGATTTCTTTTACATGGCCACCACGCGCACGCTTGCAGAAGTCCAGACGCTGAACCCAATTTTCGACGGTTTTCAAGCATAAATCGGCGATACTGCTGCAATTTCACGTTCGATATTCGTACGAAGTTCATCAATCGTCGCTGGCTTGTTGGCATAGACCATAGACTTGACGTAGCCCCACAGGAAATAAGCTAACGGCGTCAAATCGCACGATCGAGGCGGCCAATCGACTGGGCCATTTCGTGAGATAACACGTTCACCCAACTTGGTTTCCAATAAATTGATTGTGGCATTCGCTGTGTGGCTTGTGGCGCCGTCCTGTTGGAACCACATGTCCTCCAAGTCCATATTATCCAATTGGGGCTAAAAATATTCGGTTATGATTGAACGGTACCGATTCGCATTCACAGTAATGTGCCGGTCTTGATCATCACTGAGGAAGTACGGCCCAATGACGCCGCCGGCCCATAAACCGCACCAAACCGTAATTTTTTCGGGATGCAATGATGACTCATGGATTACGTGTGGATTGCTGTCTGACCAATAACGAATATTTTGCTTATTGACGAAGCCATTCAGCCAGAAATGAGCCTCATCGCTGAAGATGATTTTCCGATGAAAATCCGAATCATTTTCAAGTTGTTGTTCAGCCCAATTAACGAACATTCGAGGCTTATGGTGGTCAAGCGGCTTCAGTTCTTGCGTCAATTCCATCTTGTAAGGATGTAGGCCAAGATCTTCTCGCAAAATTCGCCACAACGACGTCACGAGAGACACATTTGGGCTTTCTTGAACTGAAGCCTCAGCGGCAGCAATATTCTCGACACTACGGGCACTTCTTTGTCTCACTGGCACGGGAACATTTTGTACTGTGCCTGTGGATTCAAATTTTTCCACTAGACGCTCAATTGTTGATCTGGTAGGACGATTATGACGACCATAAATTGGACGTAGCGCTCTTAAAGTTGAGGCCACTGACTCCAAATTTCGGTAGTAAATTTTAATAATTTCGACTCGTTGTTGGCTCGTATATCTTTCCATCATGAAATGGCAAACCTTACTGAAGAGAAATTTTACTTTTGTAGCGTCTCTGTTGAAAACCCCTTTAGCTTGCCGCAAATATACTATAATTGTGTCCAAACACACTGTGTTTGCTATTAAATATTACATGTTGGAGACACAGTCAGTAATAGGCTATATATAATATAGGTAATATTTTCTGACCTAATGTGGCTTTGATTGTTGAAAACTGCAGAACACAAAAGGGTGACGGACAACGAAGATCTGCAATATTCATTAATTACAAGCTTTGCACTTAAGTATATGGGCGTTCCAAACATATTCATAGTTGTGGCATAATGTTCTTTAATTTGAGAGTTATAATTTTGAATATAAAGGAGAACTTGTTTTTCTTTTGGGAGTTGATGAGGTTCCCTTGATATGAGCTACTCAGGGGCCGATTGATCTAGCTCTACAAATTAAAAAGTAGGAACAATTAAGGCACAAGTTTGGAACTTCTTCGTAATCTAAAATAATACTATGGTGAGACCCAAAATTTCTTCATGATTATTCCTTCATTTTGATGATAATAAACAAAGGTGCAATGGTGATTGTGCGCGGCTCTTGTACATGAGAACGTGGGTTTTTATCCCTAGTCTGACCACCTCACATTTCTATAGACTACGGCCACCTTGTTTAGTGATGGCGACACTATCACGTAAAATGCTTCCCAAAATACGGTTCAGCACCGTTGTAAAACTGTTGGTTCCAACCAGGGAATGTAAAACTAGTAAGCGCACAGCTCACTGGTGGTGACAAGCTCCCCCAATCCCTTCATGGGATGTAATGAGAAACAATATTTTTAAAACAAAGGTGGTTTAAATATGACAACATTGGGATGTTTTAGTTTTATTAGCATTGAAATCTCAACATTTTGAAAATGTGGAGTTAAACCAAATGACATCTGAGTAGCTCAAATATGAGTACATAGCCAAAAAATAACTTCTTCTTGCAAAACCTTTCTCTAACCTTTCGTATCTTAAGCTATTAAATCTTTGTATATAGATGAGTACATAATATTTATATATTAATTTAAATTATATTAAATTATATTAAAACGTATTTACGTTACACCTGTTTTCAAATCCAAAACTTGTGTTTAATGCTATGAATCACCCGGTATATGTAGCGTGCAACTTTCCCGAAAATAGCTATTTCGTGTTGTAAACTTTCTAAAACTAAGATTGGTTTGAAGAACTCAACCATGCATGTGCAAATACAAGTATAGAAGACGAATGTTTATAGTTCTCTTTTTGCCACATTAGGTGGCAAATGGAAGATGCAAGGCAAAAGTTATTTATCACAATACTTTACTCTAACACCTGATCTTCATTGCACTTACGACTGAACATGTGTTCATCATTTACTCTGTGCAAAAGGGTGGGATATCAGGTGGTTGTATCACAGGAGCCGTTTGTAAGGAAATAGTTTAAAAACCAAACAAACAAAAACCAAATCTAAAATAACACAACTTCCAATTCATAGTAGTGGTCCTCATGCAAACTCAAAAGAGCCTCGTAAACGCGTAAACCTCGCAAACTTACGCGGCAAACGTCAAAATAAAGAAATTTCCCATACAAAGCGACTTGCACAAAAGTGGAAAGTCTTTAAGTCAGATATGCTGCGCAAACGTGGGATGGAGAAACGTGTAAACTTTTGACATATCGTTGTCATCTGACTAGGATGGATAAATAAGGTGATAGTACTAGAACAGTAGAAAAAGTACACATACATAATACATGCAATTGCTACTGCTACCACCTTATGTATCCATCTTGGTCAGCTGATATGGTTTTGAGCATAAATACGCTGAGCAACTTTACTTGGTGCCTCATGCAACCGTGCGAGGGAAACTTGCGCTGAGCAAAAGTTCTCGGCTTCACGTTTGCATGAATGCCGCTAGTATCACTGGGATAAAGACGCCCCCCGTCCACTACGTTTAAATGAAAGCTGATGCAGCTAAAGGCGTCTACTTCGGATAGAAATGTAGCCTTACAAAAAAGTTATCAGGACATGCTAACGTTATTATTTTTATTATTTATTTTTATCAAACAATAGTTATGGTTGAGTAACGCGTAAAAGTTATCCACACGATTTATGACAATGGTGATTCTGCAAGACTTGCATTTCGCGCAACTGCGTGATTTTTTCGGTCAACATAACTTGCCATTTGTGGCATAATCAGCCGTTTGATGAAGAAATTCGAAGAAACTGGGTCGGTGCAAAGCTGACAATACCCGTGCGTCTTCGTACAGGTCGTTCGTCCGAAAATATTGGTGCTGTGGGACAAGGAGTGGGGACCAGCAATTAAACCTTTACTTCAGAACCGTTTAGAGGATTTTAACAAAAACCCATCTTTACACGCCTACAAAATTCAATTGACATTGGAACTGAAGCCTAGAGAGACGCCGTATATTCAGCAAATGGATATTTTTGGCCGCCAGTGGCGCAATGGGTTGTGTGCGCGACTCTTGTATATGAGAACGTGGGTTCGATTTCTGCTCTGACCACCTCGCATTTATTTCGACAACGGTTACCTCTTTTAGTGACGGCGATACTATTGAGTTCTTAGCCATGAAAAGCTTCTCAAAATATCGTTCAGAACCGGTGTAAAACTGTAGGTCCCAATGAGTGTGTGTAAAACTAAAAATAGCAGAGCGCACTGATTTTTCAGAAGATTTTCCTTAATGGTATGTAAAGGTGAATTTGAATTTGTTGTGACCGATTTTTGTTAGTTTTTGGTTAATATATGAGAAATTCATACTACACTGAAAGAAATACCTTCATACCATTAAAGAATTCTTACATTGCTTCAATGAAAAGTGTCATTGTTTTTGAGCCAATGTCGGGCTTCATTAATGCTATGAACAATGTTACATTAATCGAAAAATGATTCATAGACCTGAAATTAATGTACACTTTCTAACCGGAATGAAACATTATCATTGTATAAAGAAATATGTTACATTGATATTCTAAACCATTTCATTGATATAATGAAATATAGTCATTGATATAATGAAATATAGTCATTGATATAATGAGCATGTTACATTGATGCTATGAACATGTTTCATTGATGCTATGCGCATATTTCATTAATGCAATATGTGTCACTGATGGTATGAACATGTTTCATTGAAGGTCTGAATATGTTTCATTGATTGTATGAACATATTTCATTGATGGTATAATGCGTATCATTGACGGTATAAACATGTTTCATTGATGGTATGAACAAGTTTCATTGTTGGTTTAAATAGGTTTCATTGATAGTATGACCAGTTTACAAGGTATACAAGCTGATCGATGACTCTCATAAGAAAGGTATAAGAAATAAAAAATATGGATGTACATATGTACATACGTATGTAACAATGCTTTTGCAAATGCTATTAGGAGATGCTATGGATTTCACATTCTTTATGATTAAACTAGAGCGTTGTCCAACGACGTTTATCCAAAATTTTATCCATGTATGTAGCATGTACGTACATCGTAATATTAGTCGTGTTTTGGTTAGAAGCAAGTGAATGTCGTTTGCTAAGTTGCAAAGAAAACGGCAAATTTAGCGATAAGTCATTGTATTCAAAAATATGAAAAATATGGGTTGAAAACGGTAAAAGATGTAAAAATTTTTTTTTCAACTTAGCGAAAATGATTCTCGTCGCTAAGTTCTCGCTAAGTGCTTCATACAAAACAAGCGAATATATAAGCAAGCGGTGTAACCAAAACACGCTTATTGTCACAATTATATACATATGAAACATATGACCACAATTTCGCATAATGCTACATACATATTTAGTTTCCAAGATATTTTCCATAACTAAATGCAATTTTAACTTTTGCCTCACAATCATGTAAATTATTTGGAAAAAATGCCGGCCGACAAAAAAATTTTGGTTTTTGAAATCCCCTTATTTTGCTCGATATTCGGTTTTTTTTAAATGGCGTGGGATTCTGCATTTCAGCCTTTTATTTTTTTCTTATTTATTCCTTATCTCATACTGACACTCATATATTGTGTCACAACTACTGTACATAAATACATAAATACATCCATTTAGACAAATCGTACCTACATGCATAAATATTATCCTTTAACCAAATTAATGAATCGTTCAAAATTAATGAAATGGTACATTATATTAAAGAACGATGTTACATTATTGCTTTTTTAGAAAAAATATTTTAAAATTCAATAAAATGAGTGTAATGAAAAGGATGGCCTATTTAAAAGATTCTACTTTACAATGTCGATAGTTTCCCATATTTACATAAAAAACATATTTGATTCCATCAATGTAAAAGGTTTCTTAGCATTAATGACGGTCCACAAATTCAAAAACTGCAGCAATGAAGGAGTTCATTGTAACATTTCATAGCATCAAAGAAACTTTTCATTGCATCAATGTAAACCCATTAATGTAACCCATTCATTGATGCTATGAAGCGTTTTTCTTTCAGTGTACAAACTTACAAGTCATGAACATTTTTCTAATTGAAAAATTTTTGGTTTTTGTTGGAAATAATAGATATTTTATGCTTAAAAAATGATCAGTTGATGCCGATTTTTCAAAAAATAAATTCATTGTGATCGATGAAGCACATTTTCACCTAAACGGATACGTGAACAAGTAAAACAGCCACATTTGGGGTAGAGATAATCCACATGTCACTCGAGAAAAAAACTATGCACCCACAACGATTTATTGTTTGGTTGGGTTTTTGCGTTGGTGGAGTCATCGGACCGTACTTCTGCCAAAAAGTTATGTATAATTTTGATACGCGCATCCTCTTTGCCTGAGGATTGGTGGTTGGCATTTAAAGGATATAGTTTTTCATGCATAAATGCCATAGACTAAGAACACGATGAAATAAAAAAAATTATTTCGACAAATGTTGGTACATATGTTTCATTTATAAAAGAAAATCTGCGGTCTTGTTGAATCACCCTATAGAAACGGTGACGACGCAGAAAAGTTGTCAAAACGATTGTAAGACAATAGACAGTAGTGGGGTTTAATCTCATTAAAATTATCTCTGTTGATTAGAGTCCCATTCAAAATTAAAATTGAAATTGAACCCCATTCAAAATTAAAATTTCGATTTTTATCAAGAACCTCTGCAGGTATAGGCCTATGGTGAAATGAATAGGTGAGACAATAAATACAGTCGTCTGCAAAATAGAATGTCATGTTGAAAGATTGATCCAAAGTATTATTAATAATTAAAAGTAAGTGAGAAGGTGAAAGAACAGAGCTCTGCATGGAGATGATATTCGTTTGATTGACCCCTATCTAATGGGGTTTGCAGTAGGGAAAGGTGGACGTAAAAATTGGAGAAATAAAACAAGTTACGTGAAATTTAATGTTACATTTAAGAGACTAATCACTGATATTATGTATGGAATATGGCATCGTTCATGTGGCTCCTGCGGCTTCGCTCATTTTCCCATCACTTGGGCGCTTCTTTTAGTCTCGCTAATATTGGCATACAATATTACACCGGTTCCGAAGAGTTTTGCTTTTTCATGGTTAATTATCCGGTAGTTTCCCAAATTTGCTTGGTTCTAGGATTGCACGGACCCCTCCTCTGTCCCCCAGTTGCTCAATGTAATCCATGCTCTATATAAACTGCAATCACCCAGCTGATTGAGCACCCTTTATATATGCATATACATGTACGTATGTATGTTATCACTCATACTAACAAACACGTTGGGATTTACACAAACCTCCCATACACCGACACTTCTAAATGAAATAAAACTTTGAAAGTGAATAATGGGCGAACATGTAAAAGTTCTGATGTGAATTTGAACAAAGCGGAACTAAAAATTGAAGCCAATGATTCACTCAGTCAACTCTGTGGATTCCCAGAACAGTTTCTTGTGATGCCAGTGGAAAGGAAGTGTTTATACTCACATTAAATGTTAGGTCAAATGAAAGTTTAAAATCGAATATCCTAGATTTATTTCATTTCCTGTTCAATAGCGTGGATTGTACGTGAGTGTAGTAAACTGATAGAATCCGTTAATTGTCCCGGAACTAAATAAATAAGGAATGGTCAGGGGAGAGCTCCTCATAACATGTGAGGTGTACGCTTTCAAGTTTTATAGGGGTGTCCACAATTTTACACCAGTTCCAAACGGATATTTGAGAAGCGTATTCATGGTTAATTTACCGTCGGTGGTGCAATGGTTATGGTCTTGTACATGGTCTTGTACATGAGACCGTGGGCTCGATCCCTGCTCTAACCACCTTAAATTTATTTCGACGACGGTTACCTCTCTTAGTGACGGCGACACTATCGAGTATTTAGCAATGAAAAAGCTTCTAAAAATACCGTTCGGAATCGGTGGAAAAACTGTAGGTCCCAATCAGTGAGTATAACACTATAAATAAAGGGTTTTTCAACAGAGACGCTACAAAAGTAAATCGATAGGGACAGCAAACGACGCCTTTTTCCCCGCTCTTTTGATATTTCTCTTCAGTAAGGTTTGCCATTTCATCATGGAAAGATATACGAGCCAACAACGAGTCGAAATTATTAAAATTTACTACCGAAATTTGGAGTCAGTGGCCTCAACTTTAAGAGGCCAACTTTAAGAGGCCTCAACAATCAGCGATGAGGCTCATTTCTGGCTGAATGGCTTCGTTAATAAGCAAAATATGCGTTATTGGTCAGACAGCAATCCACACGTAATCCATGAGTCAACATTGCATCCCGAAAAAATTACGGTTTGTTGCGGTTTATGGGTCGGCGGCGTCATTGGGCCGTACTTCTTCCGTGATGATCAAGACCGGCACATTACTGTGAATGCGAATCGCTACCGTTCAATGATAACCGAATATTTTTGGCCCCAATTGGATAGTATGGACTTGGAGGACATGTGGTTCCACCAGAACGGCGCCACAAGCTACACAGCGAATGCCACAATCAATTTATTGGAAACCAAGTTTGGTGAACGTGTTATCTCACGAAATGTCCGAGTCGATTGGCCGCCTCGATCGTGCGATTTGACGCCTTTAGATTATTTCCTGTGGGGCTACGTCAAGTCTATGGTCTATGCCAACAAGCCAGCGACGATTGATGAACTTCGTACGAATATCGAACGTGAAATTGCAGTAGTATCGGCCGATTTATGCTTGAAAACCGTCGAAAATTGAGTTCAGCGTCTGGACTTCTGCAAGCGTGCCCGTGATGGCCATGCAAAAGAAATCGAGTTCCATACATAATGGCATCGAACGTACTTTCACAGGAATAAAGAATTTCATTGGTAGCTAAAACCGGTTTTGTTTTATTTAAAAAAACTTTTGGAGCGCTCTTATTGAAAAACCCGTTAGAAAGCACTCAGCTCACTGGTTGTGAGAAGCTCTCCCCAATTCTCTCATGGCATGTAATGGGAAACCATTTATTTATTTCATTCATGGTTAATTACTTAATAGAGTCGTCGCCACTAAGCAAAATGACCAATGATAGAAATATATGGTGGTGACAACAGGTATCGAACCCATTGCACCACCCAACGGGGATATATGAAAGTCCACTCAAATACTATAAAAAATTTCAGAAAACCATAGATCCTCCACTAAAACATTGTTTATTTAACAAACACAGACAGAAGAGAAAGATGATGATGTCAAGGACATATTTTATGAGCGCCGAGACGCAACCTATTACTGCTGCCCTTGCCAAGACATTAAGATTGTACTAGGAGATTTTAATGCAAAAGTAGGCAGGAAACATGTGTTTCATCCAACTACATGGTGACAGTTCCCACAACGGAATGAGACTGATTGACTTTGTCGCGGCAATAAATATGGGCATTAGTGGTACAAGATTCCAGAAGGCTACTTGGGTATCCACTGATTAACGAATGAAGAACCAAATTGATCACGTGGTAATTGATGGAAGGCACTCATCCAGTGTAATGGAAGCACAAGTGATCAGAGGAGCTAACATCGATTCTAATCATTACCTACTAGCAGCAAAGGTTCGCACAAGATTAAGTAGAGCGAAAATCGTACGAAACCAGACGCAGAGGAAGCTGGACATGGGAAGCTGCAATTACCAGAGGTAGCCACAGTCTAATCAAGCATGCTCTCGCAACTTTTGGCACAGAACCCACCCCCTCCCGATGACTATCCTGATGCGCTGTGGAAACCCATTTCCGACTCTATAAAAACTGCCGCAACAACCGTACTTGGTTTCGAAAAACCGCTTCGCAATAAACCATGGTACGATGAAGAGTGTCCCATTGCAAATGATGAAAAGAACGGTGCACGCATGGCAATGCTTCAGTCAATTGCAACGCGAGCTGCAACTAACTGGTATAGGGAGAAAATAAAGGAGGTAAACCGCCTCTTTAGGCGTAAGAAACGGCGGTGGAGAAAGCGCGAGAGTAAGAAAATTGAGACATACAGAAGGAAGAACGAAGCCCGAAAATTCTACCAAAAAGTCAAAAACGAAACTAGTGGACATGGTTCAGTATCCCTCTTCTGTAAAGCCAAGGACGGAAATCTCGTCGCAGATGTGCAGAGCATGTTGGGAATATGGAGATATCATTTCTCCATGCAACTGGTACCTGTGCTATCCAATGAGGTTGACACAATCGATCACAATTTGAACGACGGCGTCGATATTTCCCGGATTAAGAACAACAAAACCGCAGGTGCCGATGGTTACCGGTGGAGCTATTTAAGGGTAGCGGCTATGAGCTGATAATGTGCATGCATCAGCTCATTAGGAATATTTGGTTAGATGAATGCATGCCCGGCGATTGGAGTCACAGTGTACTATGTCCCATATTAGAAAAAGGTGACCCGAGGCTCTGTGCCAACTTCCTTGGAATAAGCCGTTTATGCATAGCATATAAGGTTCTATCAAGTATAGTATGAGAAAGACTAAAACCAATTATATCTGATCTGATTGGACCATACCAGTGTGGTTTTAGGCCTGGAAAATCGACAACCTACCAGATTTTCACGTCACACCAAATCATGGAGAAGACCCACGAAAAAAAATCGACACCTATCATCTATTTGTCGATTATAAAGCGTCCTTCGATAACCCGATACGGAAGGAACTCTACGAAGTAATGTCTGAGATTGGTATTCCTGCAAATCTCATACGCCTTTGCAGGATGACCTTTACGAACACCAAATCTGCAGTGAAAGTTGGTAAGGATCTTACCGAATCTTTCGAAACTAAGCGAGGCCTCAGACAAGGCGACACCCTATCGTGCCATCTCTTTAACATCTTAACGGAGATCATTATGAGAAAAGCTGCAATTGACATGGATAAAACCATCAGCAGCAAAAGTCACATGCTGCTCGCGTATGCTGATGATGTAGATATCATTGGGCGCACAATTAGAGAAGTTACTGCGGTGTTTTCGAGTACTGAGAAAGAGTCAGCAAAAGAGGGTCTGACAGTAAATGAGGATAAGATCAAATTTCAACGAACAGGTCTTCCACGCGATTAGACCAAAGCGTGAACGCTGATAACCGTTATAATTTCGAGCTGCTGGACATAATTAAGCGGATCAAAATAACGCGATTACGCTGGCTAGGCCATGTCAGTAGAATGGATGAAGACGATCCAGCACGAAGGGTTTTCAAAACTGAACTCGAAGTAAGACAAAAAATAGGAAGATCAAGACTCCGCTGGAGGGATCAGGTTGACGAATCAATAAGTAGACTTGGTATTACCAACTGGAGAGATAAGGCAAAGGATCGAGCTGGTTGGCGAAATATGTTATCTTCGTTTTGTAAGGCCCCTGACTTCCCGGGGTTTTTCGAAACCGGATAAGTAAGTAAGTATATGTTTTTGTGACCCAAATAAGTCTAGATTTGTTTAAAGCAACTGAAAACTATAACGTGACAGACAATAAAGAAAAATAAAATCATCAGTTCTTCAATTCGTGAAAACAATGACTCATGTTAAGGTGACAAAGACTTCACTGAAAAGACCAGGTTGATGGATCCCTGGGAGATTTTGGCACCAACAACTGAAAGAAAAAGATCGAGCCGATTGGAGAAATATGTTAACTGCTTTATTAAAGGCCCCTAACCCGTACTAGGTTTTTACGGGGTAATTAGAGTTCAAAAGCTGAATTATTCATCTTTCTAAGATCCTTTCAAATTTTAAAATCGGCTAAAAAATAACACTGTGCGACAAATGTGATTGGCGGGGATTCTGACTACCGGGATAAATTATATACAAATAAGTTATACGTGTCCCGGCGATTCGCTGGGTCACGCCTAGGAATCGAGATATATAGATTTGAAGTTAGTAAGTATTATATAGGGGAATTTATCACGTTTGGCGCTTTTTCATTTGACGTAACTCGAGAACGACTAGTCCGATTTTCATGCAACAAAATTAAGAATAACAATTCCTTTAATTTACTGATATACTGTTTCTCTACATAATCAACACTTTTGCAGTTATAAATAAATTTATGATGTAAAAAAAAATAATTTTTTGCCTAAAAATTAAAAATTTTTAAAAATCATGAAAAATCCAAAACGGGAAAAAGTTTGAAGTTTTATTACTTTCACGTAAAGTCACATAACCTATGAACAAAATGAGACATAGATCATAAAAATCAATGAACGCGTCAATTTAGTTTCGTTTGCATTTCCTTTACTTTCTTGCGTGGTGGTTTGCCTTCTTGTTCGGAGTCTGTATCGGATGAGGATCTGTCTCCATCTGGAAAAAAATAAATTGTTTTTAATCAGTCAGTTAACTTCAATTTTGTGACTTAGCCTCGGAGGAGACTCTCATTGTAAATTCTCTTCTTCATCTTCATTGTCGGGATCGTACGTCTTTCGCGACCACCAACAAATTTCAGCCACCAGCGAGTTCAGCCTTTTGCCTTAATATCGCTTTCCCATGGGCATGACCAGTTGATGGAAGCGCTCGCCATGTTCATCCAACTCTGGGGCTAGCTGCTTGCTGAATTATTCGAGATGGTGATGCAGGGTTCGATCCCTGCTCAGTCCACCTTACATTTCTTTCGACGGCGGTCACCTCGCTTAGTGATGGCGATACTATCGAGTATTTAGCCATGAAAATGCTTCTTAAAATGCCGTTCGGAACCGGTGTCAAACTGTAGGTCCCAATCAGTGAGTGTACAACTAGAAAGCGCATATCTCACTGATTGTGAGAAGCTCTTCCCAATCCCTTCATGGGATGTTATGGGAAACCATTTTTTTTATGCAAGAAGTGCATGTTCACTCCAATTTTCTGGAAGTATTGCAACATCTTCATAGGACTTTCACGCAAGGTAATCATTGCCGACTAAAGCGTCTTTAAATTCTTCTGATTTCATGAGCTGATGATTGATGGGAAAATATTTTTCAAACAATCGAGAATTTTGGGTTGATTCTCAATTGCCTTGATGAAATTTTTGACGTTTCCCAGTTTGACATGGAGAGGGGGCATAAGGACGTTCTCCATTGACACGAGTGGATCATTTACCCAGTTGTAAATATATATTGTTGCATCATCCGAACTGTCGTAGGAGATCAATAGATATTCGTAAGAGATCGTGACAACATACCCATTGCCTTACGTTATTGCATCTTAGTAAGCGAACGATGAACAAATGCTTCTGGTGCATGTTTTTTTTTGTTTTTGAATAAAATCCAAACAATAAGTTTGTTTAGCAACTTTTTTGTGTTTTGGTTTATTAAATGTTTAAGAACATAACAAAAAAGATTATTCAAAATCGCCGCCATTTGCCTTCCAGCACGACCGAAGTCTGTACGGCCAATCGTCTACTGCAGTACGCACCAAATACATAGGAAATTTGCCCACTGCGTGTATAAGTGCACACTTCAGGGGTTCCTAATCTAAATGACAAGTTGTTCAGACCATGCCCTATAAAACAGACCACAGGTTATAGTCTAAAGCATTCAGGTCTGGCCTACCCGATGACCAATCATTCGGTGAAATATACTCTTGAGTGGTTCTTGTCACCTCGCTTAGTGACAGCAACACTATCGAGTATTTAGCCATGACAAACCCGTTCGGAACGGGTGTAAAACTGTTGGTCCCAATCAGTGAGTGTAAAACTACAAGGCACAGAGCTCACTAGTTTGTGAGAAGCTCTCCCTAATCCCTTAATGGGATGTAACGGGAAACCATTTTTTTAGTATCACGTCATATTTAATGATGCAAGAAATGGATTCCTTCGATATATATTCATCTGCCGCGAAAATATTTATTGCTTCCGATAATTTATGGATTTCGACGAATTTCATTGTCTACGGTTTTGATGGCTGTAGAAGTTCGCACACTGCGCGGGCGGCCAGATCTCGGACTCGTAAACAAAATTACGAGTAGTTGCAACGTTCGATATATGCCCCCAGTTTCTATACCACATTTTTTTCGGCCAATTATGACAATACGGTTTTCAATAACTTCCCATTCTATAATTATAAGTATTGGACGCCCAAAACTTTTTACGCAAAAGTGAAATATAAATGGCAGGTGTCAAAAAGCAATCAAGATATAGAGAGTATGTTCAGTGGATTTCTTACAGTGGGAGCGTTAATTATTGCACCAGTATTTATGAAACTATTAAGCATAATACTTGCCTTACGCTATCGCCTACAGGGAAACGACATGGTAAGCAATAAACATCGCTATAGCAGCACTCTGCTGAGAATATCGCTGCTGTTGCCCAAGATGCCGAAGAGGAGCCCGGAAAATCGACCAGGCGACGTGCCACGCAATTGGGAATTAGCCGGCGCACAGTGCTTTGTCCCAGTACATCGATGGGACAAAAATAGAATATATTTATGAAACTATTAAGCATAATAATTGCCTTACAATATCGCCTACAGGGAAACGACATGGTAAGCAATAAACATAGTTTTGTGCCTTACTGTAATTCATTTTCGGGTGTTATACAGGGTGGAGCGCGGTAATTTCCTTGTTTGGGAATGAAATAAAAAAGTTATGAACCTTAGAAAAATTTATTTTATATTTTAATTATCTTGAACAGGAAGGGAATTTTTAAATTACATGGTTTTAAATAGTGTATCTGACAAATGTCGACCTTCGCTATCCACACACTGCTGCATACGTTTTCTGAAGTTTTCATGAACTCTAACAAGCATGTTGACTGGTATTCTGCCAATTTCAGCCTCAATATTGTTAATTAGGTCTTCCAAGGTATTGGGACGGTTGATATACACCTTCGACTTCAGGTAACCCCAAAGGAAAAAATCGCATGGGGCTAAGTAAACTGTGCCTCATCAGAAAAGAACACAATTACGTCACGGGATATAGTTGCAAGAATGTCTTCACAAGAGGTCCGCCGTGTCAAATAGCCCCGTGCTGACACTTGTTGGACCACGCACATTTTATACGGGTGAAGATTCAGTTCTTTATGAAGAATCCGGTGGAGACAAAGTCTGGAAGTGGCAAGGGCAGAGCGTTTCGGAGATTGCTGTACTGCTGCTCTAACTCTCTCGATGTTTTGTGGGGTTGTAATCCTTCTCTCAGGTCCCCTTCGTACACCTGACATATTCGCTGCTGTTCTCAATGAAGTTACCCAATTTACAATTGGTTGCCGTTCAGGAATACATCCGCGTGGGGGAACAGCGAATGGTAAACGAAAAGCACGCTGCACTGCAATGACCGAGTGCGCACAAAACACAAACTGACCTCTCCTCATGTGTCCAATGCACGATGGCAACTGAAAGGCAGACGAATACAAATCTCCCGTCAGCCACTATAAGCCACGCACACTCTCCACTCACTTCGACCAACAGTGCCGCCACAGCCTGCAGTGCAAAAAAGCAAATTACCGCGCTCCAGGACTTCTTCAGGAAAAAGTTCATCATGCTTCCCAATTTTGTACAATTTTTTGCTGGGATATGCGTATCTCTCCTCACGCCTTTAAGCTCTTGAAGTACAACTAATTTGTTTTCCAACTTATCACATTTCAGTTTAACATTCGAAGTCCTTTTTGGCACTTAAAATTAGTCTGCCCTATACTGTGGTTAACTGAAGGGTACCAATTCCCCAGATTCTTTTTTCTAAATTTTAATTTTGAGGAAATTTTGTTTTTTTTTATTTTCCTACCTTAAACACACTCATACACACTCGCACCCATAGAATTGGAAATTGCTGTAATTTTTCACTTTTTTTCCATTTTAATAGAATGTTATAAATTTTCTAGAATACTTGTACAAGTATGTATGTATTTTCTCTTTATTCTCCTCAAAATCAAATAAATAACAATATTGCTTACAATTGAATGCGTGCGTAAGGATCTGTAAGGACCTACAGCCAAAAAATATATGGAAGAATGAATGAATGGTCGGTGCGTTGCGGTCCCTCCATTCTGTTCATTGTTCGTTAGTCAAATACGATAAAATAAATTACATGTGAAGGCAGATTCCAATGAGGAGATTTGAATGGTAAAAAATGTGTTATTAAAAACTTTGGAATTTTTACCCAATTAGAGAGAGAGAGAGAGAGAAAGATTAAAAGTACAATACTTTAATATATAGATATCAATGAGAGACTGAGCAATTAAAGCCAGTGCAGTTGAATGTATAAAAGACGTTCATGGCAACGGAAAGTGTTGATTTCAGTTAATACGAAAATTGTGTTTGATGATTTCTGAACATATTTTAGGTTTTCTACGTTCGTTTTAGCTTTCGCGAAATGACAAATTGTAAATTCTAAAGAATTAATTTTTCAGACTGATTAAGATATTCTTAATCGGCTATTTTAGTTGATTTTCGGGCAAAATATTTTCAGCTGAGGAAATTTGGCCCATTTACAGTTCCAAATGAGCTATACTATATATCCATACGGTATACTATATATCTCCAAAATCTGGAATATATCTCCAAAATCGATTTATCTGGAATCGTTTTAAAGTTTGCGCTTGTTAAATAGACAGACGGACATGTCAACTCCATTTTTAATTCACATTCAAATTCCAGAAAAGCAATCAGGTATGTGATGAAAATCCATATGGGCTAGAGATCAATTCGACGATTACCAAATTGGTTTAAATTTATGTTTCCCACGTTGCCGATTTCACATTCAGTAGGTGTTGGCTGTTGGAAATTGTTAAATTAAATTGAAATCAAGAAAACAAGGTTTGCGAATTAAAAAAAACGTATAACTTTTGATTTTATAAGGAATCTAGTAAAAATTAATTTTCTGCATTTGCATTTGGACTTTTTCGCAGATAAAAGGCCGCAAATATTTAATCACTTTTGCAAATGCCGCCAAATGTCAGTTTGGTTTTGACATCTGTGAAGTAAACAAACGCAGAATACAAATCGCAAAGCCATGAATCGGTTTACTCCGTAAGAACGTGAAACAATTGTTTCCATTTTTTTGCGCAACAATTTGTCGATTGTGTTGGCGCAGCGAGAATTTCGTGGCAAAATTTCCTGGCAGTCCGACACCAACTGGACAAATACTGCGGCATTTGGTCACTCGCCTTGAAGAGACTGGGACAACACGAGATCTTCCCAAAGCTGGCCGGCCGCGGAGCAGCCACTCTGCTGAGAATATCGCTGCTGTTGCCCAAGATGTCGAAGAGGAGCCCAGAAAATCGACCAGACGACGCACAGTGGGATTTCATCATACAAGCCGCGGCAAAAATTAGAAGGAATCGAGCTAGCGCTTTGATATTTCGCACACATCTCTCATATTGCCAAATTCGAAAAAAAAACAAGTTTTTGTTCAAATCCGCCCACAACCACGCCTACCTCCCATATAACGTAAAATAAAAAATCGTTGTATTTTCCTCATTTTCATATCTATGTCAATAAAAATTACTGCCAGTGCTTGCATTTGAGTCCTCAATTATATTAAAAATTAAAGTGCCACGCCCAACGCCCGTCTACAAATTTTAATTTTTCAAAAACACAGAGATATAATTCTTTGTAGTTTGTGATAGATGTAAATCAGCACTTACATCTATATAAATAACTAAAGCCTAAATGTTAGCTGAATATTTGCAACAAAATAAGGGGGCCATAGTTTACCGTTTTTTTTTTAATTAACCAATCATTCCAAATAAAAGTCAAATTTGTACTATAAAATTATCGCAATTTATTAATTTTTTAGCATTTCTCAGTGCATACTTTTAGGGATATGATATACAGCTGTAAAAAAAACTTTAACTAACGTTTCTATTATCGACAGCATTAAAACACATATGCCTAAAAGTATACACCATTTTATATGGTGTTTTCATCCATTTTTGTAATGAAATTTCGTGGCACTTTTTTTTATAAAATTTATAACTTTGTTAAACAGTATAAAATATTATGGGAATTTTATTTATGAAATCAAAAGAATACACTCCAACCTTTCACATTTTAGCAACCAGACCACAACGAACGATAACGACCACCTTTTTTTAGTCCAAGAAAAACTAAAAACACTTAGTTTTTTGAGTGTCATCATAAAAGCTTGAATATATTTTAATCTGTTATTGTTATTCAATTATTTTTTCTTAAAACTTAATGTAGAAATACCATATTTTTCAAATATACATATTCCAAATCGATACGACAAAAAGAAGTTATGTTTCCAGCCCATTGAAATGCATGAAAATCTGAGGCAGGTTACTGCGGAGTTTCATTTTGTTGACTTTGCCGCGTTTTTTTGTACAAAAACAAAATTTGCTGAAAAAAACTAATGATTTATTTCTCTTAATTAAACAATTTTCTACAAAACTGCATCATTACATTTTTGATATTTGACACTCGAAAAAGGGAATTTTTGCCGGCAAAATCCCTATGTGCGACGTGCCACGCAATTGGGTATTAGCCGGCGCACAGTGCTTTGTCCCAGTACATCGATGGGACAAAAATAGAAGGAGTCGTCCTAGGGTAATATAATTTGGCACGAGTCCCCAATATATAATAGAATTAAGAAAATTTCAAAGTATCGACAAAATTGACCACGCCCATCGTCCACCGCCCATACAAACCGTAATTATTATTGGCTGTAAAAATTTAATTATTGCGACAAATTTCATGAAAATTGCGTGAAGAATATATTTATACGCCACCTTATCAAAAAATAGCATTTCATCAACATTGACCACGCCCATAAAAACCAAAATTATTATTATTCTACGCAGAAACCAAAAGTGTTTTTTTAAAAACACTTCTCCAATAATAGCAGATGGGGACTTGTTCTTCTTTTTCCCCGGTAGATAAATGTATAAACTGTGAAAAACAAAAATAATAAAGAAAACCTCGTATTTCATATTATTTTTTTTTTATTTCATGAAACTTATAATTTTTGCGTATCAAATAAAAAATGTGTGCTGTATGAAGCCGCATAACAGTATGATTTTATATATTTTTTCTAAGTAATATTTCTATTTATTATGTATATAAAAAAAACTAATGAAAACGACAAATCTTTAGTAAATTAATATAAAAATTAATTTTTGGAATTTTTTCATGAAACAAGATTTTGTTAAATCACGAAAAAGACTTTGAAAAAAATTTTTTTTTTTCGTTATTTGTTGGATCGATGGGGACCCATTCTTTTTATAATCTGTAAGACAGATGCCG
This sequence comes from Phaonia tiefii, assembly GCA_963931995.1. Taxonomy (NCBI): domain Eukaryota; kingdom Metazoa; phylum Arthropoda; class Insecta; order Diptera; family Muscidae; genus Phaonia; species Phaonia tiefii. The sequence continues at coordinate 119,837,593 of OZ008369.1, read as the reverse complement.
TAACACCCTATCTGATAAACAGATTTTAACTAAAACTTGTCATGTATTCGATTTTCAATGCAGAATATTGTATGCCTAATTCGAATGAAATCGGATAACGAATTCTGGTACCCATACAAATTGTAAAAATCTCGAAAATTTGTCGTTTTTAGTTGTTTGGATGCAAATATAACGTGTGTTTGGAGCTTGTCGCAAATATAATATATGTACTTGTGTCCAAATACATTTTGTTTGCTAGTCAATATTACATGTTTGAGACATATGTTATAACATATGTGTTTGCGTACCAAATATATCTATGTTTATTTGCCGATTTTGTTGCACTCTTTACGCTCTCTTGAGAGCAAGATAAATAAAGAGGGACAACGAGAGAGTCTATCTCGTAAGTCTGAGTTTACACATGCAACTTTAAGTTTGTAACTTTGAAAAACTCTGCTGCAGCTCTTTACGATTCTCTTTTGAAGTTGCAATATGTGTTTACACGTGCAACTTGTCCGCGTTTGAAATTGTGAAAATCTTGTGTTTAATGTTGTTACTTCTGACATTCGTACATCATTTTTCTGTATACAGACTAAAAGTGTTGTGAGAAATAAATAAGTTTTTAATTTAGTGATTGGTTTTTAGCTAATTAGTTCAAATTGTTAATTTAATTCAAATAAAAACAAAAGTTTTTTTATCTCATTCGCTGTTTTTTTCCCGCAACTACAGATGCAAAAACGGCGAAACGCCGATTGTAAATAATGAGATAAAAAACTTTTGTTTTCATTTGCATTAAACACTTTTTATTTCTTTAGACGGAGTTACACTTTTTTTAACAAATTACTTCGGCTTCGCTACACTTTATTACAAATCACTATTTTATTTTATTTATTTATTCACACCGCGTCGTTGTTTCAACCATAAAAAGAAACAACTTTTAAAGAAAAACGTCAAATTATTCTACAGCCAACTTCACTGCGAAAGAAAACAAAACGGAGTTGCAAAGCACTTGCTACTTTTTTCCCCCTCTGTTCTTCTTACATCTCTAGCCTAAAAACTCAAGAACGTCGGCAGAGTTTTTCAAAGTTGCGGACCTAAAGTTGCATGTGTGAACACAGACTAAGTGTCTATCAGTACTTTTGCATTATTCTCTTTGCTATCAAATTGAAAATTTTTCAAATATTCATCTTGAAAACGTAAATTTTTAAAAATCAATTAAAATTTTTTTAAAGATTTATACGAAATAAAAAAAAATCCAATGAGTGTTCGAACTCACGGGCGATGTGTTAACACCTTTTTGCTACACGGTACCTGTTCGATTTCTAGGAACACATTCGTAAATGTTACATTGGAAAATAAAAAACAGCGTTCAATCATATGATAACGTTACAGTTAAATAATATTAATACTTAAAATTATTTAAAGACCCAGTGCAAGCACATGTGTCATTATTTTCTTGTTCAATACTTTTTGTTTTATTCCCACAAAAGTCAAAGAATGAAAAGCAACAGCCACTTGTTTATACATACATACATACATTGTTATATTCGTACATACGCTACACCAGTTCACAAAATTGTCGTTGCTCTCTTGCTATCTCATTTTTATATACTTATAATACGTCATTACTCTCTTTGCTCTGAAAGTGCTCCGCACCAACATTTTATTGGACTTACCCATAGTAAAAATACCAAGTAGTCGCAGTAGATACAACAACAATTATGGGCAAGAACAACAGGCATTTTGTTTTTGTTTAGGCTCTCCTCATGTCAAAATCAACCCATACATATACCAACAAATAAATGTAAACAGAAAAGTACAAAAACAAAAGCTTTGAATCTGACAGAAGCGACCAACTACACAACGAGGAAAAATTGAAATCAGCTGTGTACCGAGTTTACCTTCTCATTCTACCATGGACTTACCTTTCACTATAATAAAAAAACAACAACAACAACTACTACTACTGATATGTTGGCGATTTATTTGTGCTTGCTGTGTCGTGGAGTGTTTGTGTTGATGATGGGTGTGGGGGGGGTGGGGGGTGGGTACTTAAAATAAAAACTGTTAAGGGAATGCAAAGAGTGGAGAGTGTGAGTGTAAATTGTCATGGTGGAGGGTATATAAGCTTCGGCCCGGCCAAATTTAACACCGTTTCTACTTGTTTTTGTATACGCCGGGCAATGCTGAACATCAAATGACTCGCTTTGTTTGGCCATAGCAACAACAACGAAACAACCAAACACACAACATCACACATACTGTGTCCGAAGTAGCTGACGTATACGTGTGTCACATAACCACATGTTTGCCATATCAACAGCAACGAAACAGCCAAACACACAACATCACACATACTTTGTACGAAGTAGCTGACGTATTAGTATGTCACCATAACGTCGACTGCGCAAGCCCATGCGCTTGCAAATGAATGGTTTTAGCAGCAGCATAAAATCTGGTTTTGGCAGATTTTGACTTTGATAGATTTAGTCCCTATACGCCGCTTTAGATGTTAACACATCAAAAAAAAACGAAATTTGTACCGCTTCTAACCTATCCAAAAAATAGACCATAATTTAATTTCTTCCATAAATGTATTTTTGAACAATATTTTCCTTCAACTACTAACGAACGAAACTAAAAAATCAAATTATTTAGCATACAAATCGCTCACTTTGAATTGCTCTGGAGGACAAATAATCTTTGCTGATTGTTTTAGCTACGCTATTAAACCGATACCAAAAAAATTCAATTCCAACCAAGTTACATTTCTGATTTTTGTCCATGAAACGAGGCAGTGTGCGGCGGTCCCTACGTAGAATTTTAGTGAAAGATTTGAAGATGTTCCCTTACAAAGTGCAGACAGTGCATCGGCTGTTAGCTGTTGACCGCCAGCTGTTGCCTGTAACCTACACTGAACCATCCTGAATCTCAACGAAGAGGTGGACGATTTTTCATCGAAAATTATTATGAAGGATGAGGCTCATTTCCATCTTAGTGATTACGGGAATAAACAAAATGATCGTTTCTGAAGCACCGAAAATCCGTGTATCACCCACAAAGAACGACTGCACCCGCTCAAAGTTACTGCGTGGTGTGTGCTGTTTACGCTGGAGGAATCATCAAGCAATTTTTTTTGAGAAAGCCAAGGCCCAAACGATGACTGTGGACGGCGCGCACTACAGAGCCATGATTACCGAATTTTTCTTCTTCCTCAATTAGATGAATTGGGACTGGGGACGTTCCAACAGAACGGTGCAACGGCGCACACTGCTCGAGCCACAGCCGATATTCTGAAGGAATCATTTCCGGGACGCTAATCTCTCGTTTTCGTGATTTCCACTACACTGAACGGAAAAGCATCGTCACACGGATGAAAATATTCATCACCCCAACAACTTTTGTCATCGAAAGTGAGCTAACGTAACGTTTCATTCCCACTATGAAAATGTGTTCATCAACTGCAAATTGTTCGTGACTGTGGTGAAAGTATGGTTGTTGCTGCAATGAATTTGCTTCATTATTGCAACGAATTTGATTCATTGCTGTAATGAATTTGTTTCATTGTTGCAACGAATATGCATCGTTTTTGCAAGGAATTTGCTTTATTGCTGCAATGAATTTGTGCAGTGCTGCTATGGATTTGTTTCATTAGTGCAACGAATTTGAGTCATTGTTGTAATTAATGTGTTTCATTAATTACTACAATGATTTTGTTTCATTGCTGCAATGAATGTTTTGAAGTATGTTTAAAATTATTTGTTGACAATTTTACATAAATATACTATTAGTATTACATTGCAGGTGTTTTGATAACAATTTTTTGAATTTTTGTTTTCGAAAATCTATTTGCGAAATAGATTATATTCATTCCATGTTGAAACACTCATCTTTAAAAGATTGTGGTAGTCTCGGGGGATTGAGTCTTATAGTGGCCGTCATATTCAGGTCCTGCAATTAAAAACATATTCAAGGAATTTATTGTTAAGATGTCTATTTAATATACATATGTACATATCTATGTCTGTACTTACCATGACACATAAGCTCTACTCCCCTATGCTCTACTCTTTTAACATAGAACCACATCATTGTTTTGTTAAATTATGCAATTGTTGTTGTGTTGAGGGTTTTGATATTCAATTGTAGCGCCAAATCTCCCCGTCATTAAGCCAGTGATCGCTCCGTAAGCATTTTCTTCGACTGCTCTTTTGTTTATTTTCATAAAATTTATTAAAATTTCCATTGGATTCATTTGACTGTACGTTGAATTGTTATTTTGTATGTTCGTCGTACTTGGAACACTTTGTTTCGTTTTCATTGACTTCGACTGTCCGCACAAATGTATGTAAGTATGTCTTCCGTTTTTTTCCGAATCCAAATACGAATACAACGAAACAGGCGCGACCGAATTATGATTAAAACACGAACATTTTGTTGCGACTTGTACCGTCACGCGCATACACACACACAAAACTTCAGTTACATATTTTGGGGTAGATTTTCTGCTATCGATGCGTCAATTTCTTTGCTGTCGTGTTGTTGCTTGCATTCTGTTTATTTTTCTATTTGATTTATACATTCGCAAGTTACACAAACGATCACAACAAAAACATAAATTCACACAATTTAGTTTTCACAATAAAAGATTATTACTTAGTATAACTAATTAGTCTGTTTTAACAAATTTATTTAAATTATTCCGGCGGTGAAATATGTCTACCACTTTCGATTGTTGCAATGGAACTGATTTAAGATGGGCACGTGAACCGCCACTCACGCTCACCATTTTCTCTTTGCTGGCCTCTTGTTTACGCTCGCTCATTTTTTTGAATGCTTCTCTCTCTATGCCATCATAAAAATTAGTTTCGTTACAATAACGAAATTGTTTCGTCATCTAAAAATGTTGACAAACCACCAAAATAAATAAATAATAAATATAAACTATAAAAAGTAAGAGATAAACCAAATATCAGTAGTTTAAAACTCATGCCTTTACTTTTTTTTAACTTTCAACCCTTTTTTTTACAAAATTCAAATTAAATAAAATTGTAGCAGGAACAACAAGTAAGTTGTTGCAGCAACGAAATAAAAAATTATCAAAGAAGTCGAGTATGAAATCGTTGCATCGACTACCAAATTAAAAACGTAAAAACATTAACGAAAATGTTTCGTCCATGCGACGAAGCGTTTTTCTTTTAGTGTAGCCGGTCAGATCGCCGGATTTGGGGGTTCAAAACATAATTCAACTCGAAAATAAAAACGCGCGTCGCCGAACTTGTCACCCGAAGTTCTGGAAAGAGTGATTGGAGACTGCCATACTTGATGGAATAAATTCTAATGGATTAAATAAATAAGTTTCACAAGCAGAACCAAAGTTTTTCATTATAAAAAAATTACAGCAAAAGAACATTGGGTGATTAATTTTGCCGCACCCTGTATATCAGCTTTATTAAAACGTGACCAGATGCAGCTCTAAAAACGTTCCTCCTTAGGCTAAGCTGATGTACAAAATTTTGTTGCAATCAGTTAATATTTGCAAACTCTGTGGCCGACAGTACCCAGCTTGGTTGACATATTCGTACGTGGGCTATATTAAAATGTGGACCGATGCGGACCATTTGCAAATCTGACTATGCTTGACAAAATAGACGTACATCAGTTTATATTTCATCATCATTTCCTATTTCTTCGATGATGACTTTGCTAGAACAGCACCCTGAAAAATTGTCCTTTTATATTGTAGTATACTTGTGGCCGTCGGTGGTGCAATGGTTGTGTGCGCGCCTCTTGTACATGAGATCCTGGGTTCGATCCCTGCTCAGACTACCTTAAAATTTCTTTCGGCGGCGGTCTACCTCGCATAATGACGGCGACACTGTCGAGTATTTAGCCATGAAAAAGATTCTCAAAATACCGGTCGGAATCGGTGTAAAACTGTACGTCCCAGTCAGTGAGTGAAAACTGGAAAGCGCACAGCTCAGTGATTGTGAGAAGCTGTCCCCTTTCATGGGATGTAATGGGAAACAATTTTGTTTTGTGGCCAAACACATTAAGCTTGCCATTCAATATCACATGTTTGAACACAACGATTAATGTGTTATAATATATTGTTACGAATTTCCTTATTCGTCCTTCTTGCGTTGGACGGTTCGTTTTAAATTACGATAATTACAACGGTTTAACTTCCTTTTACTTTACTTATATAGTACAACAGTTTACTTTATTTATAACACTTTAACAAGTCTTGTGTTTTACTATCAATTCGCGTTGCTTACTTTACGGGGTTTAATCACAAACTGAACACTCCATTCCAAAGAACTCCGCTATTTATACCAACTCACCATACTCAAATGAAGTTATATCTAGCGAATTCAAGAACCTTCTAGTCCTTGTTGTTGTTGCTTATCTTTGTAGAATCATCTCGAATGGTGGAGAATTATCTTAACTGAGGTGAATTCATGCTACTGGTTTAGCGAGCTGGTACGTTGTTACAATGTATACTTTCAGGCGCAGCACTAACCGCCTGTTATTTACATACTGTTAGTAGAGTCATTAACAGCAAGCAAAAGCTTTTATTTATTCGTAACAATATGTTGTGTTTGGTGCACTGTTTCCTTTACTTTTTTGGCGCTATACTCTAGCTCAGTGATAGGCAAAACCGAACTCACGCACACAAACATAGTATGCGCTTGCGTGCGGTCGCAAACGCGCAGGCATAGACTGATGCTTCGAATCCAGCATACCCAGCGGCGGAAGTCATGACCTGGAAGGCCTGAAATCATGACCAAACAGGCCTTCTGTAAAATACGGAAGGCCTTCCCTAAACATTACCTCCTCCTTTCTTTTTAACATTGCGTGAGATTGGGAGGCAAGGCATCCCTTGCCCATTGCCTAAAGAAGGCCTTAGAAGGCATTTACTTTAATTTATTTTAGTTAAACAAAAATAAAATTAAAATAATCTATTTTTATCCACTTTTAGATATTTATTTATAAGTATGTATGTATCTATCTTAGAAAGTTGTACCATGCCCAACTCCAAATTAAAAATTTAAAATAGAAAAAAAAATATTATAACAAATATAATTTTAAAATTTGTATGATATTTTCCATTAAATTACTGTCAAAAAGAATCGTAAAAGAAGTTTCTCAAAATTGTAAAAATTTTCTTCTTGGTTGTATCTGATGAAAAACTGCGTACATTCCGCAGGCCTTATTTTAGGAAGGCATTACAAAGGAACCATTCCGCATGACTTATTTGTGGAAGGCCTTGCGACTTCCGCCGCTGGGTAGTTGTTATATACATGTGAGTTGCCGATGGTGTGTGTGTGAAAAATACGATTATTGCCTGCCTCGCGAGGCTATGGGCTGGTTACCGTCTTAGTTTCATTCATTCAGTGGTCAATCGTGCGCCTGCGACGTTTGTGAGGAAACGCACGAATACTTCGGAATAAGTATATGGATGTTTGGGAGGAAACACGGATATGGATCCACGTAACAGTATACATATTTGCAAGTAAACATGATAAGGCTTGCATTTAATTATAATATTTTTAATATAATGATTTTTTGGGGTTTGTTCTAAACATGTATAAATGGTTCCTGCAGAATACGTTTGTGAGGATATATTACAGAGGCCGGTTTTTGTCAGCGTGCGTGTCAGCAGATCGTAACCGATCGACAACTGTTCTGGTGGATAAAATTGGATTTGAACGTTGGATAATTGTCATGGATTTGAACAATATGTGGTTCCAAAAGGACAGTGCTACGTGCTACAAAGCTGATGCCACTATGGTCATTCGGCAGGACTGATTTGAGGGCACGGCGGCAGAGGTGATTGGAACTGGCGACCATAATCGCACCATTTGACCCCGTTAGGCTTTCCTTTCTGGGTTTCCTTAAGTCGCAACTCTATGCCAACAAGCTATAAATGACCGGTGCCCTTAAATTAAAAATAATCCGTGTCATTGCTCAAATTCAGCCTGATATATGTGCCGAAAACTTGACCTCTCGGATCAGTACCACCCATCGCCACCGCGCCGACCTTTTCAACGATGTCTTATTCCACACATACTGCAAGTGAAGGCCTTTCACAAAAAAGTAAAAAATTCGATGATACATACACGTAACTTGTTTTATTTATTTTGAATATCTACCAGTCCCTATTGGAAATGCCCTTATAAGGATAGAGATTTGTTCTGAATGCGAACTTTGTAGGGCGAGTCTTGGAGTAATATTTGCAGGTGTTACAAACGATTCGATAATGCTGTTAAATTCTCCACATGACTAAATTTGTTCGTTTTCGCAGCAAATATTTTCATCGAAAGTAAATTCATCGTCGCAATGAAAATGATTTCATTATCTGAATCCAATAAGTTTTATTGCTGCGATACCATATTATATTCCAGGATGGAATCGGGGAGAGCTTCTCACAACCAGTGAGCTGTGCGCTTTCTAGTTTTATACTCACTGATAGGGACCTACAGTTTTACTCCAGTTCCGAACGGTATTTTGAGAAGCTTTATCATGGCTAGATACTCGATAGTGTCGCCGTCACTATGCGAGGTGAGCACCGTTGAAAGAATTTTAAGGTGGCCAGAGCAGAGATCGAACCCAGGATCTCAAGTACAAGAAGCGCGCACACTAACCATTGCATCAACGACGGCCACTCGAAAAATATCCTTTTTGCTGCGATAAATATCCTTCACTGATGCGTAACTATTTAGGCGGGGAAAGTGGCAGTGGGAGCGCAGAGAGAGTGGGGGGACCGGAATGTGCGGGATGAGTGGTGAGTCCCGAAAGTTTTTCCAGCGGGTTAGGGGATCGGATACTGGGCCTGATAATGGGCTGCCCTCCTGCAGGGACGGGAATGGGAATCTGGTGATTGAGAAGCAGTGTGTGCTTTTCAGCACAACTCCACTCAGATTCTTCCACTGAAGATCAGGAGGTAATGATAGTGGAAGATAGTGTGCATTGTAAATTACAAAGCTGCTTTCGATAGCCCCATACGGGGAAAACTGTTCGAAGCTATGTCTGAACTTGGAATTCCGGCAAAACTGATTCGCCTCTGTAGTATGACGCTGACCAACACCAAATCAGCAGTGAAAGTGGGGAAAGACCTCACTGAACCAGGACTTGGACAAGGCGACACACTTTCGTGCAATCTCTTCAACATCTTAATCGAGATAATAATGAGAAAGGCTGCAGTAAATACGAACAAGACCATTACCACGAAAAGCCATATGTTGTTGGAGTATGCTGACGACGTAGACATCATTGGGCGAAATTTGCGAGAGGTTACTTCAGTATTCTCAAGAATCGAAAAGGAATCAGCGAAGGTCGGTCTTGCTGTTAATGAGGGGAGGACAAAATTGATGGTGTCAACGACTACAGAAACCTCTCGACTTAGTCCGCACTTGAACGTTGATAACCGATTTAATTTTGAAGTGGCAGATAAATTTGTCTACCTTGGATCCGCCGTGAACAAGGGCGACAACGTCAGCCTGGAGATAGATAGGAGAATTGTGCTTGCAAATAGATGTTATTTTGGGCTCATCAAGCAGTTTAGGAACAAAGCCCTCTCTCGACGGACAAAAGTCCAGCTATATCAGACTCTCATTTTACCTGTCTTGACATATGGCTCCGAAACTTGGGTCATATCGCAAGCGGATGAAAAACACCTGGGAGTTTTCGAGAGAAAAATTCTCCGTAATATATATGGTCCTGTTGGGGAAAACGGCGAGTACCGACGTCGCAGGAGCGCAGAGCTATATAATCTCTATTCTGACGTGGACATAGCTAGACGGATCAGAGTGGGCCAATTGTGTTGGCTAGGCCATATTATCAGAATGAATGAAGATGAGCCAGCGCGAAAGGTGTTTGATAACGTACCCGAAGGAAGCAGGAAAAGAAGACGACTAAGACTCCGCTGGAAAGGACAGGCAGAAGAATCCCTCCGTATCCTTGGTGTTACCAACTGGCGAAAAGAGGTGAAGGATAGAGCCAGTTGGAAGAATATGTTGACATTTGTTTAATATTGTTGTTTAATTAATATGTGTAAGACGTCTGACTTCATGAGATGGTAATATAGTCAATAAAAGTAAAGATGCGTAAAAGACAAAACTGCTTCAACGGCTGAAGCATCCATCCACTTTTTTCTCCAAAATGTTCAATTAAGGTATTCGATTCAGGAACGCCAACTGAGTTATTTCAATAACCCTTTTAAGGACTAAGACGACTTTATGAGCGCTCAGGTTGCACGTGCACATCGGTTTATCCATGTAGAAAATCTACTATTTCACGAGTCTAAAATTGAAAAGGCACACGACAAAAAGCAGCTACTGTGGTGAATCGAAACTGGGTTGTCAAAGTCCTGTTAAACCGTAAGGACATTCGAGTTGGTACTCTTAGACAGTAATTTGAATACTTGTTTTTTATAAATTGTGTAGCAATTGCTCTTAATCAGCAAAAAATGTTCTTAACTTTTAAGTAATAATTTTTTTTGTGTATGATAAAAGGTACTTTGTCCTATGAAGGACACGTCTCCCCTTTTCGATCAACAGCATTATGGAAAAGAGTTGTGTTGGTGGGGGGAAAAGGTTAAACATGTTTATTCATATTATAAAAACGAAACATTGCAGCAATAAAACAGTGAGCGAGTTGAGCTATTAAATGATTCGTCGTATCCTTCTTTCGCGTACATATTTGTATGTGCTGCAATAAATGACAACTTTATTGCGTATTGTCGGTTAGTCGTTCGCTGTCTGGTGGTGGGGCGGCAGCATGCAAATGGAGTGTACAAACGATAGACGATGAAGCAACAGCGTATCCTGAATGTGTAAACATATTTTAACAACACCCATGAAAATAATGAACATCCTTTTGCAACAACAAAAGGCAAAAAGTGTAAAAAAAACACCAACAACATTAAAATTTCCTCCACCAAAGTGTTATTATCATCAACAGCATCAACATCGGAACATCACAACTTGTTTGTTGCACAGTTGTTGCTGCACACTTGCAGTGCAATCAGCATAGAGAGAGAGCAGCAACAAAGTATCGGTGTTAGCATAAACTATTCACCACAATCACCAGCATAATCGTCACCATCATCAGCATTACCATTATCATTACCAGCAGCATCTCCGGCGCAATCTTCTTAATTTTCAATATCACTCAGATACACTAAGTCCCCTTCCAGACACACTTTCACTCACCCATTCAAATTTGTTTAAAGTCATAAGAGTGTTAAGTACTTCCATGGAAAACAGTCACTTCCAGCTTAGCGTCCAAAGCAAAGTGATGATGCAGCATATTTAATACTTCGTCCTAAACAGAGACAGAGAGAGAGAGAGAGAGAGAGACAGGACTATTCCTCTAGTGCAGATAAATCAACGAATGATTCGTCCATAATTCCTTTCAATGATTATCACAGATTATAATTTTAAAGCTTTGCTGTTTCTGCACAGAACAGGAGAAAAAACGGGGAACGTTTATAAACGATATTTGCCGGGAAACAACTATATAGTGGATGAATATGATCAACTGGTACTTTCCAATAATATATGGATCTAAGGGATCAAACTGGGTTAAGGAGTTTCCGGTACTCGATAGAGTACAGGTTGAAAAGCTGTCTTTTTTTGTTGTTAGTATAACGTGGTTGCAGCTTGTCGTAAATATTGGATAATTGTGTCCAAACATTTAATATTACATATTACACAATAATAAAAGGTTATAATAAATATTATTGTGACCCAAATGTGGATTTGTTGGTTGAAAACTGCTGAAAATAAAACGTGGCAGGCCACAAAGGGACAATCAAGCAACAGATCTTCAGTTCACGAAAACAATGCTTGCAAATATATACATGGTTCCCGCAACATATTGCTAAGCCGGTAATTCAGCACACGCTGAAAAATCTGTATTTTTTGTTGTTTGGGTGCAAATATAAAGTGCGTTTGGAGCTTGTCGCAAATATAATATACTTGAGTCCAAACACAATTTGTTTTGCTATTCAATATCACATGCTTGAGACACAATGTTTAATATGTTATAACGTAACGTAACGACCCAAATATATCTGTGTGAGTTATACAAATCCAGCTGTATTTGTTGCACTGTTAATGCTCTCTCGAGAGCAAGAGAATAAAAGATGGACAACGAGAGAGCCTATCTTGTAAGTGTGTATCTGTATTTTTGCCAATGATTCATAAATATTCCTGAATGTTGTGTAAATTGCAGATGAAGTCAATGTTTCTTATTTTGGCTGATGTATTGCGTTTTAATTTCATGTATTCAGTCGTCAATGGTTCATCGGACACAGGATCTCAAAAGCGCTTGATCAGTGAAAAAAGAATAAATGAAGGCTCGGACGGTTAAATTGTTTGTGATGTTGCTTTGGTTTTTGTGTATGTGATTTTGCATACATGTATGTGTGCTGCCACAGTGAGAAACGATTTTGAGGAAAGAAACTGGAAAGGGTAACAACGTGAAGCTCTTTGTGCGAGCCTTTACTGACAAAATCGGAACGGCGGACCATTTGTGAAATACTCGAAAGTATGATAAAAAAAAACAAGTAATTAAACTACGCTTGGCTTGCATGAACTAGATTTGTATAAAAATATATTGTTTATTTAATAACGTATAGTGATAAGAAATGCATAGTTGAAACCTTCTGAGACCAAACCCGTGAGTGGCAACAAGGAAATAAGGAAGTAAACGCAAAAGATCAGCAGATTCTCATTTCACGAAAAACAAAACAAATAATGCATTCTATGCAAGTAAATGTGAAAGGGACCATTTTACATCTAGTAATTGTTTGTATTAATTATTAATAAATGTGGATTTATATTGTCAAAATTAATTATAATAAATAATACATATATATTAAAATCAAAAAATAATTCATTGCTAAATGTTATGATATTTGGGAGAAATACGCCTATGTTTCCTCGTAAGTATATGTAGGTTTGGGGGAAACATGCTAATGCTTCCACTTAAGTATATGTATAGTTGGGATGAAGAATGCCTGTTTCCACGTAAAAGCATACATACATGTTTGCCAGTAACTATAATACTGTTTGCATTCAAATGCAAGTACGTTTGGGACTTGTAAACATATGAATGTTTGAAGTGTGTTCCAAACGTATACATGGTGCCTGCAAAATATGGTTGGGAGAATATGCTAGAGAGACCGCTATTTTTCAGCGTGCATGTACGGCTTTAATAGTCATTTAAAAATGACTAAAACATCATGTTGTATACTTATCTGCACACAAAGAAAAAAACACGTTTTTAAATCGTTTGGCGTAGAAATAGAGGCTGAGCCATGTATAATTTGGAATTTTATTTCGCTTTAAAAAAAATACCAATTTACCAGCCACAACTTGCTTTACAGTGCCTTATTCGATCTACCCAATATTTCGGTACATTTTGCTGTATGCTATATGCAACAATTTTGTTTGTTAACGTATCCCCCGAGGTGAAATTACACTTTATCGTAAGAAATGATTTTTCATCCATTCAGCGAAATCGGAATGTCACGAGCCCTCAGTTTGTGGACTTATTGGACTTTATAAGCCTTCACACCGAGATCTTAGTGCAAAATCCTAAGAGCGCTACAAAAGATTTTTTTAAATAAAACAAACCCGGTTTTAGATATAACATTTAACAATTATTTGTTTTATTTTAAAATTTGTTTTTTTGGACCAAGCATATAATTATGGGGATCTGAAGACGTGAAGTAAGAAGCCGAAAATTCAGTTTGTTATCGTGCGGCAAAGTAGGCCATCTCGTGGAAAAATCGCCAAGATGGCCACATTAACACCATGAAACCGTTGCATAAATATATCGTGTTATAGCTTATTGGAAGCGTATAGGCTTCTGCTGGAAGGTATTGGAATCGAAGTTAAATAGTTTTTCAGTTAGATACAATTTTTGGAAAAAACCGAAAAACCCAAATTTTAATTTTTGTTAAAAATTGTAAATTTTTTTCAAATTAAGAGTTGGAACCCTTAGAGTGGTCAGATTTTACTCAAACTTTATTCAGTTTATATTCAGGTTAAACTAAATCAATGTGCAATTTTTTTTTCAAATGCACCGAGGAGTGACGATTTGTAGTGTATACGAATTTTCACCAAAAATGCAGAACGGCTTAGAGATGTCCGATTCGGCTCAAATTTTCAGTTTTAGTCAGTTTTAGACCATAAGGAACAAGAATTCGCCTGGGGTTTATTAAAATTCGAAAATATGTTTTCCTCCACATATTTCATTGCCACCCTAATGTACATACATGTATATAAATAGCGAAAATTATAATAAAAATCAGAAAATAATTGGGTAGATAGAATCAGAGTAAACGTTTCGGTTCACTTTAAGTAGTTCTAGTGGATTTCCTTTACAATGATTTTTTTATTTGAAAACTAAATCAATAACAACTTTTTACAGTCCCTGATTTCAATAAATAATAATACTGTATACATTAATAAATCTCAACGCTAACCATAATTTATACTTACGATTGACAAATGTGTGGCCCGCTTAATTATAGGGTTAATACGCAGACGGCGCAAAGATTTGTTTCTAAACTTCCTAGCAAAAAAATATTGCCTTCAATGAAGTACAAAATTTTCATAATTTAAGAAACTGTTTCAAACCAGTGGAATTAAACATGGGTTTTGCTTAGAAGGGAGGAAGGAACACAAATATTTTCTAGATATCACTTACTAATCAAGTTAAAATTTCTTTTACGTGGTATTGGTATAAAAAACTTATGTATGGTTTAGGAAAAACAAAATTGGCGGTGGCACTTAGGTGTTCTATTTTTTAGAACTAAACGTGGTTTTTAATTTTGGATCCTAATCAAATTTTCAGATAGGCAAATATTTAATAACAACTTTATTTCGTATGGCGACATCTTCGGAAGTGGAAAATATGGTTATACTGCATCTTCAGAAAGTATAAGTTTTGCTGGAAACATTTTCATAAACACTTTTTGGAAATAGTTTAAAATGCATTCTTTGGAGATAGATAAATCGTTTATAGCTAATTTCTGGAACTAGTGCAAAACTGATTCCCATAGAAATACTTCCAATATTTTTTGCTGGGTTGTTAATTATTAAAAAATTTATTCAAAAATGAAATCATTTCCTTTCGTCTGTGGAAATGAAGGATACTAATGACAGCAAAATTATGTTTTATGTTGCTTGCATCGGTTTTATGTCTAACCAAAGAGTAAAATTCAACAGCAACTCGAACTCCATAAATGGCCGACTTACCTCGTCGTCATCGAGAGTACGTAAAGAGTGGGATAGAAACTCTTGTATATTTCTCAATGGTCGTACCATAGAGTAATTCTTATCAAGAAGAGAAAATTTGTCTCACTTGACGTTTCCTTTCACACTGTTCGTGGTGAGGTCGGTGTGTTAGGAGCTGGTGGGCTTACTCCAGGTGGAGTTCCAAGAATTGTTGACTTAAATTTTTCGTATTGGTGTAGTTGAGAACTGTGAAATTTAAACGAATTTTGGACTTTTTTTGTTAACTTCTACTGTTAGTACATATTTGTAATGTATTTACACAAAAAATAGTAACACAACAGAACCAAATGGCGTGGTTGTTTTCTTGTTGGTTGGTTTGAACCGTGGCCTTTATCTGTTATTGATAAAGCAATTCTTTGCAACATCCAACGTTCATATCACACCAGGCCAAATGTCATAAATTTGGTGAGGCAAATGTTAACTCTATATGCATATGAATAAGAATTACTCCATGGGTTTTACACAATACGACCAATGATGCAAATTATATAGAAAGAAATGCAATCATAGAAAAATTGACAAGAGCCGCTATCCCTCCCTTCACATTCTCTTGATGACGACAAGTTGCTTTTGTAATTTACTATTTGGTTGGAGATAATACGGACAGAAATAAAAGAACACTTAAAGATTATAGACCATGCAGCAAACTAAGTTTAAATAATGTTTGATTGATACTAATGGCATCTACATTATGTTTTATATTGTTCGCATCGAACGAAACTACGCATTTTCTTTTATTTCTGTGCGTATTGGTCCAACCAAAGAGTAAATTACAAAAGTAACTCGAACTCGATGAAATGGCTTATTACCTCGTAATTCCTTGTCTATTTCTCTATGATTCAATTCAGTATGGAGTTTGGTATTTTCACTCATGTGAGCGCTCATTTCAATAAAATGAACTAGTTCTTTGATTTAGTTCACTAGTTCATTGCATAGCTTAAAATCGGAGCAAATAATCGTACAAATTATCAGATTTTATCTTATTTCTGAAATGGTTTGGATATTTTGATCCTTTTATAAAATATCGGAATATTTAAGGTATTATTTTCTATAAGCTTAAGCGTAGGTCAAAATTGAGATAGTTCTGTAATTTTAGATTTCCATTCCACAAAGACAGTAGAATTAGACTGAAATAAAAAAACTGCTGTAACAAGTGAACTACTGGAACTACTCAAACAAAAGATATTGTGATATTGTGAACTAGTGCATGTAGTTTTCAAGAGTGAAATGTTCAAATGAAATAGTTCGTTCGTGAACTACACCACTTTGATTCAGTAGCTAATCAGGTTTCAACAATGAAGGTTTGTGATAATGTTTTCAGTGAAGTTGGGGAATATGTACTTATATTTATGCAGCAAAGAGTTTTTTCTACATTTGAAACGACATTGAGTACTCATTTTGGTGTTGTCTGAAAAGTAGTAGTTTTGTTTGGTTCAAAACGTTTTTGATGTGCTTGAATGTTTTATGTTTTGGTTCTCATTTGTTTTGCATTTTGTTTCCAAATGAATGATCTCACAAATACTACACCTTTGTCAATTGTAGTTCAGAAAATATCAGTTGAAATTCGGAATTTTTAATTTAACTTAAGAAACGATCAAATGAAATTCAAACTTTGCAATTGAAATTCGGAAAATACCAATCGAAATACACAAAAAATCAAATGAAATTCAGTAAACTCAAACTGAAATTCGTAAAATATCAATTGGAATTCAGAAAATCTCAATTGAAATTCAGAAAAATGTTTATAAACAACTGAAATGTAAATTGAAATTTATCTGAATTTCAATGGATATTTTCTGAACATCATTTATTGTTTTCTGAATTTCAATTGATTTTTTTCTGAAATTTAATTGATATTTTCTAAATTTCAATTCCAAATTTTTGAATTTCAATTGATGACGTTTTCAGAATTTTAATTGATATTTTCTGAACTTCAGTTGATGTTTCTGAATTTTAATTGATATTTCCTGATTGTCAATTCATATTTTCTGATTTCAAAGGGAAATTCTGCATTTTAATTGTTGTCTTCTGAATTTAAATTAGAAATTCTTGAATTAAATTAATCGTTTTTTATTTTAATTCATGTTTTCTGAATTACAATTGGAAAAGGTGTAGTTTGTTTTGTTAGCAGCGAGTGTAGTATTTGCTACATTTGCTTTTGAAGTGAATGTATGTATTAATATGCCTTTCAAGACATATTCATTGCAGAGGTTTAGTGCATAGCCTCCACAGTATTTATCAAGCCTTTCTTGGATTTCGTTGAAAAAATAATGTTTGGTGAGCTCACGAAATTCACTTTGTTCCATTTTCGTCATAATTCATGAGGTTGTCTGCTTTCGATGGCTGCTGTCAAACACAATGACAATGCGTCAAAATGGTGCAGGTTTCTTAAAATTGTACAGTAGTCTGTAACAGACGGTAGTTGACAGGAAAAGTGTTGATTTTTTACTAACAACGAGGAAAGTACAAAAATTCACGGAGCTTTCAAACTGCCCGTCTGAGGTAACAAAGTGACCATAATTAATTTCAAACTAACAACGATTTTGTTGCCACAACTTAATCAATATAACTGTGTTTGTAGTTGAAATGGGCAATTATTCAAAAATATTTTCATTTATGTACATGCTAACTTTTCTATTTGGAATATAACATTCTACATAATAAATGTAACACCAAACGAAAAATTATATTTAATGTTTGTGAACAATAGCTACAAATTATTAAGATAGAAATCAACTACGTATTTCTTTAACTACGCTACTACAGAATTTTGTCCGTGTATAGACATCATAAATATTCACAGTCAACCTTTCATTACAGAAAATTGTCCAAAACTGGACGCCTTTTCAAAGAGAATAATAGAGGTTTGGATCATATCAGAAGCTTTTCTTAAATTTTTCGAAGAGAACAATTGTTTGTTATACAGGGTGTTTCAAAAGTGACCACCCTATTGGAAGATGCTCTTATTTTTGCAAATGGTCGCCAATGTCAAATCTGTTTTGTCATTTGTGGACTACACTGGAAAAGTAATTGATCATCAGTGAAAAAGTTTCATTAATAGTTCCACATTAAACTGATGTAAAATTTCATTGATACAATGAAAATTTTCCTTAAAATAACGATTATGTTTTTTCACATTATTTCATCATCATTGTACTGAAGATTTTTGCACATTATTTTGATGAATTTCTTTATGTAAACTTATATTTTAAACCGGGGATTATGTTTATTTATTCGTCGATTTTTGTAGGATACTTTTTTGTTTTAATATTTCAAATAAAAAAACTATATTTTAAACCGATATGATTTATTTTTTTTTCTATACAATTAGAACCCTATTTCTTCACAACGTCTCTCTTAAATTACATTAAAGAATTATTTGACGCACTTTATTTGTTGTTCTACTGAGCTTGACCGTTAGCGGCGGCTGCGGTAGACGGCTCGAAATCAGATTGGCTCTCCTTTCTGGTTGCCTCGGTGATTGCGTCCAAGATGTGTGTATTCCAAGTGGTAGCATTAGAATAACCAGAGTTTTCGATGAAATAGCTGTTCGACCGTCGGTGGTGCAATGGTTAGTGTGCGTGCTTCTTGTACTTGAGATCCTGGGTTCGATCCCTGCTCTTGCCACCTTAAAATTCTTTGGACGGAGGTCACCTCGCATGGTAACAGCGACACTGTCGAGTATTTAGCCATGAAAAAGCTTCTCAAAATACCGTTCGGAACCGGCGTAAAACTGTAGGTCCCAATCATTGAGTATAACACTAGAAAGCGCAGAGCTCACTGTGTGTGAGAAGCTTTCCCTAATCCCTTCATGAGATGTAACGGGACACCATTTATTTATTTTTTTAGCTGTTCGACCTCCTAGCTGCAAATTTGATACAGGATTGCATTTGAAAGAGAATGAGCGATGGGCGGCACTTATGACTTTTAAATTAACTTTTTATTTAATAAATTAGTTTTGATGTGTAGAACACAACAATTTTCTTTATTTTTTTTATATTACACCCAAATTCTGGTAGAAATAACTGATAACAATTTTATTGTACAAAACTGACGTTAGCCCAGTGACTTTCGACGAGATTTTGGTGGAACTGAAACACTCTGGCTTCTCTTTAGTATTTCTCTATGAGAACAACTAAATTAAAACTAACTGAACTTGTCAAAGTCAAATTGTATTGTGTTTTTGTACTTTTCGTTCAGTTTTATTGTGTCACTGACTAATACCGCATTTACACCAAACAAGATTAACGCATTTCGAAGGTTATCTCCGTTAACCCGCGGTAAGCCAGAAGATTACTCATACAATTTAAATCTGTAGAAACTGAAGTTTAATTGTTAACCTCATTATAAACTGGTGTGCATTCTGATGCAACGCTGTTAGTTACTAAAAATATGCAACCATAATAAAAAAACATACACAAAAAATCAACAGTTTGACAGATGGAAGCCGATCGAAAATTTTCCGACGCGTCGCCGCCACCAAAGTTTTTGAAGCTCACGTCGCCGCTGATATAAATGACTCTTATTGGTTTATTATTATTAGACTGGCCCGATTTGACTCAATGATCCAATTTAAAGGTTCAGTTATTTCAAAAACATCACAAATTTTTTTACAAAACTGGCAAAACCAGTAGCCGCCAGCTTAATTTTTCTGTTATGCCGACGTGTTCGAATATTTTGTTGCGGCGCGGAGTTTGTCTAAGCACGGAGTTGCCAACAGAAATGCCAGTTTAATCTCAAATTGGGTGTGTAAACGGCAAAGTTTAGAGAACAAAGTTATCGCTAACCTAGCGGCTATAAACGCCGATGTAAATGTGTTATAATACCTTTACACGATGGCACTTTCCCCGCAATTTTTGCCCGGGAATTTATGTTCGTGGACAAGAGGTGTAGAGAAGCAATAATTGAGAGAAAAATGCCATGCAATGCCCTCGAAATTGGTTTCACAGCATTTTTTTGCCATTTGTCGACATAATATCGACATATTTCAAAATATTAACTACTTCAAAGAGCAAGACCAAACACTTTAATAACTTCTACATATTCTCGGATTTTTCTCTCCTATATCCATCCACAAAAGCCTTGATTGCGTTTTGGCAAGTGAACAATGAATTCTCTAATCACTGACACTCATTGTCCTTTTGACACCGCTCTAATCTAATGAAAATATTAGCATCCAATCTGACTTATCCACCTTCAGCATCCCGCCATCATCACTCCACTCTCAAACGACTGTAAAGTCATTGTTTTGATTGTCAAAAGTGAACAAAGAAAAAAGTCAACTAACTGCTAGAATGGTAAATAAAAACGCATCGATGTTTGTTGGCGATAACAACTCGACTCCAAATGTACGAATTGCTCATTCCGAATGCATTTAAAATACAAAGTTGACTGCCATACAATGAACGACGAGGACAGCAACCGGAATGTATCCCAGTCACACGCTGGCAATGAAGTCCTTATCACAAGTTAAACATTTGTGACAACTAGAACTCATTAGATTTGCAACAATTTCACTCGGGCAGACGAACAAAATCAACTCTGGGGGTACGTTCTGTTGCATGATGATGAGCAGCAGCATCAAAGGAAAGACATTTGTGATGAAATGCAATCTCGCTTGTGCAGCACTCTCAGACACCACCAGGCACGGTCAGTCATCACGTCTGTTGGTCCAACAAGTAGAGGGGATCAACTCTGTTGGTAGAACGTGTGATGAAGGCGAAGTGATTAATTACATTCCCGCATCCGGTTACTGATTCGAATGCCGAATACAATTTAGAACAAGTATTTAAAGATTTAGATACTCATGTACTTCCACAGGCAATCATTCAAGTGAGCCAGTCATTAATATATTGAAATACGTAAATAGTTGTTCATGTATGGCAGTATTTGAGTAGCCAAGGAGTCGAAACTAAATAACAAAAACATTGAAACATGTGATTAAAATTCAGAATTCGTTGCACTATGGGAGCTTTTATTGTTATTTGCGATATAAAGCGAGATATAGATCTAAATATATACATTTCTAATTCCTTTGTAGAATTCGCCTACAAGTTTTTGCGGCAGTAATTAAATTTACAATTTTTTATTAACTTCAACTTCGAAATTCACATTTTAAATTCTTTAGCTGAATTCAAAGTAAAAATTTGTTATATATTTGTCCAACACAAAGTTTGAAATTGATGCCAAATTTAAAATTATAGCTAGAACAGAAATTTTCTTCAGGTAAACCAACTTAAACATACCCTCATCCATTTGTCCAAATTTCATTTAAACTGGTTGATACAAAATTTTGGGACTATTTGAAGTGAGTTGAAGTAGTTTTACTGGATGGCCCAAATAAAGTGTATTTTTGAATCATATGTTAATTTGACATATGTTAATTTGAACTGCCTGTTTTGTTATTTGGATGCAAATATAACTTTTGTTGGCAGTTATTCGAAAAGATAGTATACTTTTGTCCAAACACATCGTGTTTGCTATTCAATATTACATGTTTGAGACACAATGATTAATTTGCTACAATACATGTGTTTGTGATCCAAATACAGCTTTGTTTGTGATACAAATACAGCTGTCTTTGGTGCATTCTTTGCTTAATAATAGATTAATAAAAGAGGGACAAAGAAAGATTGTTCACAACCCAAGATAATGTTATTGCAAGTGTATAAATGTAGTTCTGCTTTATTCTGTCAGTGAGTGATTCATAAATATTCCTGAATGAGTGCATAAATTAATTGAGTGTTTCCTATGCTGACTTAGCTGTTTCGTTTTATATTCATAAATTCAGTCGTCAATCGTTCGTTTGGGAGGAAACACTCTTATGGCTCCACGTAAAAATATGCATCTTTGCAAATAAACATGCTACTGTTTGCATTTAACTATAAGTGAGTTTAGGACTTGCAAATATGTATATGATTATTTGGAGTGTATTCCCAATATATACATGGCTCCTGCAGAATGTGTTGGAGAGAATAGTATACAGAGGCCGTTTGTCAGCGTGCAGCCTATTGTGTGGACAGTACCATAATGAGAATTCAGGAATTTTCGCTAGTTATTTAAACAAACACTGACCGTTGCACAGTGGGTCAGAATAGGTTTCCACCGTCTAAATTTTAATTACTTTTGATGTAACACCAATTTTTGAGATTGTAGGTAAGGAATCAAGGATTATTTGGAAATAATACTATGGAAAGTCTAACAATGGGGTATATTTTAGAAATTAAAACAAGCTTGACTACTTTTCTTATGTATTGATTTCAAAGAAAACAAAAATTTTAATAATTTTGCTTTATTTGTTTGATATTTTGTCGTAATTGTTCATAAATTCGATATGGAATTACAATTTTACATTCTTTTCCACAACTCCATAATGGTAGTTCCTGCAAAATTATCAATATACATATATATGACACGCTAAAAAATCAGTTTCTTTTGGATGCAAATATAACGAGTTTGTAGCTTGTCGCAAATATAGTATTCCTGTGTGCAAACACATTGTGTTTGCTCTTCAATATCACATGTTTGAGACACAATGAATAATATTTTATAATATATGTGTTTGTGATCCAAATACAGAAATGTTTGTGTTACAACTCTGAATACAGCTGTGTTTGGTGAAATGTTTAAGTCATAATAAAAGAGAGACAAAGACAGATTGTTCCCAGTCCAAGTTATTGTTATTGCAAGTGTAGAACTGTATTTTTGAATTATTCTTTCAGTTCGAGATTCATAAATATTCGTGAATGCGTATGTAAATGAATTGATGTTTTTTATGGCGACTGATCTGTTGCGTTTTATTTTCACGCATTCTGTGGATAATCGTTCGTTTGACACGTTTGGGAGTAAAGACGATCGCTTCGACATAAGAATGTTCATGTTAAGAATGAAACATGCATATGGTTCCACGTAAAAGTATGCCTCTTTTCAAGTAAACGTGATAATATGTGCATTTAAATATAAGTGAGCTTAGGACTTGTAAATACATATATGAATATTTGGAGTGTGTTCAAAACATATATTTACGTGGTTGCTGCATAATGTGTTTGAGAGAATATCGCGACCTTAGAACAACATGATTCTAAGTGCAGCAAGTAATTTTTGCGAAAATCCTGTTCAAATTCACTTTACTAACCAAATTACTACAGGAAAATATGTAGTTAGAAGTTTGTTCTAGTAGATATCTCGTAAAACTTAAGAGATATAATTATGGCAATAGCAATAATTGAAAGGACTTGCCTATTTTAGTACGATGAAATAGGGAGGTGAATTTATCAAAAATTTTCAGTTAGAACCTTGTTCTAAAGTCGCAATATGTTGCAGAGAACGCTATTTTACAGTGTGTATAGTGGTCCAATAGGTAGTGTGCCGCCTCTTGTACTTGAGATCCTGGGTTCGATCCCTGCTCTGATCACCTTAAACAAAAAATTGTTTCGGCGACGGTCACCACGCATAGTGACGGCGACACTATCGAGTATTTAGCCATGAAAAAGCTTCTCAAAATACCGTTCGGAATCGGTGTAAAAACTGTAGGTCCCAATCAGTGAGTGAGAAATTAGAAAATGCACAGCTCACTTGTTGTGAGAAGCTCTCCCCAATACCTTCATGGGATGTAATGGGAAACGGTTTTTTTTTATAGAAGAAAATATAGTAAACAAGACGGGTCAGACGGGGCCGAGTCAACCGAACCAGATTTCATCAAACCTTACATAGATAGACAAAATGCATAACAACGATTTCATAAGGGAACATCAAGCTTGAAGCTGAGTGATAAAGATTTTAAATAAAGCTATAAGTTCGTTGAAAATCATTGATGTTTTTTTCGTCACATATTCAATTGTCTGACAGTGTATATTTTTCTAGATATAAACTGTTTTCTGAAAAAAATTAATTTCCTTTATGGACTTTCATAAACTGTATCTTTACTACTTTACTTTAAACTATGAGTTTTGGAGCTACTTCAGCCTTCGGACGCACAGTGCGGCCAAAATTCGAAAATAAAGTTTCTATATAGAGTTTTTTCATCGTTGAGCTGGCCGAAGTGATCCTCTAAGAAGGGAAAACCATTCATAGACACGTCCTATACCCTAAGTCTTCTCTTTTCTTTCAGTCGCAACGTGGCCTTCATCCAAACATCATATTACTGTAGATATACAGGGAAAGTTATAGACGTTTGGAGTAAAGGAAATCTAACAAAACTAACTGGAATCTTCGTCTACAGGTTAATAAAATATGTAAAAAATTTAGTAAATTCCAATACCGTAACCAAAAATTTTTAGCAGTACAAATTTAAGGATACATTTAGCGTGTTTGTTTATATAAAATTTTAGTTTTCAAACTATAAGTAATAAAACGCCATCGAATGCTACCTTAAAACCTATTAGAGGTTACTCAGAAAAGTATGAGTAAACCAAGATTTAGCTGCTACCTTCTGCTACTTTAGTTTTTATGCAACTTTTTGTAAAAAAAAAACAGCAGACAGGCGTTCGATTCCTCTCGGAGGGGGAAAAATGTGAAACGTCTGATGAGAGAATAGCTGCATCTTGTATATGTTAATCAATAATCTATGAGTACTCCAACTACCAAGGTACTTAACAGCGAGTATCAACCGCCTATTGTTTAAAATTCGCAACTTTCTTATGTTGGCAAAAACAGGGAATATTCATGACACAGCTGATCGAAGTAGGAAATTGATAGAAAACAGAGTAGATAGACGAAAGAGCGATAAGCAACCAGATGCAAACCATACAGAAAACTATGTTTAAATAGAGTTTGATTGATGCTAGTGACAGCTAAATTATGTTTATAGTTGGTTGCATCGAACGAAAATACGCATTCCCTTTGATTTCTGTCCCTTTTTTTGTCCGATGAAATGAAATGGCCTACTTACTACCTCATCGTCATGAAGAGGCAGCGAAGAGAGTAATAGAATCACTTAAGTATTACTCGATGGGTAAGCAGGGGGATTATATGGCACAGCTGATCGAAATGGTACTAGGCCGATGATGAAGAATGAGAGAGGAAAGAAGACAGGAACTTATTTTAAATAGTGTTTATTCATACTAATGACAGCTAAATTATGTTTAATACGAGTATTGGTTGCATCGAACGAAAATACACATTCCCTTTGATTTCGACCGTTTCATGTCCGATGAAATTATCTACTACCTCGTCGCCATCGAGAGAACGGAAAGAGATGAATTGGGAATCTTATATATAGCTCCAAAAACGATGTACAAGTCAGTGTTGCCAGGTTGGCATTTTTAGTGTAATTCTAATACTTTTTTGGGCTTCTGCACTTTTTTTTTCGAAAAAATATGTTAAATGCATTTAAGCACTTTTTTGGGCAAAATTTGCAAACTTTGGATAATTTTCCCTTTATTTCTAGACTTTTTGGCTATAAATTGCATTTTTCTAGAATGTATGGACATAAACTAACATTTTTTTTTGCAATAAAGAATTAAAGGGTTTTTCAACAGAGACGCTACAAAAGCAAACGACGCCATATTTATTCCCGCTCTTTTGACATTTATCTTCAGTAAGATTTACCATTTCATCATGGAAAGATATACGAGCCAACAATGAGTCGAAATTATTAAAATTTACTACCGAAATTTGGAGTCAGTGGCCTCAACTTTAAGATGCCTCAACAATCAGCGAAGAGCTCTTTCTGGCTGAATGGCTTCGTCAATAAGCAAAATATGCGTTATTGGTAAGACCGGAAGAATGCCATAGCGAATGCCACAATCAATTTATTGGAAACCAAGTTTGGTGAACGTGTTATGTCACGAAATGGCCCAGTCGATTGGCCGCCTCGGTCGTGCGATTTGACGCCGTTAGATTATTTCCTGTGGGGCTACGTCAAGTCTATGGTCTATGCCAACAAGCCAGCAACGATTGATGAACTTCGTACGAATATCGAACGTGAAATTGCAGCAGTATCGGCCGATTTATTGTTGAAAACCGTCGAAAATTGGGTTCAGAGTCTGGACTTCTGCAAGCGTGCCCGTGGTGGCCATGCAAAAGAAATCGAGTTCCATACATAATGGCATCGAACTTACTTTCACAGGAATAAACAATTTCATTGGTATCTAAAACCGGTTTTGTTTTATTTAAAAAAACTTTTGTAGCGCTCTTATTGAAATAACATAACTAGAATTCAAATGTCAAATAAACAGAAAAAAAAATTCTATGATTTTTTGTATAATTTTCAGTCATAGACACAGTTTATCTGATGTAACAAAACAAGATTTGTTGTTTTTCATTCTAAAGTTTTTGTTAAAACTGAAAATTTATTCATTAGAGCCAAAGAAAAACATTTGTATATATTACAAATCTTAAATTCTTATTTTCAAAGAATTGTATTTGTTAATCATTGTTTCAACAAAAACATTTCTTGCTTTAATTAATTTTATGTATTGATTAACGAATTACAATTATAAATATTATTCCTAAATTTTAAAAAATTCAACGAGTAACAAAAATTAAAATTAATCAAATTAAAGAAATATTTCTGGCTTTTAGAAAAATTTGTTCTCAGTATTGAAGAAAAACATTGGTAAATTGTTCAATTAATTCCTAAAATTTTCAGGTGTTTTTTTTGTGAATACGTACAAGTTAATTTAAACTTAATTTGGTGTCTGGAATATATTTCGGAGCAAATATTGCCGTTTTTAAATTGTATTTTGTAAACGATTTCGTAAGTTTTTAGTTAATGTATGAGAGAAATTCATACTACAAGCTTACAAGATCAGGAACAGTTTTCTAATTCATAAATGGTTAAAGTTTTGTTGGGATAATAGATAATTTTGTTAAGCACACTCACTGGCATGACTCCGTTACAAGTTCATTCCATCGGTACCATCGGTTGATCATCAATCGTGTATATACAAATTGAATTATGCAATTTACATATGCGAATTAGTATCGATCGAAGATCCCTAATTATCTTCAAAAAACAAAAATTCTCTTGTAGGCTATGACGTCATAAAGAACTCATCAGAATGAAAAGTTACGGGTTTTTCAAAAAGTTTTTTTAAATACAACAAAACCGGTTTTAGATACCAATGAAATTCTGTATTCCTGTGAAAGTACGTTCGATGCCATTATGTATGGAACTCGATTTCTTTTGCATGGCCACCACGGGCACGCTTGCAGAAGTCCAGATGCTGAACCCAATTTTCGAC
Source organism: Phaonia tiefii (assembly GCA_963931995.1). NCBI lineage: Eukaryota > Metazoa > Arthropoda > Insecta > Diptera > Muscidae > Phaonia > Phaonia tiefii. The sequence continues at coordinate 119,810,115 of OZ008369.1, read as the reverse complement.
GGTTTTCAAGCATAAATCGGTCGATACTGCTGCAATACTGCTGAAATAATATAACGGCGTCAAATCGCACGACCGAGGCGGCCAAACGACTGGGCCATTTCGTGAGATAACACGTTCACCAAACTTGATTTCCAATAAATTGATTGTGGCATTCGCTGTGTGGCTTTTGGCGCCGTCCTGTTGGAACCACATGTCCTCCAAGTCCATATTATCCAATTGGGGCCAAAAATATTCGGTTATCATTGAACGGTAGCGATTCTCATTCACAGTAATGTGCCGGTCTTGATCATCAAGGAAGAAGTACGGCTCAATGACGCCGCCGGCCCATAAACCGCACCAAACCGTAATTTTTTCGGGATGCAATGATGACTCATGGATTACGTGTGGTTTGCTGTCTGACCAATAACGCATATTTAGCTTCTTGACGAAGCCATTCAACCAGAAATGAGCCGACCATAAATTGGACGTAGCGCTCTTAAAGTTGAGGCCACTGACTCCAAATTTCGGTAGTAAATTTTAATAATTTCGACTCGTTGTTGGCTCGTATATCTTTCTATGATGAAATGGCAAACCTTACTTAAGAGAAATGTCAAAAGAGCGGGAAAAAATGTGGCGTCGTTTGCTGCCCCTATCGATTTACTCTTGTAGCGTCTCTGTTGAAAAACCCTTTATGTTTTGAAAATTCATATATTTCGACATAAAATTTAAACAAATATGAGCTGGTTACAAATTCTAAAATTTGAATTGATTTTACTAATTCATTAACGAAGTTTTCATTTGATCTAACTGTGAAACATTTAGCTGATTAAGCAAAAATAGTTTTTTGTTGTAAAATCAAATAATTTGAAAATCTAGAAAACAAAGTACATATATTGATTTCAAGAATGTTTTCATCAATTTAATGAAATGTATATTTGAATTCCAGAAATTTTATTCATAGAATTGTAATTATTTAATTTTACCAATTCAGTTTTTTCCGCGTATGTACTTATGTGGAATTCTTAATTGCAAAGCGAGTTGATCTAGACATTTTTGTAAGCAATTTACTAACTTCGATGAATAGAAAACATGACTGAATTAACAAAAAAAAAAAAATAAATGATTGGTGCATAGCATGTAGATTTATGAATTTGGCCCTAAGAACAAGTTGGTCAAAACCGAGTAGACATGTTTGCCTTCCACAGATTTTAGCACCAGCTGGATAATATCTTTATGACGGATATCCTCCATCTGTTGGAGGCACTACAGAAGTTCCTGTTCAAATACAACTGTCAAACAATGGATAACCGATAGTAACAATACCAGCCAAAGGACGCAAAGTCCACAACTATTTTGTAGACCTTAAATTTACGAGTATCATAGATGGCAAAGCCTGTGATGGTGCAATTAAATGTCTAGATATCAATGGTAGTCATTTAAAGTATGAGGCATCGGACAATGTCGACAAATTGTGTCATGTATCTACGATGTATCTACGGCCTGGTACATGAAGAGGGTTTGACATTAATTTCCGCCAGTTGGTCATAACGGAAACACTTTCTTTGCAATATACAAGGAGAACTTTTAGTGTGGTCACGATTCCGGTGGCAGAATTCCTGATACTCATCTCAATAACCAGAATACAACTTCTGAAACATGTGAAATATTGCCCAGATTTAAAGTTTGTGCTGATCACCCGTGGGTGGAATATGATATGACTAAATTTAATGAAAATTTTCTAATGAATATTAATGGCCATTTCGCGATACCTTTGAACCTAAATATCCTTAGTTTCAATGTTTTTTCATGGTCAATAAAACTGTTTAATAAACAATTAGTGATTTCCTTTTGTAAGACAGAAAATATATTTTCTTTAGATGAATTTAAATTTTCAATTATAGAAATTTTCAAATTTTGTAAATAATCATTGGTAATAAACTTATTTAAAACTTTACGCCTCGAAAATAGGCAAAGTTCCAATACTTAACAGCTAGTATACCAAAAGTCTGAGATAATATTTCGAACATAGAAATTACCTACAGTTTTTGTGCTATTGCAGATAAAACAAAGAAAAAGTCATGTTGGCAAAGAAAATGCCAAGAAAATAGGTGATATTATACAACATTTATAGGAAGTATTACCAACATTTTTCTTTGTGTGTAATAAGCAAATTCAAAAATTTTTTTAAACCGTTTCTTAACGATAACTATACAAAACAAACGATAAAGAAACTATGATTTTTATCGAAAATGATGCTTAAAATTGCTCTTGTTTTAGCATGTTTTTTTCGACAGTTTCTGGCAACACTGGTACAATAGATAGTCAAAATTTCTCTTTGCTCGAATGCCAACAAACCAGTGTTACCATGTTGGCATAATTTGTTCCGTTTTGGCACAATTTTGTTGGTTATGGCACTTGTTTTTTGAAAAATTATCCCAAGTGCCGTTTAGCACAATTTCCCCAAAATTTTGGGAAATTTATTCAATTTAAGTGTAATTTTTTAGCCCAATTGTTTTGCAAACGGCATCATTTTTAGAACTAACATTTTCTTAATTTAATTTTTTTTGAAAATCTATTGCTGTAATATTTATCGGAATCTTGTGGTACAATTCCACATTTTAAGTTTCCTACAGTATGTACCTATGTAAGCGTATTTTTGGCAAAGCGACGGCTTCACAAAATAGTGCACAATGTTTCATATACATTATTCCACATCGAAACGTCTAATATTTATTGAGTCACTGTTGTTTCCATCAAATACGCATACTACAGCTATGATTCCTCCGCGAAGTAGACGATTTGAGAACCGTTCTCTAAGACAAGTGGAACGGATTCCTGAAGCAATTATCTAAAACTTGAAAAATTCTGTTCCAAGAAGAGTGAAAGAAATTGTTAAAAACAATGGATTTTTTCAAAGAGTTATGGTATAACTAGCCTGATCAATCATCTCACTTTTAGCGGGATTACCCCGCTTTTTGTGCGATTATCCCGCTTTATGCGCGAATATCCCCTATTTTGGGTGTCGCAGCCTGACTTGAATCTATAATAACAAAATGATGATATAGAAAATAAACCGTTTGTGTTTGTATATTTAGTCTTATTTTAGTTAAATACATGTATTTTTATTTAGATTTTTATTGAAAATCAAAAAAATCTTTTTTTTACCCATTGTGTCCCGCTTTTTGGTCGCAACCTGTTGGTCAGGTTAGATGTAACAGCTGTTTAAATTTTCAAATGCAGAGAAGCACCCATTTCTTGGAGTAAGTTTTTGTGTTCCGGACACAGAATTACAAAAAAGACTAAAATGTCAATTCTAGCATAATGGTTTCGCAAACGGCACAATATTTGAAGACATTTGGCATTTTTTTTTAGTCAGTCTCTGGCAACACTGCAACAAACAAAACGAGTGAAACCTAGTGATGCCAACTCTGCAGGAACAAAACGCGCCGTCGAAATACCAAAAAAGTGCTAAAACGTGTCAATTTACGCAATTGATATTGTATGTAAAAAAAATTGTGTTGTCTTTAAGGAAACAACAAAAAACGTATCTAATGATATGGAAAGAATTTTCTCTGGAGATGGAAAGAATTTTCTGCAAATGTTTTTTTGTGTATTTTTATATTTTTCGAACACTTGCATTATAGTGAATTCTCAATTCAAATGGCATTTCGTTTGATGAATTTTTCAATAGCTTCATTCCAAACAACCGCTGATGAAGATCTGTGGCTAGATCTGAAATACCTATACGGTTTGCCAGGAAGCTCCTTTTTACAAACTATATCTCTATTAATAGAAATATACTATAGAATGGCCTCGAGCTTGAACAATAAAATTAAAAAGTGAAAATAACTTGATAAATGCCGAAAGTGCTAAAACGCGCTTAATAAATAATTGGTTTCCAATAGGAACCGGTAGATTTTGACATTCCATGGCGGTTACGTTGTTTTATCTATTGTCAGTTGCTGTTATTTATTTTTCGGAGAATAGAGGCAAATCAAAATGGCAAGATACAGCGCCGAGCAATACGTGCGAATAATAAAACTTTAATATCAAAATGGGTGTTCCCTTGTGGCGACGACACCAATTTTTGAATCAACCGGTACATAAACAAGCATTGCCGGATTCAAGACGGTAGCAGTCATTACAAATTGGCAATGCACACACAGAATGCCATTGTTTGGTCTGGATTGGGGTCGCTCAGTACTTCTTGATGATGATGGCATGCCTATCGCCGTCAAATGAGAGGGCTACCGATCACGACATGTGTTTTCAATGGACATTCTGCGCGATCGAGTTTAGGGTTATCTCACGCAGAGGCGACGTGACATGGCCACATACACCGTGCATTTTAGCATGTTATACTTTTTCTTGTGGGGTTTCCATAAGTCGCAGATCTCTGGCAATAAGCCAGAATTCAGCTTTGTCTATACGCCAGTTATCGAAAATTTTAACCCTCGGTTTCGCGCCAACGAGGGCATATTTGTTGATATTTCACACGGAACTTGTTTTTATTAAATTTTAACATACCCTTTTGGAAAATGGAAGCGAAGAAACAATGCTTGGAGTGCAGATTTGACGGAACCAGCATTGTCTGACATTTTTGTTTTTCTCTTGCATCTACACGATTAAAAGCGGATTCTGGTTCCCATACCTTGCGATATTTTTGGGCGATAACCCACGCAAAAATTGAAGCAAATTTAGCATGAAAATACTTCGCCGTAATTCACACTAATGTATCAAGACCATTAGCAAAGACGATCGTGAATTAGGCGACCAGAAGATCTGCGCAATTTGGCAACCCTGGTAAAAGAGAATCAAAAAATGGCAGCAATTCACTCAAACGAAATTCTCTCTCGCATTATCTTGATTATTTCATAGTTTTTACATACTTTATGTAATTTTACTTCAACATGGTTGGAATTTGTATAGTTATATACAATAACACTATCAAAAACTGCTCGTGGATTGAAATATTCAATGAAAAGAGTAGGAGAGAGTAGAGAGTTGGTTTGTTGGCATTCGAGTGAAGAGCAATTTTGACTGTCTACTTGTAACTACGTACATCGTTTTTGCAATTAGGAACAAAAATGTCACATTACAACGGAAATGCCCAAAATACAACAAAAAATAACATTCTTTAGCAAAATAGGTGTTGTATACAAAAAGGGCTAAAGGGCTAAAAAAAAATTCAAATCGCGTGCACATTGATTTTTTTCGCGGTTTGCAAGGTCGTAAAGTGCTAAATCTAGCCCCAAAAGAACTAAATTGGCATCAAACAAACATCTGCTCTGTGCGAAGAAAGACTGCAACTTTTTAGTATCTGTTTCAGCCATTAATTCGTTGAAATCTGATGACCGACTAAATAATTTGAGGTTATTTGATATTTTCGTTGTCATCAGTGATGTGAAATGTGGTGAAATTGTAAAAAAAATTATAATCAAATTTTCCATCACTGATATTGTCGCTTTACAGACTGAATCGCTTATTATACTATTGGGGCTGTAGAAACTAATCGGGAAAGTATCGAAGTAATTGAATAGTTTCATAATTGGACTGGTATGCTATTGGCTCGTTTAACTTGTATTTTACTCGCATTTGAATTTCGGATTTCGATAGTTTATTTTTATGTTGTGTGTTTTTCTTGACACTACTTGAATTGAAATAAAACTGTCCTGCTTGGTAATTGTGTTTTCATGCGCTTCCAGATTACCAATTTTCCGCGGCACATCGGAAATAATAAATAAATTTTATTTTTAACTGTTATTTATTATATAGTATATATATATATACTATTTATTAGATATTTTTTTAGTAAACCTTACTCAACTATTCTATTTAATTTGCAAACTTAATTTTAATAGAATAATCTTAATATGTGGCCGTCGGTGGTGCAATGGTTAGTGTGCGCGGCTCTTGTACATGAGATCCTGGGTTCGAACCCGGCTCTGACCACCTTCAAATTTTCTTTCGGCGGCGGTCACCTCGCATAGTGACGGCGACACTATCGAGTATCTAGCCATGAAAAAGCTTCTCAAAATACCGTTCGGAATCGGTGTAAAACTGTAGGTCCCAATCAGTGGGTGAAAACTGGAAAGCGCACAGCTCAGTGATTGTGAGAAGTTCTCCCCAGTCCGTTTATGGGATGTAATGGGAAACTATTTATTTATTTATTTAATCTTAATATGTGGGAGTGTGTGAGGAATGAGTTCGTTTTCGATTTTTGTTAATAATGGCGTCGATATCAACATCCTCGTTAAATAATTTCAAACGTAGAGAATTGGACAATTGCAATTGATTCCGATATTTAGTTTTAATTCCTAACATTTCCGAAAATCCTTTTTGGCAAAGATAGGACGATGAAAAAGATAGTAGTGTTTTTAAGGGATCAGTAGAAATGGTTGGATATTTTTCTTCCACGGACAACCAAAATTCTATTATTTTACTGCGGTTAAAATTTCGTCTTAGTGAAAAATCTTCTGATAAATAAATAAGTTCTTCTTCTGCTTTTGTTGATAAATTACTTGTAATATTGCTCTGAAACGGGTCTACAATACATTGTCTGCTCAATTTTATTGTTTTCTCTTTTTTCTGTGCAGCAAAAAAATGTAAGCAGAGCACAAGATGTATTTACTTACATGGTGATAGCGGGAGGTGTTGTTGTTGTTGTCGCCGGCGTATGTAAGCAAATTTCTAATTGGATTATCGAGAATGACATATGTATTTTAAAAAATAAATTACCAGTCGGTTCATTCGTTTGGAGTGTATCGTGTACATGTGCGTAATATTTTGCGCCTGCAGGGACAAAAAGTCCAAAATGGAATTTGCTAAAAATGTTTTTTTTTGGAATAAGGATGTGAAATAGAAAAAATTACACAAAGCTTATTTTCCGCGGCACTCAAACGATCAGGTCGCGGCGCACCAGTGTGCCGCGGCACATACTTTGAGAAACTATGGTCTAGTGCATTGTCATCGTGATAAGATTAGGTTATAATAGTATAATTCTGTTATTCTTGAGTCTTAGCATGAAATATTAAATATGTTGGGCATTGAAATTGAAGTTGGCACAAAAAACAAAATGTCACCCTCATATGGTCGTTTCAGGCTAACTTAAATCGAATTTGAATGCGTGAACTGAAAAATTTGTGTCTTAGGGCCAAATTTATAAAACAAAATTGTATGGATCTATTAATTTTGTTTCTGATTTAGAGTCATGTTTTCGATTCATAGAAGTATAGTTCATTCCATAGAGTAATGTCATATAGCGTTGCCATTTTTCTCTTCTGACATTTCCTTTCACAATATTCATGGTCGGTGCTATAGAGAGCTATTTGACGTAAATTGACTTACACCAGGTGGAATTACAAAAATTGTTGACTTAAATTTTTCATATCATCTTGATGAAAAACTGTAAAATTTAAACGTATTTTTGACTTCTTTGTTATCATTTTGATGTTTTAACATCTATAGGCACGGGTAGGGCAATCTATCAAAGTGAACACCTGCAAACAACACACAGAGTTAGCATCACACACGTGGTTGTTGTACAACAATAGTCTCTGCCTGAAAATGAGAATGATGGTATTGATGTAGTGGCAGCGAACACACAAGCATTTCGTCGTCGCCAAAAAGTATTGAATAGTATAGAGAACGCATGGAACGATTTGTATGATTCAAAACGTATTACTCTCTTTTTGTCATAACTTGGTCCATTCATAATTTTGATGTGAAACATTGATGCCTAACGAAACAGTTATGCTTTTATGTAATAACATTGTCAAAATGGTGTATTTATATTGAAATATTTTATAAAGAGAATAAGACTCCTTTATGCTCTTTTACACAGACTCTCTACCTGCGAGTGGAAATAGAGTGCAATAAGTTCTCTGTACTATTCCATTTTTTTCGTCTCTCTGTTTATGACAAAACAAAAACAATTATTTCAGTGAGCTAAATATTGATTTATTTATTTTAACAATATTACATCTAATGTTAAAGCAGATGTAAGAAAAATCAAAGTGCAATAGCAAACGAGTTTGAGCCAATGCCTTTATCTACCATTTTTAAAGCAATACTTTCCAACATCCAACCACCCATCTATTATATATATTAGGGTACCCATTTAATCGGGTTTTTTGATTAATCGGTTAATCGTAAATTTCAATCTGACAATTAACCGAACAAAATGCAATCGAATTATTCGAATAAACTAAAAAAAAAAAATAAAACAGTGTTCAAACATTGTAGTAGGCATTTATTAGTTTACACCCAAAAGACATCGGGTAACTCCCATACAAATGGTAGGGTGGACTCTGAAACTATACTAATTTTGACCAAATTTTGCAAAACGTAATTTTCTGAATATTATCCTTATTGTGCATAGTATGAGCAGAATAGGAACAGGCTTTTTGGTACCCCCCAAACAAAGTGACCAGTGGGTCTTGAGATTTCATCAGACTATTATTACACCCAATTTAATGAACCAATTTTGAGACATTTTTTTTTTTTGATTTATGTCTATGAGCCGGAGCACTGGGCGACGCTTTCTCTCAACAAACTATCAAATCTGTTCGAAATGTGTGTAAATTCATGAAATTTGTTCGGAAATCGTTGTCATATGAGTTGCCACATTGTAGGAATGTTTCAAGATGGACTGCTTGCCATTAACACGTACTTATATTTTGTTAATCGATTAATCGCTATGATTTGTTCGAGTTAATCGGTAGTCGAAAAATTAATTATTAAAATGTTCGGTTAATTTTACAATACGATTAATCGATTAACCGAATAATGCTTAATTGAATGGTTACCCTAATAGATATACATAGATATGTACATATGTATTTAGTCAAAGATGAAGAAATACCTTAGATGGTGAAATATAAGTCTTAGATTTGAAGTCAGGGGAAATTTTCTAGATGGCAGAGCTATGGTAGTTCTAAACATGGTAAAATTTAAAACAAAAACTATTTAACCATGGTTGTTTGCCTTTTGTATTGAAAAAAAAAATATCAAACGCGATATGCCCTTCTATTATCTATATTTTATTTTCAAATTCAAAGAGAATCGAAATAAAAATGATTTTATTGTGTTTCTACGTCGCATCCGAGTGAAAATGGTCATACGTAAACAGCCTTTGTCATCTGGTGAAAATGGTGCAAAATCAAAGGAACCACGTATTGTATTTCAATCATCTTTGATTTGGTTGAATATAATTTTATATAGTTTTTGTTGTCGGTAGCACTGTTTCGTTTTGTGGTAAGAATCTTAACTAACATTACTTCTTGCAACGCAACTGCACCAATATGTTGCAAGAAAAATATCGACACGTTCCCGGCAGAATGTATTAAGCGACATATTTGGCGACAATGACTTTTTCCACATTCTCAAAATTTATGCCAAGCTCCACATTTCGATATACAGAGAATGCCCCTTGCATAACCACGTCATGAGTTACTAAGCAAATGAAATGGTAATAACTGAAAAAATAATACAAATCAGCTACTTGACAGAAAGTTTTTTTTTCATTTCCTGAACAATTTCCATTTTGTCGCTTAATACATTCAGCTGGGAATGTGTCGATATGATGATATCCAATAGGTGGCTAAAGGTAGATGGCGAATATCTGTCTAAAAGTTGGCAATATGTTATTTTTATGTTGTCTATCTTTTAGGGCAAATTAAGGAGAAAGTGTTAAAAAAAGCTACTACATATTTCGGAAAACAAATAAATCTCGTTTTTGATTAAATAATATTAAAAACCAGAGTATCATCACATACTTAGGTGCACACAATTACCAAGGGGCTTACCGATTTTAACAGAATATGTGCATTATTCTGAAAGTGTTGTCTTCTGTTTCCTATAGTGATTGTAACTCTATCAACCTATTCAGGTTGTCACTGTTAACCCACTGATAATTCCCCGTATAACGCGAGCACACATCACATATCTACAACAATCGGCGATCTTGAACAAAGAAAGTATAGCGACATTTTCTAGACGGCACAGAAATTATGGAAATGGGCAAATTTCAGGTTTTCAATTGAGTTCATTGTTGCTTTTCGCTTGGGCATAAAAGCCCTTTCTCTTGGTTGTGTTCCTGTCAAAGAACAATATTACCTTCATGTTTTTATTGGCATTTCTTAAAGCTTTTTCATACAAATATATGCTAAACGGGGGCAACTCTAGCCATCAGCTGTAAAATCAACAACAGCTGATTGTAGGTATTAAAAAATAAATAAACAAACGAAAATAAACACAATTGTTTGCTTTTTTTACCAATTTAAAATGATTTCCTCCGTTGCTCTCGGTTTTCCTATTAAAACTACGGAAAATGATGATAGAGAAAGTCGCCTAAGCCAAAGGATTTTGCGTGATTCAACCAATGTGTTTGAGATTCCAGAAGACCAGTAAGTATATCAGTATAATTTGCTTTTATGAATTAATGAAGTTATGTTTTGTAGATTTATTGCAAACTTCCGTGTTAATAAGGAAGTATTTTCGAATCTGTTAGAAGATTTGGGACCGAGTGGCTAGTTCTGGGAACTCGTCCATCGAGTCTACCAAGGCACGAAACTGGATAGAGTTGGTCTTTTTTACTCTAATAAGTACAATTGTTATTATCAATATATGCTGTTTCGTTTCAATGTTGAAAATACTTATATTTTTTTAGTCAAACAATCCATTTTTATTTATTTATTGAAATGAAAACACATCAATATAACCCACACGAAAAATTTTTTACGATTGTCTATTTTGACATTTAACATAGTACGCTGTTGACTTATGTGAACCTACATTTTGACGATAACTAAAAGCATTTGTGTTGGCACTCAAAAAAAAGTTTACAAAAACCAAATATGAAATTCGTTTGGCTCTAGACGTGCGATGAGAGAAAAAACAAGTTACAAAAACAGGCTGTTAACCATGTTTGTTTGCCGTTTGTTGTCTCAAAAAATTACCCAAGCAATATGATTTTTTTTTTGTCTATTTTCTATTTTAAAATTTTTCGTCCTATCCGAGTGAAAAATGTTCGTACGGAAACAGCACTTGACATTAGGCGAAAATGAATTGCCAAAAAATATTGTTCTAGTTGTTATTTTCAAATTCAAACAACAGAATCTAAATACAAATCGTCACCTAAAATGCAAAAGACCGTAACTACAGTTGTTAGTTTTTTACAGGAGAAGGAATAAACCTTTAAAATTAAGGCCTACTTAAAACTTAATGTCCAAATTTTGGATTCAGTCCTAGAAAACAAAGACGGATTTGTTTCTGAAAAACAAATTAATGGGAAAAAGGTAGCTTTTACGAAATATTTATAACGTTTATGCCGTCTCCTGTGAAAAACTGAAAGGTGTAGTTACGGCCTTTTGTATTTTAGTTGACGAAATGATTTTGTGTGCTTTTTCGTCATATCCGACTGCAAAACAGCTTGTGCCCTCTGGTGAAAATGGAGAATAATCGAATGCACCATCTATGGGCAAAGACTGTACATATAATACGATATCATATGTCAATTGCTAATTTTAAATAATAGGTGGCTAACAACTAATGGCCAGTTTTTAAGTGGGTAGTTAACTATCGGATTACTTAATCTTAATTCAAAGTTAATTAGAGGTTAACTTTGCATTTTGTTTTTCAGTGGTGAGTTAATGTAAGTCGCCATATTGTCAACTAATATGGCAACCCTTGTATTCTTATTGGAAAAAACGTGTGTTTTGGGATAAATACCAAAACAATAAAGGGGAACAAACAAAATGGAATTATGTAAAATAAGAAATAGATGCATAAAATCAAAGTCATTTTAACAAAAATGTGTAAAAAACTATATAGGCGCAACAATTTAACGATCTAGACTCAACGTGTGTACAAATATGCAAATCTGAAACATGTATTTTATACAATCTTCATTTCTCACTTTGACAGTCAGTCATTTGATTGTCAAAATAATATGGTTCTGACTATAACTTAACCAACCTATATTGGGTGGTTAAATCATAGTTAAACAATGACTAAAAAACACAATTCGATGTTTAACCACAATTTAACTAAGGAACGAAGATCACCACTGACTGAAAAACTGGCCATAACAGTGTGTTACCATTATTCCAGCCAAATGTTAAAATATTCCAATATCTGCGTTGCCAAACGAATCCATTCTTAGAAACATGTTTGCCACGATTTTGTCAAAATTCACCACAAGTGTTGAAATATTGAAATATCTGCATTGCCAATGAAAATAATAATAATCTATTTCTTAACCCATTCTACAACAGACTATTTTTGACATCACTCCAGAAAAAAAAAATTATTTTTGAGTTTTATAATGTTACTCAAAAAATATCATTTATTTTATGGTTATTTATCAAACTAATGTTTAAAATAAAAATCACAACTGTTATTTTCTCTGCCAAAAATGAGAAGAATATATTAAATAAAACACCGTAAAAAATACAAAAAAGGTGTCTCTGGTTGGATTCGAACTCCAGACCAACATTCAATATAAATATGACTGCCGTTGTAGGTTCAAAGCCCAGCTGGGGCAAATTAATTTCTTAATTTATTTGCTTTTCGGTTTCTTTAATTTTTATTAATATATATTACTGTTTTTTTAGTTTTAACAAAATCAACCAAAAGTAGAATTGGCATACCTAACGTACATATATTTCATGATTTCTTTCCATTACATATGTTGTAGAATGGGTTAAGAAATAGATTATTATTATTTTCATTGGCAATGCAGATATTTCAATATTTCAACACTTGTGGTGAATTTTGACAATATCGTGGCAAACATGTTTCTAAGAATCGATTCGTTTGGCAACGCAGATATTGGAATATGTTAACATTTTGGTGGAATAATGGTAACAAATTGTTAGTGGTTAGCCATCTATTAATTACAATTAGCAATTGACATATGATATCTTAATATATGTACAGTCTTTGATTCTTGTTTTATTATTATATGTACAGTGTGTGTTGTCGGTAGCACTGTTCCCACATTTGGTGTGAATCTTAACTAACATCACTTTTAGTACATATCTGGCGCCATCTATGTGTGATGTTTAGCGTAATCTAAGAATTGTCAATATTATCCAATAAGAATGGGGAAAGATATAATAAATGTCAAAAACACAAAGAATTCAACAGTAAGTAGTAGTAAAGAACCAGGTGTTGAAGGGAAGTTAAAATTTTTTGGCGGAAACTAGCAGACGAATGAGTGGAGAATGACAAAGTTATAATAGGAATGAAATGATAAATGACTAACAACCGGAATTTGCAATAACTTTTAACACCGAATTAAAAAAAAATGAATTCACTTTAAAATCAAGTACCAACTAAAATAACGTACAAATTAATAAAAAATAACGAACCCATATTTCATAATTTAGATCTTCCCATTCAGCATTTAGTTCCTCATTAATGGTGCAGCGGCGATAGAAACAACTCCAATATCCGCGGATACTTAGACAGTGGCCAAAGAGTTCTCGCGACATATTCGTAAGGCAAATTAAACAAAACAAGTTAATAAATGAACACAAAACAGTTTAATCAATACACAAATAATTTAACAAATGAATAACTAAAAAGTTTAATCTAACACAAAAATTTAACACAAAACTGAAACAATCACAACTGAACACAACGAACTTAAAAAAGAAACTGATGTGACGATAAATGAAGTGAAAAGGAAATGTAATCGTAACGGTGGGAAACGGAAATAAAGCTTTCATAAAGATTGTGGAAAAGCTTTTCCAAGTCTTCAATAACCGTTTCCATGCGAGAATGAAGAGTTGCCAGATTATCAGTTGGAGTTAAATTTGCGAGGCATTTAAAACTGTTGTAATCACAAACTGATTTTACATGATACAAGACAACTGAGAATATGTATTATTTGCCGAATATACTCGTCTTCGACAAATCAGAGGCAGTGAAGAAAACTATGCAAGAAGTGAGTAGCTGTCATGTGTTACATGTCACCAAACTTACAATTTGGGAAATGAAATCAAATTATATTAAAATTTTTTGAAAATGTAAAATTGCATCTTTTTAGCTTCAAGTGCAATGTGGGAGGTTAAGGGGTTAAATGTTTTTACTGACATTTTTGTGGGTATTATACGTGAGTCACAGATCAATTTTTTTGCTAGGCAAATCCTGTAGCTTCAACTTTTATTCGGCCCGTCCTAATGCACATAATTATGTATTGAGGAAAGATTGCAAGAGGAACTAAATCAAGTGTTTGGTTATTAGATTCCTGTATTTAAGCAGGAGGTATCCATGACACAAGGGTCTGTTTTTGTAACATATTTTTACACTCATCGCACGTCATATCGTCAGCTGAGTACTATAAAGCTCCATACGCCATCAACTTAGTTTCGAGAAAAACCGCAGTTAAGTTTGGAGGTAAAAAAACTACGTGATAGAATGTTCTAACATTTTCGGAATAACTGTTTGCCGAAATAGTTTAAATATATAATACATAAAGGGTCCGCCATCTAACGTTTTTTTTTCAACTAGTCCTTATTTCGTGAATGGTAACACTTAGCTCATGTCGGAATTGCCAGATAATTAGTTTTATCCTTCCGTTGAACGAATATGGTTGTGTATACGCTTGAACAACGCTGGGAAATAATGCGTTTTCGCTTCGCTAAGTGGGCTTGCGATCGACTTACATAAGATGCCGATTTTGCCAAAAAAATCATCTTTTCAGATGAAGCTCATTTTGATCTTGGCGGGTATGTAAACAAGCAAAATTGTCGCATTTGGGGCACGTAAAACCCGCACGCATACATTGAAATGCCGATGCACCCAAAACGAGTCACTGTTTGCTGCGGATTTTAGTCCAGAGGCATAATGGGGCCATTTTTCTTCGAATATGAGCAAGGAGTGGCCGTTACAGTCAATGGCGATCGTTATCGGGCCATGTTGAACGAATTTTTGTTCACAAAAATTGAAGAGGAGGATATTGGCAACATTTGGTTTCAACAGGACGGCGCTACGTGCCACACAGCCGAAGCTACACTCGATGTTTTGCGCCTTGTTTTTGAAGATCGCATTATCAGCGTCAGAGCTGATGTCGTTTGTCCACCTCGGAGCTGCGACTTGACACCGTTGGACTATTATTTGTGGGGTGCCCTCAAAGATATGTGTTACGCCGACAAGCCAGAGACAATTGACGCTTTAAAGGACAATATTCGTGAAGCCATTGGTGAAATACAGCTGCAAACAATCGATAATGTGCTTAAAAATTGGACTGATCGTGTAGGCAACTGCATGGCCAGTCGAGGCAGCCATTGGAATGAAATTATTTTCCATTATTAACCAGAAGGATTGTACTTTCAAATAAAAAAAGAAATTTGAGAAAATATTCAATAGTTTTTTTTTATAGCATTTTCAAACAAAAAAAGTTATTTGGTGGACCCGTTATAATAAATTAAATATATAATAAATATAATTATATATAATATATATGTATATTTAATATATAAATATAAATATATAATAAATTAAATTAATAAAACACTGAGTATCTTAGAAACGGAGTGAGATAGCGAAATTCTGAAGACAGCGTTCGAAAGAGCAACATTTGAAACCTCTGTTTCTAATCTTAGCTTAAAAAAGTGAAAATGGCGTATGGAGGTTTATAGTACTCAGTTGACGATATGCCGAACGAATTCAATTTATGAGTATAATTTTTAACTTTTGAGTATAAAAAATCCCTTTTTTCTGCTGAAAAGTTTTAGTGCCACAAATTCAAACACGGGCGAAACAAAATGTCGCAGTAGACAATCAGAATCTAACAATTGTTGAGTTGTAACATTTCACAGAAAATAATATACATATTCTGCGGTTAAGGTGGAAATTTCTATTTTCCGCATTACTATCTCGACATAAATTTACTTTAGCACCAACTGTCTGATCTACACCAAAATTTCACAACCGACAAAAGCTTCTGCGTTAAGTTCAAAAATTTTTTATCACCGCGGTCAATCGAACTTCTTGGGAAATAGGCCTGTAAAGCTTGAGTATGTAATCGCTCATATCTCATGTACATATTGTTACGAATTTCCTTATTCGTCCTTTTTGCGTTGTTTTATTCCCAATAATAATTTTTTATTCGTTTTAAATTACGATAATTACAACGGTTTAACTTCCTTTTATTTTACTTATATAGTACAACAGTTTACTTTATTTACACCACTTTAATAAGTCTTATCAATTAGTAGTTGCTATCAATTCGCGTTGCTTACTTTACGGGGTTTAATCACAAACTGAACTCTCCATTGAAAAGACCTCCGCTATTTATACCAACACACCATACTCAAATGAAGTTATATCTAGCGAATTCAAGAACCTTCTAGCCGGTACTTATCTTTGTAGCATCATCTCGAATGGTGGAGAATTATCTCTGAGGCGAATTCGTGTTACTGGTTTAGCGAGCTGGTACGTTGTTACAATGCATACTTTCAGGCGCAGCACTAACCGCCTGTTATTTACATAATGTTAGTAGGGTCATTAAGAGCAAGCAAAAGTTTTACTTAGTCGTAACAATATTTATAATCCGATCTGCTTGACGTGGGTATCATTAGAAAGGTCTTACTAAACTCTATAAATCTTTGTCTAAACATTTTAATTTTTATAAACCCATTGGGAACTAATTAAAAAAATAAAAACACCAGGAATAATGGTAAATTTTTTTGAAAAAAATAATTTTTACCAAAAAAGTGAGTTTGTAAACTCTATAAATATGTGTATAAACATAATTATTTTTATTAACCCATTGGGACGCTAATTAGAAAAAAACTATTATTAATGTCAGCTTTTTGATAAACATTTATTGTTTACAAAAAAAAAACCCTATAACAAAACAATAAACTTTTATCAAAAAGCTGACATTAAAAATTTTTTTCTTCTAATTAGCGTCCCAATGGGTTAATCAAAATAATTATGTTTATACACATATTTATTAAGATTATAAACTCACGTTTCTGGTAAAAATAAATTTAAAAAAAAAATGGTAGACTCCGATAATAGACAAGACTTTAGCCACTTTAGCCTTTGTTTAAGGTATAATACTCACTTATAACCCTTCAAAGGCCCGAGCTATTTACATTTAAAATTTTGAGATATCGCGCGATTCAACAGAAAACTACTATGCGGAAGCCGGTGTTGGAGAAAATCTTTAAGCCCGGCTGAAGGCCCTTCACGCAGGAAGCTTTGTAAAACAAAAATACTATACTATATAAGTATATAACTCAAAAATACTGTGAACAAAAATACTGTGAGTATTATACATCAAAAAAAGGTTAAGGTCTTGTCTATTATCGGAACCTACCAAAAAAATTAAATAGTATAATGGTTAATTTTTTTTTAGGAAAAATAAAGTGTTCTCAAAAACGTGAGGTTAAAAAATAATTTTTTTTCTAATTAGCCTGCCAATGGGTTAATAAAAATAAATATGTTTATACACATATTTATAGAGTCTAGAAAGACCCTTGTAACGATACCCATTTCAACCAGATCGGGTAATAAATGGCTGACTTCTGCCGGATTATACATTCAAGCTTTGGAGGCTTATATTTCGGAAAATATGGACCGGCGCCGTTTTTCGTTGTTTTTTTATCATCGTTTAATGCACTATCAGGCAAAAAAATACCAAAAATATAGGGCAATTGATGCTAAAGTAGAAAAGTTCCATTAACACATCTTTACCAGTTTGCATTTGTGTTTGATTATTTTTCCTTTCTCTGAAATCAGCTGAATTCACTAAAAGAGCTTATAAGACAGGGTTGCCTTCATTTTGCAAAGGTTTGATATTTTCCAATAGAAAAAGCTTTCGAAATGACCAAAAATAACACATTAGCAACAATTTACTTTGACAGAAGGGCAGCGAGTAAAAGGAGCTTTAATTCCAGGACGAAAAAAAGACAAACAAAACCTGAAATATAAACTTGATCACTTGGATGGCAATCGCACGTCTGCTTAAACAAAAAAAATTCGCTAAACCGGCTATAAGTTAGACTTGTGTCGAACTCGTTCACTAGTTCTCGAACTCGTTCATTTAAGGTGCCCAGACATAACAATCACGTACCTTATCGCCGTATCGAACATGTGCATTACGTTTGTGAGGGTGATATCTGGTTAGCCCAAATGAACTATATAGTTCATGAACTACCCAACTCTTATCCTGTGTGATTTGTGTTACATATGTATCTTTTTTACATAGATTACGTCTATAGGGAGCCTATATTCAAAATATGTCAACTTAAATTAAGGGAAAATGAGTTCCCGATGGCAAATGGTAATACCCATCTGTTGGGGCAACGAAAAATCGCCCCAAAAAACTTATGGAAAATTGTCCAAAAAAAAACCCATACAAATGTGGGCGAAATTGAAATATCGCCCAGATAGAGTAGGTCTTATTTCATAAATTGTGGGCAATATTTCATTTCTATCCTTTGAGTGATTTTTCGTACGAAAAATCGCCCAAAATACGTTTGTGAAAAATTGCCCATTTGGATGTTTTTTCATAAAATTAAATATGAAAACATACCCATTGTGGGCCATATTTCATAATTGTAGATACGAAAAATAACCAAAAAATAATCCGGAATAATTCCGAAATTTGTGGGCGATTTTACGTTTTCTTATTTTAAGTACAACTGATATTGCAATTGAAGCGGGACTAAACGAAACCGTTACTTATCTAAACTCTCTTAGCAACCACCTGCATTTTGTGTTGTTTATTACATTTTTTATTGAATTTTTTGAAAATAATTTTTTTTTCTTCGTTACAACACAATATGAATTGACTTTCCGTCAGCGGCACTCGCTAATACAAAATGTGAAAAATTATTTCGAAAAACCGTGCGATTTTGTAGAAACAATTTTTCGCCTGCGCCGCTTCAATACAATATGAAAAGTTATTTGAAAAGAACCGCGTGATGTTTTAGAAATGACTTTTAGTCAGCGACGCTACTTAAAACAAGATATAAAAAGCATTTCGCAA
Organism: Phaonia tiefii; assembly: GCA_963931995.1. NCBI lineage: Eukaryota > Metazoa > Arthropoda > Insecta > Diptera > Muscidae > Phaonia > Phaonia tiefii. The sequence continues at coordinate 119,791,127 of OZ008369.1, read as the reverse complement.
AGAATCGCGCGATTTTTTGACTGCAGCACTTACTTAAACACAATATAAGATTCTTTTAAAGAAGAATAGCATGATTTTTTAAAACTGACTTTACTATAGCTGCGCTCGCTAAAACAAAACATGAAAAATTATTTCGATAAAATCGTGCGATTTTGGAGAAATACATTTTTCGCCTGCGGCGCTGGCTTCAATATAGTTACTATGAAACAATTATTACTACAAAATCGCGTGATTTTTTGACTGCAGGCTGAGATTTAATCTTTTTCAAATATTAAAATTTTGGACTCCTACATGTATTTCTTATTTCATTCTCACTACGAGTTTGGGCTATTTTTCATATAAAAATTTGCCCAATTAATTTGGGTAATTTTTTTTATGAAAAATTGCCCAATATTTTTGGTCGACTTTTCATATTTCTTTTGGGTCATTTTGCATTTATTTTTGGGGTAAATTCATATGTAATTTTGGGATATTTTTCATACTTTGACCCAATTTTTAAAAATTGGGCGATTTTTCATAAAATTGTTGGACCATTTTTCTTTTGGGCGATATTTCATACCGCCCCATCTGTTACATAAACTGCAAAGCAAAACAATAATTTGTGCTCGATTTATATCTTTCTGTTATCTCAAAGTACATTTGTTTTGGTGAAAATAAATGGTAACTCCCATTGTAAATTTCCAACATTAAAAAAAAAAAAATTAATCTATTATATACATACATGCATATCTACTTCATATTTTATTGTACTTGGCATCCTGAACACGAATCTAGTAAAGATTTTGCTATCCACTGGCTAATTCTCAAGATATCGTAATTTTTATCATATAGCGGTTCATATCATATCATAGCGGTTCACACAAAATAGAGTCGGTAATATAGGGTTTTTCAACAGAGACGCTACAAAAGTAAATCGATAGGGTCAGCAAACGACGCCATATTTTTTCCCGCTCTTTTGACATTTCTCTTCAGTAAGGTTTGCCATTGTTATATAGTTAACTTGTTTAGTGTCAAGGTTGTAACTACGTATAAGTATTTAGATTGTAATGACAAATATGTAAATACGGCAACACTGTAAATGATGAATAAACAAAGATCATTGCATTGAAGAGGCATTGATTAAAAAGTAACACATGGTGTCAGAAGTGATGCGAAGTCTATAACCTACATAAATATATAAAAAAAAAAAAAAAATGCCGGTGGATAAATCAGAATCAACTGATACAAGTCGGACGAATGACCACTTTATTACAACATCACTGTCGCCAATCAACTTAAAGGCATCAAACTTATCCAGGGAGTGAAAGATGTGGTACACTCACTTTAAAATCTTTTTGCGAGCGTCTAACCTAGAAACGCAGTCGGACCAACGTAAAGTAGCTTTGCTATTACATCATCTGGGAAGCGGATCTTTGGAAATTTTTCAGTCATTTGATGAAGACCTGGATAAAATTAAATACGACAATTTGGTATCTAAACTGGGATAGTTTTTTATCCCCAAAGTGAACATCGCGATGGAGAGACACAAATTTTTCACATGTAAGCAAACACATGGTCAATCAATCGACGAGTATGTAACCAAGTTAAAAAATTTGAGTTTGACTTGCGAATTTGCATCATTGAGAGAGAATCTTGTAAAAGACATATTTACATGTGGATTTGGGAAACATAAAGGAAAGGCTCCTGTCAGAAGGTGATATAACTTTAGCCAAAGCTGTGGATATTGCCAAAAATATGACCATTGCCAAAGAAAATGCTGCAGAGCTTGAACGCAACACTATTTTAGAAACAGAACCTGTCATTAATTACATGCGCAAAAAATGATTATAAATTTAAATCGAAGGATAAACAAACTGGCTCCAGTTGTGGAAAATGTGGTGAAATACATAAATACAAGTGCCCAGCAGAAGGTGTACGATGCAAAAATTGTGGAAAATTTAATCACTTTGCCAAAATGTGTTTTGCCAAAAATAAACATGTCAAGCACGTATTTACTCAGGACTCTGGAAGGTATGGAGATACATATAAAGATGACAACAATGAAGAAGCAGATCTTTTTGTTGGGGCCCTTTCAAGAGCAACATCTGGAGTAGAATGGAATGTGGAGGTCAAGGTAAATGGCAAGAAAGTGGTTTGTCAAATAGATTCTGGGGCTGAGGCCAACATAATTTCTTCAAAAACAGTAGAGTTGTTAAATGTAAAGCATTTGTTAAAATCAACACATGTTAATATTTTTACTTTTAGTGGTTAAAAATTGGATGTTTTAGGTATTGTCAATTTAACGTTACTATACAACAACCAGGCCTACAACATAAAATTTTTCATCGTAAATATTGATTGTAAAAACATAATCGGACTTGCGTCTGCAATAAGCTTAAATTTGATTAGAAACGTAAATATGATATCAGTGAATAAAATTATGGAAAATTGTACAGAAGTGTTTAGTGGTCTGGGTCTTTTACAACGAAAATGTGATCTTAAAATAAGAGAGGATGTTACTCCCACTGTAGATCCACCTCGTAAAATTCCTTTCAAATGATATGACAAATTAAAAGATGAATTACACAGAATGACTAATTTAAGAGTCATCGAACATGTCAGTGAACCAACAGAGTGGGTAAATTCGATGGTACTAGTCTCGAAACCAAACGGTAGTTTAAGGGTCTGTTTGGATCCAAGAAATTTAAATAAGGCTATATTGAGACCACATTTTCCTTTTCCAAGTATTGAGGACTGCAAAGCCCAATTAAATGGGTCTAAATATTTTACATCCCTCGATGCCAACAGCGGCTTTTGGATGATTCCACTAAGTGAACAGTCTTCAAAGCTTTGTACTTTTAATACCCCGTTTGGACGATACCGTTTTCTAAGATTGCCGTTTGGCATAAATGCGGCGCCTGAATATTTTCACTCTGAAATGGTAAAATTATTTAGTGATATATCTGGGTTAATCATATATATTGATGATTTTTTAATTCATTCCTCAACAAAGGAAGAACATTATAAGATTTTGGAAAAAGTTTGTCAAAGAGCTAAAGATGTCGGTTTGAAATTTAACAAAGCTAAATGTAAACTGTTAAGGACAGAAATATAATTTTTGGGGCACACATTTAATGAATCAGGTGTAAGGCCAGATGAGGAGAAAATTAAATCAATAATTGATATGCCAAGGCCAAATAACGTCAAAGAGGTACAACGATTTCTAGGCATGGTTAATTATCTAGGTTCCTTTATAGAAGACTTATCTTTAAAGAATAACAACTTAAGAGAGCTGTTAAAAAAAGAAATTCAATGGCATTGGTCACCGGCTCATGAAAAGCAATTTGTAAATTTGAAACATGAAATTACCAAATCTCCAGTTTTAACATATTTTGATCCAAATAGGGAATTGACGTTATCTGCGGATGCCTCGAATTTCGCACTCGGTGCTACAATTTTACATGGCAAACAACCGATTGCATATGCATCCGTCTCACTAACTGAAACTCAGAGAAATTATGCACAGATAGAAAAAGAATTATTTGCGATATTGTTCGGTTGTACAAGGTTTCACCAATACGTATATGGTTCGAAGGTAGTTGTCGAGACTGATCATAAGCCTTTAGCTACTTTGTTTGACAAGCCGCTCTATAAAATTCCAGCTAGACTACAAAGGTTTATGCTTCGTCTACAGTGTTACAATCTAACAGTTTTATACAAACCGGGTAAATATTTACAGATTGCTGACACTTTGTCAAGAGCTCCATTATCGGAAACAACTTTAACGGAAATGGATAAGGAGATTTCTCTTCACTGCAATTTTATAGTCTCGCATATGGAAATACCATTTTCAAATCTTGATATTATAAAAGAACATTCCGAAAAGGACGCTACCTTTGGGAAAATTGTTGCTTACGTAAAAAATGGTTGGCCTGAGAACAAAAAAGATGTTGAAGAAGATGTAATGCCATATTTTAAGATAAAAGATGAAATTTCTATGTTAAATGGGAGTTTATTAAAAAACCATCAAATTTTAATTCCAAAAACAGTTCGGAAATCAATTTTAAATAAAATTCACGAAGGTCACATGGGAATGTCAAGATGTAGAAATTTGGCTAGGCAATCTGTATATTGGCCCAACATCAATAACGATATTCAAAATATAGTTTCAAATTGTGAAATTTGTATGAAACATTAAAATTCAAATGCAAAAGCCGAAATGCTACCACATGAAGTTGATGTTCCGTGGTTTAAAGTTGGATGCGATTTGTTCGAATTTAAAAGCAAAATGTATTTACTTGTGGTTGATTACTACTCAAAATATATTGAAATTGAATCTCTGTCTTCCGGATATAGTAGCTCTCAAGTCATTCTTAAACTAAAATCAATTTTTTCCAGACATGGTATTCCACATATGTTAATTTCGGTCAATGGTCCACCATTTAATTCTAAAGAATTTAAACTATTTTGTGAAAATTGGGAAATTGATCACAAAATGTCAAGCCCATATCTACCTAGGTCTAATGGTTTGGCTGAGCGTTCTTCCATTCAGATAATTAAAACACTTTTACTAAAATCTTGTGAAGATAAGTCAGATCCTTATGTGGCCTTACTGCATTACAGGACAACACCGAAAGACAATTTACCTAGTCCAGCAGAATTATTAATGTCTAGATCTTTAAGGACAAAAATTCCATCAATTTCGAAAAATTTTCTGCCAAAGGTGATTGATAGAAATGAATACAAAAAAAAATTAAACTTAAATATTCAAAAATATACAAATTACTACAATCGAAACTCAAAACCAATAAAACCCGCAAATGAATGGGATAAAATCATGTTCAAGAAAACACCCACAAGCTGTTGGTTCGCAGGACAAATAATAGAAACATGTAAAGAACCCAGGTCATTTATAGTAAGAGATAATAATGACTCTTTTTATAGAAGAAATCAAGAGCATATAAAGCTGACTCCAAATAATGAAACAATTGAAAATGAATGTAAATTACAAGATGATAATGGAATAGAGAATACTGAAACTTTAATAGATAGAGATAATATTTATGTTTCTAAAAAAGGAAGAATAGTAAAAAAACCTATGAAAATGGATTTATAGATGTAAAAATAAAATAATGTAAAAATTACTTTTAAGATGTAATATAGTTTTGTACTTAGAATATTTACTCAGTAATGCTTACGAGTATATATGTAGTACTTATACAATAAAACTCAACTGTATTTAAATTGCAAATCTATTTCATGTACACATCTCAAAAAGGGGAGATGTTATATAGTTAACTTGTTTAGTGTCAAGGTTGTAACTACGTATAAGTATTTAGATTGTAATGACAAATATGTAAATACGGCAACACTGTAAATGATGAATAAACAAAGATCATTGCATTGAAGAGGCATTGATTAAAAAGTAACAGCCATTTCATCATGGAAAGATATACGAGCCAACAACGAGTCGAAATTATTAAAATTTACTACCGAAATTTGGAGTCAGTGGCCTCAACTTTAAGAGCGCTACGTCCTTATTTATGATGAGGCTCATTTCTGGCTGAATGGCTTCGTCAATAAGCAATCCACATGTAATCCATGAGTCATCATTGCATCCCGAAAAAATTACGGTTTGGTGCGGTTTATGGGCCGGCGGCGTCATTGGGCCGTACTTCTTCCGTGATGATCAAGACCGGCACATTACTGTGAATGTGAATCGCTACCGTTCAATGATAACCGAATATTTTTGGCCCCAATTGGATAATATGTTCTTGGAGGACATGTGGTTCCAACAGGACGGCGCCACAAGCCACACAGCGAATGCCACAATCAATTTATTGGAAAACAAGTTTGGTGAACGTGTTATCTCACGAAATGGCCCAGTCGATTGGCCGCCTCGGTCTTGCGATTTGACGCCGTTAGATTATTTCCTGTGGGGCTACTTCAAGTCTATGGTCTATGCCAACTAGCCAGCGACGATTGATGAACTTCGTAAGAATATCGAACGTGAAATTGCAGCAGGCCGATTTATGCTTGAAATCCGTCGAAAATTGGGTTCAGCGTCTGGACTTCTGCAAGCGTGCCCGTGGTGGCCATGCAAAAGAAATCGAGTTCCATACATAAGGGCATCGAACGTATTTTCACAGGAATAAAGAATTTCATTGGTATCTAAAACCGGTTTTGTTTTATTTAAAAAAACTTTTGTAGGGCTCTTATTGAAAACCCCTATATATAAAGCATTTGTAGCTTTTAAACTATTTATTGGATTGAAACTTTAAGTATGGGGCGATTATAGTCAATGATAAAAGCTTTTAAAATAGTAAATCTGGCGAGACTCTGTTACAATACAGCGTAAGTTAGATAGTGCTACAGTTGAACACTTGAAGATAGAAAATTCTTTAACTTGTAAATCTCCAAATCGTGTACAAAAAGTATGAAAAAATCTGTTGTAGGAATTGATTGAGAATTAAATACTGCACGCTCTCAATACGTTGGAGCGTGTTAGCATATTAACTCTCTCTGTTCAGTGCATGGTACAAAGAAACGGTAGAAGCACTAGCCCAGCTGATTTGAACTTTTTTCTGGACTGAGTGTGAGTAAGTTTTTCTCTTATGTCAAAGTTTGTTTACATTTGTTTGTCTGCAACCCCCGTTCGCCAGCAACTTCTGTTTTTGAAATATTTCTCTGCAAAAATTACATAGAAACGTTTTAATTTTCATACTTAATCACTTTCAATATATCAAATAACACTCAATCATTTTCTAAATGGCATTTTTTGCAAATTTGTTTACATTTTCATCATTTTTCTATCAGCTGACTTGACACAACACAGACACTGAGCAAAAACAAAATGCCTGTTGTTTTTGGCTTGTTGTATTTGTTGTCGCACTGCATCTACCATTATATTTCTACCATGGTTCAGTGTTAGGTCACGGTGCTGCTCCGTTATCTTTCTCTTGCTGTTTTTACAATGTAGATGACACAATCAATATGTGTTCTCACATTCAGAGAGCACACAAGTGATGTGTAAATAAGGGAGCGTGCTACATACAAACTCGGTGATCAACTCGTATTTGTTTTTTCTGGAGTCCTCGCAATCATGGATCACTCGATTGCTTACTCTAATATGAATGAGTGAGACACAGAAAATACAAGATAACTTGTTTTCTATGAATGCATGTGTTATTGTTTTTGACTCAACTTACATGGATGTACACAACTTGCAAATATGCATTAATAACAATTGATAAAATTGAGATATTTTCTCGTGCAGTTATTAAAAAATATTTTTTTATTCAGAAAACTTAAAAGCATTAAAAAACCAAATAACAATTCAACTTCATTCACAGTGCCGTAGCTTCATAGAGGCAGGAGGGGGCACTGCCCCCTCACGCGTTTTCAACCGACGCCCCCTCACGCATTTCACAAATATCTGTGCAGCGGGCAAAAGCAACTAATAAATTCGAGACATATAGCGAAACACATGTTCTTTATTAAACGTTCAACAACAATATAAAAGAAATTCAGAAGAGTTGCACCTTACGATTTTTGAGTTCATTGAATCTCTTCAAAACCGTATCCAAGCTCAGCGACTCGAGTCGTTTATGTTCAAATGACAAGAACGATAGATTGTTTAACCGTTTTGTGAGCATACTGACTCTTTGGGGCCGGCTGATTCTGGTTAACGCCAAAATTGAATTATTTTCCACCGTTTTTTTTCATTGTCAGAAAATTCTAGGCTCCATACTAGATTTTTCTGGGGCGATAATCGATAAAAGTTGAGAAAAAGTCAAACATTTGAAATTAGGTGGCCTCGAAAATGATTTTTTAGTATGTCGTAGTGGAACTTTTTTTTCCTCATGCCAAAAACTATTGAAAAATCGATGTCACAATATCGGCAAATTTTTGTCCCTACAAATCGACCCGGCGTAATATACATACTCTGAAAAAGTAAATTTTCTTTAATAAATTAATTTTTTGAAAAAAGGGTATATTTTCTTCAAAATAAGTATCTTTTCTTTAAAAAAAACCTTATTTTGAAAAAGTACCTCTTCTTATATGAATTATTTTTTTTTAATGTACCTTTTCCTTAAAAAAATATCCTTTTTTAAAAAAAGTACTTGCTCTTTAAAAAAGTGCTTCTTCTTAAAAATGTAGATGTACAATAGATATTTTCTATAAAAGTAAAAAAGACAAAATACGCAAAAATATAGAACAAGTGAATAAGATCGTTTTCTTTAATAGGAAAGCAAAAACAAAACAGTAATGCTTCTCCCACTGCTCACTTTGCCAAGCCAACGACATCAATTAAGGAGAAAATACCATAAATAGGGTTGAAGCGCAACCGCCACAATGAAGAAAACAAGCAACATGTTGGACATGTTTTTTCCGTACGAAAAGCAACAACAACAAAACGGTCACACACAAGCATCATAAGCACAACTAGGTACAAGTGCAACCGCATCTATAAAGAAAACACAACATGTTGGAAGTGTTCGTTCGTGTGGTTGTGTGTCATTTTCGAATTTGAGATTTTTGAATCATAAAGTTCTATGTAGACTTGTGTCGAACTCGTTCACTAGTTCTCGAACTCGTTTATTTAAGGTGCCCAGACATAACAATCACGAACACACTTGCCATTTCGAACATGTGCATTATGTTCGTAAGGGTGCTTTCTGGTCACCCTAAATGAACTATATAGTTCATGAACGACACAACTCTAGTTCTATATACTATATATATGTCTTTGGTATCGGCATATGATTTGATTACAATATCATAAACAGTGCGACCGCAGTTTGGACGCGGTCGATCATAAATAAACAAACGGATGTGCTGTCGCCGATGCCGGTCAACGTAGCTAACGGAGTGTGCGTGTCCGAGTCCATGCGTCATTCAACACAAACGACGAACCGCGAACGCTATATTTTCGCATAAACATTTGACGATCGTCTCCTCTTTAGAAATAATACGTTGAAATACGTTAGCCGAATTTAAATTGAAAAGGCGTTGGAAATCGTTTGCCCCTCACGGAAAATCGCGTTGCTACGGCACTGTTCATACACTTACTAATAATAGTTAATATTGCATATTATTTAAGAAGAATGACAAATAATACGTGCGTAGCTCAAACATAAAAACACACATTGTGCAAAAAAACAACCACTAAAATTAAGATGATGATACAAGTGTACAGTCGGAGGAAGTGTATACATGCTAGCATACTCTTTTGCTTAGAGAGTCTCTTTTATGACAACACACTCTCTTAGAGTTGTTACACTTGTGTGCTCGTTTTGTCCGAGTGTTGCTCGTTCTTGTGTGCAGATGTTATTCAAGTGATCGGAGAACATTACTAAATAAGAGCTTTTAGATGAATTTACTCTGTGTGCAGAGTGTTTCTGTTTATCAAACGCTTGTGTTTCGTGTTTATCGCGACACATAATCAGCTTAAAATAAGTGTTGAGAAGGGTGTTTTGGAGTCTTTTTAATACCTCGTATTTTTTCCTTGTAGTTTTCCAATTTATATATCTAATATGGAATAAAACATCTTCCAAAACGGTTAAATAATACATAATTTTAAATATATTGTATTTTTATTTTCCGACAAAATATGCTAACTCTGAAAAATATTTGTTTTTTGAAAATAAGAAAACTACTGCAAAATATGAAACCTTTTGCATATGTATAAATTAGGAAGACTATTTAAACCATCTAACGGAAGATACCTTATTTTAAGCTTCAAATTGTTTTGAAGACAGCCATACCATTTTCAAAGATTTCTGAATTCATAGCCCATACAACTTTATACCAAAAACAAAAAAAATTGGCTCGACTTCGGATAGAAATATAAGGATGTCCAACCTCCACCAAATTTTACAGACATAAACTCTCTATAGTCAAATATTATTTTATATAAAAAACACGAGGTTTTTTGCGATGCTTGCGAGACCTTTAGGACGTTTGCGGCACACACCTTAGAATTATCCGATCGGGAAAAAATTTTGCCAACACCAGTTTTTGAAGCAAATGAACAAAACTGGGTGGTGGAAGCAAAACATTTTCATCGCTAAAAAATCTCCATACATATAAGAGGCACACTAGTGTTCATATTGATAAAAAAGACAGCTTGACAGTTGATTGTTTGGCGATATTCTCTATGGAGGGATACACGATAGAACAACTCGATTTCATTGTTGAGCAATACTTTACAAATAAATAATATTCTTCATCGATTAAGCCAATTTTCATCTTGATGGATTCGTTGTTGTATTTGGTATGTCGATATACACACCAAAAAATATCAAAAATAAATCTCAATATGCTACTGTTTGATGCGAATTTCGGGCTGTAGGTATCATAGGACCATTCTTATTCGATAATGAGGCTGATCAGGCAATAACAGTTAATGCTTATCGATATCAAGACAAGATAATCCAGTTTTTGTGTGGCACAATTGCAAGCCATATATAACGACATGTGATTTCAACAAGACGGTGCCACATGCCGCACAGTCCGGAAAACAATTCAACTACTGCATGAGTCATTTCCCGTTCGTGTTGATTTTAGATTTTGTGATCAGATTTGGCCACCCTGATCTGGCGATTTAACGCCGATGGACTTTATTTCGTTGGGTGTTTTCTAAAGGTACGATCAAAATATGTTTCATCATATTTGCTCATAATGTCAAATCAATACAGGGTTGATTTTTGTTCATACTACGTACATTTGTTTGCTTCTTTTTGTTTGTTCAAACAGGTATCAAATAGTGTCAAATAAACAGTAGGGAAAATACATTTGCCTTGTGGGCACACGAACAAATGTGTATCTGCAACAAATAATTGTTTGATCAACCTACCAGAAAATACAAATCTGTTTTCAGAAGAATTTTATACAAATTGACAGTAAATATTTTAAATAACTATGATGTATGAATGTTTTCTTATGTTATGCTGTGGCGCAGCGACGGCGTTAGTTTTGGAAGAGGAGGAGAAATCTAAAATGCAAAAGAAGAAAATACAATGGGTTCGGGAATGGGTTCGTTGTCGAAATGAAGAAGGGTGTTGCGCAAAATTGCTAAAGGAACTGCAGTCAGAAACCCCAGCTCTCTATAAAAAATTTGTGCGGATGAGCGGAAATAATTTCGACCATATGGTAAGTAAATTCTGATTTAGACGAATGATGTACGCACATTAGATTTTTCAATTAGTTGCGCCACTTTTTGGGTTTAAACCTAGCTTAGCTCAAGGCCTAGCCAAAACAGCTCACTGGTTGGAGGTATAACTCATTCGTGTAAGCAAAAAATATTAAATACCAAACTGACGGCCCCTATTTTCGGAGTTATGGGCCTCCAAAGTTCTGATATATGGGAGGATATTATGTTGAATGAGCCAATCTATTTTTGTTATAAGCGAAGTCAAAAAAAAAAAAAATTATATGAAATTATTCGATAGTTCGCTTAGTTGTAGAGATAACCTAATTTGAAATTTTGAAAAATTATCGAATATTTTTTAAAGTTTTTTTAAATTCTTTGTTGCGAGTTTGACATACTTGCTCTAAAATCACCTAGCATAGTTGTAAGGTCTTGTAGAGGAGATTAAAAACCATTTTCAACATAATCAGAAGCCTCAAAATTCTAAATGTGACCAAACTATCTTTATTATATCCTAATTAGTCGTAGCTTGTCGGTTTAGAGCTGATTTGAAAAGTTAGTACAGATTAACAAAGCTAAAATTTTGCCCTTTTTAACTACGTACACAGTTTTATAGCCGTTGAATAAAATTACCAAAATATTTTTAAAAATATATAAAGTTTTCCACGATCTTCAATTGAAATTATTCTTATTCTTTCAACGAGCTTAAGATCTTTTTTTATTTGTTTTGCTTATTTATCTCCAATATTTCGTCTCCACATTGGGCGACTTCTTTAGGGAACAAATATTATGTTTTAATAATTAACAATTCAAAAACAATTCAAAAAACTCAATATCACAAATTTTTCCTTTCAAAAAAGAGCGGGAAATAAAAAATTTTCTTTGTCAATATGAAAAAATATATCATAAAACATAAGTAAAAATACACTTAAAGACAAATATTAATTAACAAAATTGTAAAATATTAACTTAAATACTGAAAATATCTATCTTACTTAACATTAATGTAATTATCCTAATTCCTATTAACTAAATGTCTGTAATTCTGAGCAATATTCGCTATGTCTGTTTAATAGTTAATCCTTTGTGTTAATGGTTGCGTTTGTAATTGTTTTCTTTGTTCAAAATTGATGTATGTATTGTCAAAATCAGGACAATGATTCAAATTACTGCAGCGTAATGATAATGCGGTTTTTTGTATAGAAGTGGTTTTATTGTATTTCTGATGGGATTTGTGTCCTGCAATTCTAGTCTTTAGTCTATTTTTTTACCCTTACACGGTATCTTACACCCAACGAAATAAATATAAAGGCAACACCATTTTTTGCTTTTTCCAAATGTTGAAATGAATTTTCAAGTTGATAATTTATATTGTATTAGTCATTTCAAAATAATATACTTTTCACCAAAAATTATTTTGACTATGACTTCTTCAAGGTGAATCAACAAAAATAAACTAATTACTAGTGCGAAATATTTATAAAGGCAAAAGGTTTATTAAAATATTTTAACAAGTTTCGTAAGACGTATGATCTCCATTAACGCTGATAACTTATACTAATCATCTTGGCACTGAGTTTATCAACGAAGGAATATGCGCAGGTTCAGTTGTCTCCAATTTTCTTCAATTACTTCAACATACTTCAACTGGCGCCCGGAGTGGTAAACTTCGGTAGGTAAAATAGACCAGAGGTTCTCGATCGGATAAAGATCAGAACTAAGTGCAGGCTAGTCTAGAGTTGGTATTATTTCTGGACGCCAGAAACTTTGGAGTTTCTTAGACCGATGTACTGCTGCGTTGTCCTGCTGGGTGATAAATTCTGGGACACAAATTTCCTTCCCAGAATTAACTAAGACGACATCCAATAGTCGAATACAACACACGGAGTCCATTTTTGTGAGAATTAGACATACTGGAGTGGTTCCTGTATATTTCATACCTGCCCAAACCGTAAGGGACCCACCGCCAAAATTTCGCCGCTGGCGGATAATTTTGGAAAAATCTCTGGAACGCCAATATTTGTCCGATTCATCAGGTCCATCCAAATTTAGTTTTTTTCCATCGGTAAATATTACTCGTCATCCAAAAATCTGTATATTTCAGCGAATTTAAATCTAGCTAATTCGTGTCTTAGTTTGAGACCAAGTTTTGCATACTTTTTCCCATATTATAGTTTCAAGTCGCTTTTCGTTATTTGTTGAACACCACCCAACCCTGCTCCCACGCTCAATTCAGCAATAATTTCCTTATCACCGAAGTTTTCTTTAACAGCAACCCTCTTGATCTGCGCTTTCACTGATCAGCGGTGGCCTTCCTGGTCCTTTTGTGTTTCCATATTGACCATCCTATTTTATAAAATTGTCAATGACACAGCTAGATCTTTTCAATAGCCTCGAAATTTCCTGATGGGAAAGCCCTTCATCATGATAATCTTAAAATTTTCCCCTTTCCTCTTTACTTAGCTACTCTGCACCAGGTATTCTATATAAATTGATTTTTTTAATTTGACCTAAAAAATGGTAAAACAACAACCAAAGAAAACTCACTTCTGTTTAAATTCCTATTTACTACTGTTCGAATACGGGTTCTTTGCCATGTTGCCTTTATATTTACTTCGCACCAGAAACAGAAATTTAACTTCATTTAACTTGTAAAAGAGATCGAATGGATACATTCTCTGACAATGCACCTAATGACACATATATGCATTAAAATTATACACCAAAAACGCAGTGCATTGAGAGTACCGAGAAAAAATATATTGCCTTTATAATTATTTCGATGGGTGTATAAACTAAATTGGACCTTTCACATTTATCTATTCATTCTATCCTTTGTTCTGCTGAATAATGAACCTAAAGTATTATATGTTCTGTGTGCCACTGAATATTTCTTGTCATCAAAAATTTTAGATTTTTCTAATCTTTCAGATATAACAGGTACAAAAGTTAGAGTTTTATAAGTTTTCGGTTCAGTAACCGTTCTCGTATTCATATTCCTCCGGTTCCTATACTGTCTTATTAATTTACAGATAAGTTGCATTGGGTAACTATTGTCATTCAGAATATTTTTAATCCTTTCAATATTAATTCCGTGAAAATCTGTATCGCTAATATTCAATACTCTCTCAATAAGATTTCTAGCAGAATTGATTATGATCCTCTTTGGGTGTTTAGAAAAATAATTAATAATCCTTCCAGATGCTGTGGGCTTCTGATACCAATCCATTTTTAGATTATTATCATTTCTTATAACTAAGGTATCTAAATAATGAATTTTAGAATTATATTCCTCCTCAATTGTATATTTTATATCGTTATGAAATGAATTAAATGTTACCAAAATATTATTAACTGCACTTTCCGAAATAATGCAGAATAAATCATCAACATATTTTGTATTATCCTTGGTTTCACATGATGACACAGAGATAAATGTGACCCGGTTTTAGGAAATAGACAAGAGCCGCTATACCTCTCTTCACGTTCTCTTGATGACGACGAGGTAGTAAGGCATTTCATCGAGTTCGAGATGCTTTTGTAATTTACTCTTTGACTGGATATAATACGGACAGAAATAAAAGGGAATGGGTATTTTATCAATCAGTCATTAGTATCAATCAAACACTTTTAAACTTAGTTGCCGCATGGTCTATAATCTCCATGTCTTCTTTGGACTCATATTCTACATCATTTCCCTAGTACCTTTTCGATAAGCTGTGCCAAAGGGTGACCAGATATCACCCTCACGAACGTAATGCACATGTTCGATACGGCGAGTATGTTCGTGATTGCTATATCCGGGCACCTTAAATTAACGAGTTCGAGAACTAGTGAATGAGTTCGACACAAGTCCAGTTGACTGGGACTCGCAACCATTGTTTTTGGCGATATCAATCCATTTGCTTGGTGCCGCTTGAATCTTCCTTTCGGGGTAGGGGAATCTATAACTGAAAGTTTTGTTAAGAACTGATGTTAAGGGAAAGCTTCTACTCTGTTATGGATAGACAATCTAACATTATCGGTGTAATGAGGTAATGTTAAGTAAGCGAAGTTTAGAAACCTCACCGGTCAATGTAAGAAAGCTTCAATAGTAAGTTTAAGGTCAGTTTCACAGTTGAAAATTCTCCATTTAAATGCCCGATGAGTGTTATTTAGATGTCATTTAATATGAAAATTTTCTGTGAGCTTTCAAATTGAGGTTTTAAATGACGAGTGTGAAACTCGCCCTTAGTGATTAATATTAAATGTAAGAAAACTTATATGAAAATTGTATTTAGGAAACGTTATTTTTGAATAAAGGGCAATCTGATCATAGATTCAAGTCATAACATATTCTTGCCTTTTTAATTTGTAAGGGCGAGTTTCACACTCGTCATTTAAAAGCTCACATACATTTTTCATATTAAATGACAAGCATCGAGCATTTAAACTATATTTAAATGGAGAATTTTCAACATTACACGGTATAAGCAATAACATCGCCTTAGTAAACGATTTTACTAGGAATTCACCTTAAAATTGCCAAACAATATGAAGTTGCATGTCATTTCCATAGCGAAAGATTTTCTGAAGATTTTCTCTCTCTTTGAAGATACTCGCTAAAAAACAAAGAGATCGTCTCTATGGTTTTAAAGTGACAATCTTTTTGGTTCAAAACCATAGAGTTATCTTATTGTTTTTCTTCCATTTTAAGTGGTCGTTGCCCGATCATCTACTCCTTGTAAAAGGCCATTTACTCGATGTACTACTATTCCGAAAATAAAGGTACATATGTTGTCCGCTTTATTGTGGCCTACACTTGATCATAGAGTCTGCAGCAGCTGTTTTTCTTGGATCGGAAACCAAGAAAAGTCACTGGAAAAGTTGAAGCAAGAGTTATACAGATTGGCAACTCATGCAGAATTAGAAAAAGCTTTATTTTAATAAATTTGTGCTTTAATTGCGAACTCTATAAATAATTTTACTTTAACGCTTCATTATATTTTTCTTTATTTCACTTGTTATTCCTGTTTCCTCGATTTAATTATCACAAAAATTCTCTCAGTTTATGAGTTTTGGACATTTGATTCAATGCACAAAGGTAAATGTGTGAAAAACGCACCAAGTAATACTAACAGAGTTTGCAACAGTTGTTTCATATACTAACAAAAAAAGCAGTCTTCAATTTTAACAATTTGCACGTTAATTGGGATCTACACAAATAACACAGTGCAACACGAAAAAGAACAAAAATTGTGAACATATAAAATCTTCAAGGTCAAAATCGCAAAAAACTTGAAAAAATTCGATTTTTTTTAAATTGTTTCCCCTGTTCAGGTCTATAGGTAGCAAACCGTTCAAAATTCACGTAAATAATCAACTACAAAAATGTACCTAAGATCTCAATAAACAACTTTCTACAACATATGAACTTCCTAGGAATGATTCTTAACACCGTTTACTTCAACATTGAGATACTATGCTATCTCACCGACCGCAGCAGAAAAAGGGAATGAGCAACCCTACATACTTCCAGTCATATATCGCTATTTTCAATTTGACAGTTGACAGATCATCATTACATTTTTAAATTTTATGTGTCGAAAAAATTACTTATTGCACAAAAAATTTCACTGTGCGTTGTCTTGTTGAAAAGTCCAGTTCTCCATATAATTCGACAGCAAGGTCAATTTCATTACTGTCCAACAGATCAACGTATGCTTCCGAATTCATTTTAGTTGGGAAAAATCATATTTTTGACTTCCATCGTGCTCCAAATCATAAGAGATCCACCACCGTGGTTTCGCTTGTAGCACGTTTGCCGAGGATGTCGTAAATCTCTCCAATATTTATGGTAACCATCAGGTCCGTCCAAATTAAACTTTTTCTCATCAGTAAATATAACGGTTTCAAATTCGTCCTCGCAAAACTTGTAGTTTATGGCGCTGGGTTAAGCGTGGTTTGGCGATTTTGCTTTGGTAACGAAGACCTAGATCGTCCTTTAGCAGTTGCTGGACACGCTGTCTCGTTACATTTAGACCCAATTCCACCTTTATTTCCCTACAACTCATATTCTCATTAGCTGCTAAATGCCGAATGCGCCGCTTATGGCCAGTTTCACAGTTGAAAAATCTCCATTTAAATGTACTTTAAATGCACTATGCTTGTCATTTAATATGAAAATGTTCTGTGAGCTTTTAAATGACGAGTGTGAAACTCGCCCTAAGTCCTCTGGTCTACAGTTGGGATGCGTCCACTGCGCTTAATACAACCATAGTTTTCGGGATCTTTGAGGAAATTCGAAAATGTATTGCGATGCCGATTTACCGCAGCTTCAATCTCGCCAATTCCTTTACCTGCATGTTTCATTCCAATAATTTTTCAGCACTCCTCATCCGTAAGTTCACTTCCACGTGGCATGTTCAACTAGAAACAAAAGTGTGAATAAAATGTTTCTTAGAATATATTCATAACGATCACTTTACTCACGTACAGAAAGATATTTTATACTAAACACCCGAGAAAAATAGAGTTGTTCACTTTAAAGTGTCAGGAACGCGACTGCACATATAAATCTTTTCTATTGAATTGCAAACTTACAGCGATAATCATTGATAACGGGACTACAAATAAAGTCCAAAAAAATTACTTAATTTTAATTCTAAGTTAATTAGAGGTTAACTTTGCATTTTGTTTTTCAGTGGTGAGTTAATGTAAGTCGCCATACTGTCAACTAATATGGCAACCCTTGTGTTCTTATTGGAAAAAACGTGTGCTTTGGGATAAATACCAAAACAATAAAGGGGAACAAACAAAATGGAATTATGTAAAATAAGAAATAGATGCATAAAAACGAAGTCATTTTAACAAAAACGTGTAAAAAACTATATAGGCGCAACAATTTAACGATCTACACTCAACGTGTGTGTACAAATATGCAAATCTGAAACATGTATTTTATACAATTTTCATTTCTCACTTTGACAGTCAGTAATTTGATTGTCAAAATAATATGGTTCTGACTATAAGTTAACCAACCAATCACAGTTAAACAATGACTAAAAAACACAAATCGATGTTTAACCGCAATTTAACTAAGAAACGAAGATCACCACTGACTGAAAAAGTGGCCATAATTAACTTAGAATTAAGATTAAGTAATCCGATAGTTAACTACCAACTTAAAAACTGGCCATTATAGGTTATTCTTTCTTTACCCTCTGTTCACTACACATACTCCAAATACCAAGTCGAAGAGCTTTTGCATCGAAACGCCCTCGAATTACATATGTCGGGTTGTGTCTCTGCTAAGAAGGCAATGAAAACTTTTGCCTGGTGCATGTCTTTACTAGCAGGGTGATTATAATGTGTACAGGGTGTTGCTTAAATAAATAATAATATAAATATTGCTGTAACCAGGGAGTTGGTTTAATAACACTGTGCTAGTTGAGGCACCGGGCCACCCGGTGGGTTAAACTAAATCGACTGCACTTAATCCAGTGATGGGCACGTCGTATACCGCGGTGCGATGCTTACTGCAGTGATGGTATTTGAGAATTTTAGTTTCGTGCCAAAATGTTAGCCAAAAAGTGCCAAAATTTCTTAAAAAGTGCCAAAAAATTTATGTATACAGTAATTGAGTTATAAGTATTGGACTGAGAAATGAAATGAATACTAAAATGTTTGTATTTAATGTTGTGAAAAAAGAATGTTCAATATAACGGGTTTTTCAATAAGACCGCTACAAAAGTTTTTTTTAAATAAAACAAAACCGGTTTTAGATACCAATGAAATTCTTTATTCCTGTGAAAGTACGTTCGATGCCATTATGTATGGAACTTGATTTCTTTTGCATGGCCACCACGTGCACGCTTGCAGAAGTCCAGACGCTGAACCCAGTTTTCGACGGTTTTCAAGCATAAATCAGCCGATACTGCTGCAATTTCACGTTCGATATTCGTATGAAGTTCATCAATCGTCGCTGGCTTGTTGGAATAGACCATAGACTTGACGTAGCCACACAGGAAATAATCTAACGGCGTCAAATCGCACGACCGAGGCGGCCAATCGACTGGGCCATTTCGTGAGATAACACGTTCACCAAAATCACGAACACGTGTTATTTTGTTCAATAAGGACCCGGATTGACGAACTTGCTCACAAATTGATCCACAAACTGCGTTGATGGCACTCTATTTCTATCGAATTTATTTCGTAGTTTTCTTACTATTTGAGTTCAATACTCAGATCTTTGGAAGAACGTTTTTAATATTTTACAATTTTCTATGGCACAGCTGATCGAAAAGGTACTAGGCCGATGATGGAGAATGAGAGAGCAAAGAAGACAGGAACTAATTTTAAATAGTGTTTATTGATACTAATGACAGCTACATTATGTTTTATGTTATTTGCATTGAATGAAAGTAAGCACTCCCTTTGATTTCTGTCCATTTTATGTCCAACGAAAGTGTAAAATTGGTAAAATACAGCAGCAAATAAAACTCTATGAAATGGCCTACTGCCTCGTCGTCATGAAGAGGCATCGAAGAGAGTAATGAAAACTCTTAAGTATTACTCTATGGGCAAACTAATAGCTAATTCAGACGGTGATGTGAAACACTTGTTTCGTTTACTCAACCATGATTGTGAATCGCCCTGTTCACAAGACACATTCGTGTTTCGTGTTCTACACATGATAATACTTTTAACTATTTCTTTTTTCTCCATTTTACTGTTTTGTTACTTTTATGATTTATATAAATGTTTTATTTGTGTTAACAATCAAGGCTTTGATTTTATTTTATATTTAAACACAAACTTCACTTTCGCTCTATGTTTATTTATTTTTTGCTTTGTTTTGCTTATTCTGACAACTAGTTCAGATAAAAAAGCGATAGCGTACTAAATAAATTAGAGATGGTAGTAAATTATTCATGTTTGGTAAGATGTTTCGAATTGAAACGAGATGGTTCGCTCTCAAAATTTTGTATGGCGAACCATGATGTTTCAAACATGATTGGGGGGCCAAACACGAATGAGAGAACGAAACACGAAAAAAGCCAGCCGTCTGAACTTGCTATAAAACAAAACTTTTTATTACTATTATAAATTTGGGTTTGGCAAGTGACATGAAGTCAGTAGGCAATACGAGTAACTCCACAAATTATATAAAAATATATAAAAATGATGTATATAACAAAAAATATATTTTTACTTATTGAAATACTTAAGAAATACAAACCAGTTTCAAGTGTAGCCTTAAAGCAATATTTTGCAAAATAAATTACGACAAAAATTAAGAATCATTACCATATAAATAACGAGTATAACTACTCGTATAAGTTGGCAACACTACTATCTCTTGTAACGAACCATTTCCCTCAGACTCTATCTCCACTCGGCCAACGCTACCTTTAATTTTCCAGCTGTGCTCAGGGTTTGCGGGGTGTTCTTGCCATTAGAGATAAGTCTAGGCCCGATACTAAATAATAAGTTATAGGTAGCTTAGTATACCTGACAATAGACGGTTCCCAATGAAATGATATGAAGGAAAATCTAAATTAGTAGGGAGAGGTTGAAAATGTGTTCGTTTCCTCTCCAAAGCCGTATCCCACCCAACGATGCCGACTATATGCTATATTCCCGTCAGACCACATGGGCGTTGCTTTATGACATCCCTTCAATTTCGTGCAATATTTATTTATTTAGGATTAGAGTTAAAACATTTTTAAAAAATTAGAGATAAAACATTTAAAAAAAGAAGAATTTTATAATCGGTCGTTTAAATTGACCATATCGGTAATAAACGAAATTGTAATATGAAACAATATTATATGCGTATTTTGCAATTATAATATTCAGAAATATTATTAACACCGAAATTAATTAGTTAGTTGTAATATTAGAAATAATTAGAATGAAGTTTTAGCCAATTCATATAATTTGTAAGAATAATTTTATATAATACAAAACGTCTTATATGTACGTACTGTGCAAATTTGCCGTCGACAAGCGCTTGTTGGCTGCATTTGTTGAGTACGAATATCAAAAATATGGTGAATGTAATATTTTAAAATTGGCTTTGTAAAATAAAATTTGCAATAACACAAAAAAAATTCAACTTCAGGTATTGAAATGATCCTAGTATCGATAGAAATTTTGCTTTACTGGAACATGTTTATCATTGATGACCAATTTCATTTCTGCGATATAACACTGAGCAACAATTTAAAAAAAAATCTTTTGTCCTAAGAACGCCACTATGTTTTTCGGATGTAGTTTGGTCTAAACCATGAAAAAAAAATATCTGTCACGCCACTGAATTTTAAAGGGTTAAAATCCAATTTGCGCTAGTTTGTTTACTCTTTAGCCCATATCTTGTGAACGGATGCTCCGAATATTTAGTTTAAGGTAACAATCGAAAGATTGTTAAATACCCATAATAATTTTCTAATACATCTCTTCACTTGATCAAACCGTTTGAGCACAATTTAGAAATGTAATCAACTTTTCGGGAAAATTTCAAATTTCTTCGACATTCAAAAATCACGGAAAAATAGTAAAATCGGATTTAAAAATCTACAAAAATATTAGGTACGTACAACGAAATTTTTGAGATATAAATGGAGAAAAGCGGTGTATAAATGTGGATTTTACTACAATTTTATTGAATTTACCCATGTATGCTGTTTTCCTCACTTACGATACAAAACCGTGTATAAATAAATAAATAAATGTTTTCCCATTACATGCTTCTCAAATCGGTGGGTTGTGCGCTTTCTATTTTTAAGACTCGCTGATTAAGACCTACAGTTTTAGCAGGGGTCGAACCTATGATCTCTTGTACAAAAAGTGCGCACGCTATCCATTGTACCACCGACGGCCACAAAACCGTATATACGAAATTGATATTTGTGACATAATTAGTAATATAACCATTTAAAACTGTGAAGAGGCTCCTAAACAAAGCAGTTACACTGAAACAAATTAACTATGTTTTTTAGTATGATGTAAATGGATTTATTAAGACTAAGATTTATTGCTTTCTTTATATATGATAAAATTTTTTGTGTTTTTGGTTTCTGCATTGCCTTTTAAGTATCTCTGCATTGGACTCTCTTATGATGAACCAAATATAGTCTCCCATCATTCTTACAGTGCAACGTCCTTTATAGCGATCTTCAACGTTTTTAATTTCCTGCTGGAATCTCTCGCCATGTTCGTCACTCATAGCCCCTAAATTTGTTGGGAAAATGTCCACGTGTGAATGAAGGAAATGTATTTTTAATGACATGTTAACGCCTGATTGGAAAACAGAAACGAACTTAAGTCACAAATAATTGAAATTATTGTTTTTTATCATTACCAATTTTTGAATAATTTGCTAATAGATCTCCAATAATTTCTTTATAAATTGGATTTTTCTTGTTGCCAAAGAAGTTTTCCACAACCAATTTAAATGATTTCCACGCTGCACCCTCATCTTTTGTTAATACGTTTTCAAACTTTGTAGCATTTATAAGTTTTATTATGTGAGAGCCATCAAGCACTCCCTGCTTCAATTTTCCTATAGAAATGTCTTTAAAAAATGTTATCAGAAAAGCAAAAGCTTTGCTGTCTGGGCTTAAAGCTTTACTGTAATTTTTGAAAACTCCAAGCTTTATGTGCAACGGTGGCAAAATTATAATTTATTTTCCCACAAGCGGTTGGTTTTGGATGCTGTATTCGCCTACATGTGTTGTTGTTATTATTGGCCAGTTTGTTTTGGAATAGTGTAGCTTGTAAGCACGGCTATTCCAAAGACAGAGAAAGCAGCAATATTTTGGATAGCCGCCTTGTAATCCTCATAATATGGCAACCACTTTGAAATCACTACAGATTTTCCAATTGTGTTCCACGTATTTGATATTATCAAGCAGCGTTTTCATTGTTTGATACATTTCCTTATGCGCTACTGAATAAACGATTTGAATTGAGGGTTTTATGTTCCCGTTATAGAGTAAAACCGCCTTTAAACTTGCTTTAATTCAATAGAATTGGAGCAAAATCCGCATTTATACACCGCTTTTCTCCATTTCTATCTCAAAAATTTCGTTGGAATATAGCACACGTACCTAATATTTTTGTAGATTTTTAAAGTCGATTTTACTATTTGTCCGTGATTTTTGAATGTCGAAGAAATTTGAAAATTTCCGGAAAAGTTGATTATATTTCAAAATTGTGCTCAAACGGTTGGATCAAGTGTAAATTAGATTAGAAAATTATTATGGGTATTTAATAATCTTTCGATTGTTACCTTAAACTAAATATTCGGAGCATCCGTTCACAAGATATGGGCTAAAGAGTAAACAAACTAGCGCAAGTGGCGTGACAGATATTTTTTAAATATTTTTTTTTTCATGGTTTAGACCAAACTACATCCGAATAACATAGTGGAGTTCTTAGGACAAAATCGTTGTTGCTCAGTGTAATTCACTGATTTATTTATTGAGCCATTCAATTATATATCCCCTGAGTTGGCGTCTTTTTTTCGCAAAATTTTAGAGTGTAATGTTAATGATTGTTCATAATTTATAATATAGCCGGGTTCACGAATAAATCTCTGCATCCAGGTTTTAATAAAATGAGTTGACTGCGGGACGAATTTCACGCAGCCGATTTTCTTGGTACATTGAAGCAATTTCTTTATCTAGACAAGATACCGAAATAGTCTTCCTGTTAAAATCACTAATTGTGAATCTGATCGAACTTACCAACAGAAATCCACATATGCCTGTCCTTGGTATTAGTAAAGGGTATTTTCCCACTTTCCCGATCCGCAAAATATGAATGTCCTTTAACTTGTTATACAGCCCAATTCTGAATAACAATTCCTTGGGAATTTTTTCCCTATTCCCTGTTCCCATATATTCAATAGAATCTCCCAGGGAATTTTTTCCCTATTCCCATTTCCCTTATTCTAAACGATCTTCGAAAAAGGAAAATGCATCCCTGGGAAAAAAGTGCATATTACGAATATCAAAAGAAGGGAGAATGCGATCACAAACTTTGGGTATAATTCCGACAAAACATTGCAAGGGAGTTGTGTTGTAAAATGTAAGTATTTAATATTATTTATGAAAAATTTAATAAATATCATTTATTTTTGTTGACTTTATCATTTAATTTTACTTTCAGGTCTAAAACGAGTTGGATATTCTCTTAAGTGCCATGCAACTGCACCCAGAAATTGCGTGCGGTTGGCTTAAGGGAAACAACGATGATAGCAACCGCGTGTGGCGCCAGTTATAGGCGGAGTTAAATGCAGCTGGACCTCCATCAAAATCTATTGCCGAGTGGAAGAAGGTATGAATAAAAAAGACCTATATAATAAACAGTAGCAATACAAGTGCAAATCATTTTTCAGGTGTGGTGCGACCGCAAGAAGTATGAACCCCCATTGCCGGAGAGCGCTCCACCTCCATTGCCGGAGAGCGATCCACCCACATTGCCGGAGAACGATCCACCCACATTGCCGGCGCGCGGTCCACCTCCATCGATAGAGTTGGACGATGGTGACTGGGTGCAATATAGCCACTACGGCGACGAGGACACACCCCAAAAGCCACCTGCCAAAAAATTTCGTGGGAATGCCATGCTTCACATACAGAACCAACCCAATTTTTCGTTTCTCTTCGGTTCTGCAGAAGGTTATCCAACTTGGACATAGATATTCCTCAAATATATTGACGACTTCTGTCAGAACTTTGCTCATGCTACACTGGGCCAGAGACACGTCGCAGTCTTTCCCTATACCCGTTTGGTACCCACCTTCGGCAAAGAAACGTAGTGCTCCACTTAGCTTCACTATAGGGGATATACCGAAAGACTTTTTGCTTTGGCTCAATGTGCGACATTAACACATCTAATAAATATTTAAACGCCGGTTTGTTCACTCTATAATACTTCTCAAACCGTTGAAAAGTTAAAATGCAAAACAAATTAACAATTAATAAGTATAATAGTTTCATTGCACTTACAAAGTTTGTGGCAAATCAAGTGGGTTGCTGGTATCACGCAACATTCTTCTTTCGACCCTTTGGTTCGACTTGTCCTGATGCTGCTCTTCTGCTTCAGCTAACAACAAAACGGCTACACTAAACATTTTCTTGTACACTTTTATTTGACGAATTTCAGTTATTACTTTCACAAAATTAATTTCGGAATTTATAATCAAAACAAAACAGCTGACTTTTAATGCAACAAAAACAAAAACAGCTGACTTTAAATGCAAGTTGAACATGCCTGCAAAAAAAATAACTTACTTCGAAAACTCGAAATTTTCTCCCTAGTTATTCCCTTCCCCGTCTGTTTAGAATATTTTGTTCTTGGGAAAAATAAATTCCCTGGCAATTTTTTCCTTGGGAGTATTTAGAATTGGGCTGATAATAAATATTTTCTTTGACTTGATTGTTCAAAATTTTCCTTTGAATGAAAAATATCGACAATTTTTTTTTGAAGTTAATGAAATCATTAGAAATGAAATAATTTTATTTCTGTTCTCAGGTATTTCAAATACAGTAGTATTTACCAAAATTAAGGGCAGCCTTATACGTTTCTGTCCATCGTTTCAATAACTTACACTGTCACAAACGAATAATTAGAATTAGGTGCATTTTATGGTGCTCATAATCGACCATCAGACCGATTAATTCGAGAAACTATGGATACTTTTCGCAATACGTTTAACGATGGTAGTCTGCAAGCCATATTTGAAGAATCATATCCAGAAAAAGTCAAGTTTGTTACATTGTATGGGCCAATGGGCAATTGGTCCATATGCCTTTAAAAATTATGATGGCCAGAAGGTTATAGTCAATGGTGACTTGTACAGAGACGGCGTCACATGCCACCACAGCACGTAATACAATTAATTTATTGGAAGATTCTTTTCTCTGGGGATGTAATATTTTTCGTGGTAATAATATTCTCGTGGTAATAATATTAGAATTTCTAAACTGATTGATTTAGATTGTACAAGTACTTGGATTATACTCTATAGGGGAGGCTCTTAAAATACTGTATTTAGAGGTACCCTGTTTTAAGAGACGCTGTGCTCTAGGGTGTCAAAATAGACCACCTTGGTGACGTTCAAACTTTCATAGCGGTTGGTTGACTGTCACAATAACTCCCGTAAAAGAGAACCGGGAGCATCAATCAGTTTGCGTGCTGTCCAGAATTCAGAAAGATATTGTTTTACAGGAGCTATATAATCGACAGATCCTCGGACCGCTAAACTTTTGTATGTAAGGGGAGTCTGTCAAAGTCTCTCATTTTTAGTATGATTATTTTTTTCGTTATGGTTCTGTTATAAACTTTGTATGGGAAATATAGCTTAATACCAAATTAGATTCAGATCGGCAGTGATTTACAGAAGGTTATCATATTGACCTGCATACATTCATGGCGAAGTGATGCTCTTGCCTCCGTTATCCAGACTTGTTGTAATACTGTAAGTGGATTTGTTTGACATGGTTGGAAAGGTTTTTACTTGTTCTACTAAGTTTTGTCCAGATATGTCTATGTTATAAACAATTCTTGTACATTCTTGGAAAAAAATAGGGGAAAATTGTTGTTAGATAATTATAGCAAACTCGATTTGGTGTGTAATCTCCATTTGGTGTGAAATGTCCTAGTATAATCTTAATGTCATGGCCAGGGCAGAAGTCATACGTTTCCTCTAAGAGTCTTTGGCATCATCACCTTCCTCTTCTGTCGGGGCATGCACACAAATTAGGGAAATATAAAAATATTTCAAATTTAGTTGTCTTAGATCCTCGTTATGTTTAAAGTTGTAATTTCCTTTAAGGCTATAAGAGATTCGAACTCACATTCGGTGGACGATCGTTCCGATGTTTTGTGAAGCATCATCTTCAGCAGCGGCTAGCCCGTTAAGCCACTGCGGTGTGTATTTATACAAGTCACTAACCGAAGACATTTATCGATTGTGCAGAGTGATTGGTTGTCGCTACTTACACATTGCTTTCCTACTTACACGCACTGATGCAGAAGTTTTGAAAGTTATATTTATAGAACGAACTATTCTAATTGTAGTTGTCTCGTTCTGTTTTGGTTTGGCCCTACCATATGTTTCAAATTTAGTTGTCTTAGATCCTCTTTATGTTTAAAGTTGTAATTTCCTTTAAAGCTATAAGAGATCATTTTTGCGTTTTTAAGCGGATTGTGGCTCACAGGATTGAACCTAGAGACAAGATGTCGCAGTCTGTTGCGAACTATAAATCCACAACCAAATTCATGGTTTTTTCTCATGACAAGTGCGGTATATATATGTCGCAGTTCTTTTTCTTGTTGTCCATGGCATTTTCTGTATAGTGGTGATAACAGCCTTATAACTTTCGAGGACATCTGCTAATTGGATACTTGCACCGGATCTATATAGAGCTCTTACATTCCAAGTGCACATCCGTGAATTGTGGTCCTTATAACGTTTGCGGGTGTCGTCAACAAATAGGGGTTCTTTATGTTTTTTTTCGTTCTTGTATATTCACTGTCATTATGAACAGTGGCGGGAGGCAAACCCAGTTCACTGGGTTTTTGCATTTTACCTACTGCCAGGTTACTTCATTGCAGCCGCCCATTATGGATCAGACGATGACCAGGATGCAATATGTCGAACCTGGATTTTCTTCTTTTGGTTTTTATCCGCCGTTGGTCCATATGCTGGGCTCATCCGCCATCTAAGGACAAAAGAATATGCCAGATAGCTACTTAACCTGAGACATGTCAGTGATCGGAAGATCATTAATATAGTTGGAAAAGAGAAGTGACCCAAGTTGGAAAAGATAAGTGACCAAGAACCTTGAGCGACTCACTTTGGCACGCTCAGAGCATTTGCTCGATGGTTGTCAATTACAGTTACCTATGATCGATGCGATAAATAAGATGTTATTAGTTTGCAAGCTGTTTCCAAGAACTTAAAAATTTTTTTAGTTTAGTACACAGTATTTTATGGTCAACCGTATCAAAGGTCTTGCTGTGGTCTAGGATAACTAAAAATGACACGGTTTGATCATCCATTTTCTGCCGAAGATCTTCGACCACATTGTTAAGAGCCGTTATGCAACTTCTTTTCTTCCTAATGACAGATTGTTTGTCAGAAAGAAGTTTATGTTGATTCAGGTAGTCACTTATTTGATTACTTTTGGTTGTTACATTTTTATCAGGGTAAAACATTGTACGAATAAAGTGTAAATACATAAAATTAAAGAATTGTAACGGGTTTTTCAACAGAGACGCTACAAAAGTAAATCGATAGGGAAGCGAACGACGCCATATTTTTTCCCGCTCTTTTGACATTTGTCTTCAGTAAGGTTTGCCATTTCATCATGGAAAGATATACGAGCCAACAACGAGTCGAATTTATTAAAATTTACTACCGAAATTTGGAGTCAGTGGCCTCAACTTGAAGAGCGCTACGTCCAATTTATGGTCGTCATAATCGTCCTACCAGATCAACAATTGAGCGTCTAGTGGAAAAATTTGAATCTACAGGGACAGTACAAAATGTTCCCGTGCCAGTGAGACAAAGAAGTGCCCGTAGTGTCGAGAATATTGCTGCCGCTGAGGCTTCAGTTCAAGAAAGCCCAAATGTGTCTCTCACACGTCGTTCTCAAGCGTTGGGCATCCCTGTGACGTCGTTGTGGCGAATTTTGCGAAAATATATTGGCCTACATCCACTGAAGCCGCTTGACCACCATAAGCGTCGTATGTTCGTGAATTGGGCTGAGCAACAACTTGAAAATAATTCGGATTTTCATCGGAAAATCATCTTCAACGATGAGGCTCATTTCTGGCTGAATGGCTTCGTCAATAAGCAAAATATGCGTTATTGGCCAGACAGCAATCCACACGTAATCCATGAGTCATCATTGCATCCCGAAAAAATTACGGTTTGGTGCGGTTTATGGGCCGGCGGCGTCATTGGGCCGTACTTCTTCCGTGATGATCAAGACCGGCACATTACTGTGAATGCGAATCGCTACCGTTCAATGATACCCGAATATTTTTGACCCCAATTGGATAATATGGACTTGGAGACATGTGGTTCCAACAGGACGGCGCCACAAGCCACACAGCGAATGCCACAATCAATTTATTGGAAACCAAGTTTGGTGAACGTGTTATCTCACTTAATGGCCCAGTCGATTGGCCGCCTCGGTCGAGCGATTTGACGCCGTTAGATTATTTCCTGTGGGGCTACGTCAAGTTTATGGTCTATGCCAACAAGCCAGCGACGATTGATGAACTTCGTACGAATATCGAACGTGTAATTGCAGCAGTATCGGCCGATTTATGCTTGAAAACCGTCGAAAAAATTCGGTTCAGCGTCTGGACTTCTGCAAGCGTGCCCGTGGTGGCCATGCAAAAGAAATCGAGTTCCATACATAATGGCATCGAACGTACTTTCACAGGAATAAAGAATTTCATTGGTGTTTAAAACCGGTTTTGTTTTATTTAAAAAAACTTTTGTAGCGCTCTTGTTGAAAAACCCGTTATTATTGTTAAACTTATAGGAATTTCAATTGTTTCTGTTATTTTAAATCCGCCTGCAGAAAAGGCGTGGGCCATTGCTAAATGTGGAAAATTGCAAAAGTAATTATTCCGAAATATTAGTGAATATAAAAAGAACATTTCGTGAATTCTACGAATTATGTTCAAATTGTTATAAATTTCCTTATTCGTTATTTATCCAGCGTTGTTTTATTTCCCCTTAATAAAAGAAGATTGGTTTTAAACTACGATAAGTACAACAGTTTTTGTTCTTTTTATTTTACTTATTCAGTACAACAGTTCAATTTAGTTGCCAAACTTAACATTCACAATTGTCTATATTTAACCTTTATATTATTACACTCGTGTCTGAATATAGTGAACGCCTCGATATAGTGAACACCAAAACTTTTTCATGGAGTACTCCAACCGACAGTCTCTAAATAGTGAACAATATTTTGAAAACAACTTCTACCAGAAAGCAACAAAAAACGACACAAAAGAAACACGAATTAAAGCGGGTATTCCACTGAATTGTACTTTTGCTGTTGACTGCTACAAATACGGTTCTTACTTGATGTCAGCTTCAGAGTATGTTTTGTTTTTTGTCGAGAGCGTGCTATTTTATGTGCTTTTAAAAGTTTGTGAATTGATAGTGCGATCATGTCATTGAGGTAAAGGAAAAATCAGAAATTGTGGAAAAATCGAAAAGAGCGTTAGTTTTTCATCAAATATATGGAGTAACTAAATCGACAATATCGATAAGTATTAATAATCGATAAATATTATATTACACCAGACAATTGGAGCATCTAAGTGGAAGACTCTTAGAAAAGGCGAGTACCCGCGTAAGGAGAAGGCATTATAAAATTTGTTTATAGAGTAAAGAAAAAATCTGCCCAGTCAGTGGGGGAATGCTGAAGGAAAATGAAATAAAGTTGCACGCTGACATTAAGGAAACAGACGGTAGCTTTCATTCCAGCTCGGGTTGGTTGTCTGGATTTAAATCGAGTTTCGAAATTCGTCTGTTAAAAGTAACTGGCGAAAAACTGTCATCGGATACCAAAGCAATTGAACCATTTAAGCATAAGCTTAGCTATATATTTATTACTTGAAGGTTTGCAAGGACCAAATTTATAAAGCAGACGAGACAGGTTTGTTTTGGAAGCTTCTTCCCGAAAACACGTATGTCAGCCAAACTGAAAAAACAGCTCCGGGGGGAAAAGCAGAAAAATCCAGAATAACTTTCTTGCATGCACTAATGCAACCGGACAGCATTAAGTCAAACCGTTAATAATAGAGAGTGCTAAGACGCCGCTCTCTTTTAAGGCATATGACATTCCGGCTGATTACCGAAACTCAAAGAGTGGATGGATGACTGCAGACATCTTCAGAGAATGGTTTCACCTTTGTTTCGTCCCTCAGGTTCAATGAATAACACATTTAAACACGTTTATTGATAATGTTTTAATTTAAATTTCCTTTAGGTCCAAAACTTTTTGCAACAAAAGAGTTTAGAAACCAAAGCTGTCCTACGGCTTGACAACGCGCCTAGTCACCCGCCTGATAATGAGCTTAAAACTGCTGATGGCTCTATATTTGTGATTTATATGCCACCAAATGTTATGCCCCTGATTCAGCCCATGGATCAAAATGTGATTCGCATAACTAAGCTGTACTAAAAAAACACTTCTGTTTTTATTAGCTGTAGGGAAGGACAACATCACTCAGTTTTTAAAAACTTGTACTTTAAAAGATGCTGTATGCTGTATAGCGAAATGCTGAAAGCCTTTATTAGATTGCATTAATGTAACAGAGCCAAATCAAGACGATAATGGAGCTGATGATATTACTTTGTGTTTGTTCGCCAAAAAATATTCCTTTGTCTACCTGTTCATTAAGTTGTTACATACTTTATTTATTTTAGGAAACCCATAGTGTTATCGATGTGGAAAATAGAATGAAATCGAAGCCAAAGAACCGATTAATTTTGAGAAAAATGCCGAGAATATTGTAGAATCTGATGTTGACAATCAAGCCGAAATACCGACCACAAATCCTTAAAGCTATTGAAAGTTTTGACAAGGCTATCGCTTGGGCTGAGTTTAACGCTTCTGATTATGCTGGCGTATTAGCATTGCGAAATCTACGCAAAAAAGTGGTTCAATAGTCAATTTCTGAACGCAAGAAGCAAACATCCATTCGCGAATTTTTTCAATAAACTTACATACATACGTACTTACAAATTTATTCCAATGAACTGTTTCATTTACATGTACAATTATGTATTTTGAGCAAATAAAACGAGTTTTTGAACAAAATATATCAACCTTGATATAGAGAACAACCTGGATACTGTGAACTGGCCTTGCACAAATTAGTTCACTATATCCAGACACGACTGTACTTCGCGTTGCTTACTTTCAAAAATGCTGCTAACCTGGTATTTACATTAGTTCCATTACGTGACGCCAGGATTTCTCGATCATTGTGCCAGCACCTACAATATCCGTGATCTTTCGTTATCGCTATAGTCGTATATGGAGATTTCCACGCGTTTCTCGAACCAATGGTATTGCCATTTTGGAATTTTAACGAATTGTCGGTTTGTTGTAAGGGTATAATTTCAGGCGTGATATTAATCACCTTGTTATACATATACATTATGTTAATTTGGGCATAAACGTAAGTAAAATATTCTACTTCATCGTAACTTTATATTAAATGTTTCGTACAGTTTTTCGATATTGGAAATTAAATATTGTAATGTTTTATATTCATTTAAGATAAAACTGTGTAACACATTACAAATCCCTTAATATATTCATAAAAATATCCGTCATTTTATAACTTTATGGTACTAACGAATTTTCTCTTTCACTTACAAATGTGCCCAATTAAGTTAACCTCAAAATTACATTATCATATCAAAGTTCATGACATGACTTCGGTATATACAAAACTGTGTATTCATTTATCCTTGCCATAAGCAAAGGATATGAGTTAAATGGCGATACGACGGGTGTAAAAAAAGTTCTACATATGTGAAAAGTTCGCATTGTGTACATAGCTCTTTGTAGTAATTTCCATGCGAATCTCCAGTGCAGTTCACAAATTCCCGCCTGGTAAGGCCATTGTCTGACTCCTGACTCATGATAACTAAAGTGGGAAGGTGATTGGTGAATGCACCTACATAGCTTGTTAAAACCTATGCGTTTTTGGTAATACGGCAACATCAACACCCAACATAGTTGTTAGTTAAGATTCAACTTTTATGCCTCGAGGATGTTGGCAGCTCCCGTGATTGTCTAATAAATCACATCATACACCAAAATCGTTACAGAAGCGTAAAAGGCAGTTACAAAACATTAATACATATGTGTGTTTTTGGAACGAAGTTCCTCATCGCACGTTGCGGGATGGGGGCTAAATGAAAAAATTTTAAACAACTTTTGTTTAACTACTTTATTACAACCCATTATTATCAACTATATTGGTTACTTTTGGTTTGGTTTGGTTTAACGAGAATTTTTCTGGGTAAGTAGAAAGTAAATTTAGAAAAGCCAAAGTGCAAGACTGGCAAATCATTGAAATACAACCCCGGGCATGGAATTATATTTGGCAGCACACTTACTCTTACACTCTTACTTTTGGTTTGGTTTATGTCTAGACTAACATATGGGGAGAAATTTGTTGTTTAATGGGAAATTTTCTAGGTGGAGCCTGTTTATTACATATTGTAGTTTTGAACCGAATAAAAAATAAATTTAGAAAAGCCAAAGTGAAAGAAGTTTAAAAAATAACACTTTCTTAAATAAGTGCGATTCCTTAAAAAAAGTAAATTTTCTAAAAAAAAATATACCTACTCATATCCTTAAACAGAGTACATTTTCTTAAAAAAATATATGATCTTAAAGAAGTAACTTTAACTAACTAACTTTAACTAATTTTTTTTACAAAAAGTAAATTTTCTTACAAGAGAGTAAATTTTTTAAATAGGTGCTTACTTACTTATCCGGTCACGAACAACCCCGAGGGGTCAGGGATCTTACAAAACGAAGATAACATATTTCGCCAACCAGTTCGATCTATTGCCTTATTGGCACTTGGCAATACCAAGTGTACGCAGGGATTCATCAATCTGATCCACTCAGCTGAGTCTTGGTCTTCCTATTTTTCGTCTTCCTTCGTGTTCGGTTTCGAAAACCCTTCGTGCTGGTTCGTCTTCATCCATTCTACTGAGCTGGCCTAGCCAGCGCAATCGTGTTATTTTGATCCGCTTAACTATGTCAATGTCGGGATATAGCTCATACAGCTCATGGATCATGCGTCGCCGATACTCGCCGTTGTGCACTATAGGGCCATACAGTTTCGGAGTATTTTTCTCTCGGAGACTCCTACAGATGTTTCGACTGCTTGCGATAAGACCTGCGCCATAAGACAGGTTGTATGAAAGTCTGGTATATTTGGACTTTTGTTACTCGTGAGAGGGATTTATCTATAAAGTGCTTGCTTAGCCCAAAATAACATCTATTCTCAAGCACAGTTCGTCAGGGTCATCCTGCAAAGGCGTATGAGTTTTGCAGGAATACCAAGCTCAGACATTACTTCGTAGAGTTTCCCCCGTACAGGGCTATCGAAGGCCGCCTTATAATTGACAAATAGATGATAGGCGTCGATTTGTTTTTCGTGGGTCTTCTCCAGGATTTGTCGCAGCGTGGAAATCTGGTCGGTTGTCGATTTTCCAGGCCTAAAGCCACACTGGTATGGTCCAATCAGGTCTGCGATAATCGGTTTTAGTATTTCACACATTATGCTTAATAGAACCTTATATGCTATGAATAAAAGGATTATTCCACGGTAGTTGGCACAAAGACTCGGGTCACCTTTTCCAAATATGGGACATAGTAAACTGAGACTCCAATCGCTGGGCATGCATTCATCTAACGAAATTTTGCTAATGAGCTGATGCATGCACCTGATCATCGCCGCCAGCCGGTAATCCATCGGCTCCTGCTGCCTTATTGTCCTTAAGCGGGGCAATAGCTGTTCCGACCTCTTCTTGGCTAGGAGGGGGGCAATCGACGTCGTCGTCCAAATTTGGATCGATTGTCCCGTCATTGGATATCTCAGGTAACAATAGCGCAGAGAAATGATCTCTCCATATTCCCAACATACTCTGCACATCTGCGATGAGATTTCCGTCCTTGTCTTTACAGAAGGAGGGCCCTGAACCATGTCCATTAGTCCCGTTTTCGACCCTTTGGTAGAATTTTCGGGCTTCGTTCCTCCTTCTGTATGACTCATGTGACTCAATTTTCTCTCTCTCGCGCTTTCTACACTGTACGCCTAAAGAGGCGGTTTACCTCTTTTCCCCTCTCCCCATTCCGCTCAGTCGCAGCTCATGTTGCAATTGACTGAAGCATTGCTATGCGTGCAGCGTTCTTTTCATCATTTGCAATACGACACTTCATCGTACCATGGTTTGTTGCGAAGCGGTTTTCCAAAACCAAGTACGGTTGTCGCTGCAGTTTTCATAGAGTCGGAAATGGGTTTCCACTGCGCTTCAGGATCGTCATCGGGAGGTGGTGGGTTCTGTGCCAAAAGTTGCGGGAGCTTCCTTGAGTATGCTGTGGCTACCTCTGGTAATTGCAGCTTTCCGATGTCCAGCTTCCTCTGCGTCTTGTTTCATACGATTTTCGCTCTACTCAATCTTGTGCGAACCTTTGCTGCTACCAGGTAGTGATCAGAATCAAGGTTAGCTCCTCTGATCACTCGGACGGCCATTACACTGGGTGAATGCCCTCCATGAATTACCACGTGATCAATTTGGTCCTTCGTCCTTTTATCCGGGGAAACCCAAGTAGCCTTGTGGATGTCTTTATACTGGAATCTTGTACCACTAAAAACTTCTTAAAAAAGTACATTATCTTCTAACAAATTGCATTTTCTTAAAAAACTAAATTTTCTTTAAAGAGTAACTTTTAAGTAAAACAAAATAACTTTTTTAGAGCTAAGTACCTCTTCTTAAAATTGTACCTGTTCTTGAAAAAAGGACAAATTCTAAAAAATTATCCTTTCTAATAAAACAACTTTTCTTCAAAAAAAAACTTCTTTTAAAAAATACCTCATCTTACAAACATTAATTTTCTTCAAAGTACCTTTTTTTAAAAATAAAATAATACATTGTCTTTTCTTTTCTTGAGATAAGTAGCCTTTCTGAAAATATGTAAATTTTCTAAAATAAATAAAAATTAAATTACTTGTTGTTTTCTTACAGAAAGTACTTCTTATTAAAAGTGGTACCTTTAAGTGGTGCATTTATATTGAAATATTCTATAAAGAGAATGAGACTCGTTTATGCTCGTTTACTCAGACTCTCTACAAGAGAGCGGAAAAAGAGTGCAATAAGTTCTCTATACTATTCAATACTTTTTGTCGACGCTATGTTTATGACAAAACAAAAACAAATATTTTAGTGAGCTAAATATTGCTTTAGTGATGTGTTAACAGCAAGAGCCACGGGCAGGGTGTAATCTAACAAAGTGCAAACCACATGCAGCGTTATCTACGTCGAAGCTATGCAGCGTTAGCATTGGAACTAATATGTGGTTGTGGTGCAACAATAGTCTCTGCCTTGCTTCATTGTATGAACATACATATGTCTGTTGCTTTGAATTCTTTTTGTTTTTTGTGGGAATAAAACAAAAACTATTAAGCACGGAAATAATGACACATGTGTTTGCACTTGTCTTTAAACACTTTTAAGTATTAATATTATTTAAACGAAACTTCATCATGTGATTGAACGCTGTTTTTTATTTTCTTATGTAACAGTTACTAATTTGTTCATAGAAATCGAACAGATACCGTGTAACAAAAACATACAGCAGACAGTTGTCCGAGGCCTTCGGCTACGGAATGTCCCTGCAGGCTGTGTCAGAGACACGGCCATTAAGTTTAACGTAGAATACGCCATCCGATAAGACAGAAAACATATATAACAATAAATGATAAATAACATAAGCAAATGAATTTATTTATTTGATAGTTACTTTTGATAATATACATAAGCTTATGGTAGGAAAAATAGGATAAATATGCTTTTAAATTAAAAGAGTAAGGGTAAATGATAAATAACAAACGCAAATCAATTTGATTTATATTTTTTATAATTATATATCCATGTTAAATTAAAATTCACATTTAACATTTTGTTTCACTTAAACAATTGTGAGAAGTTCTCCCCAGTCCCTTCATGGGATGTAATGGGAAACCATTTATTTATTTTTTTTCACTTAAATACATAAGTAAATATACGAAATTTCAATATTTCATCAATCAAAACAACAGCCGAAGGTTTGTGTCCACACTGAAACAGCAGCATAGTTTGTGTTCACGCTACAAACTCAAACACTCAACCAAACACCACACATTTGTTTGAGTGTATGTGTTTAAACAATTTTCATTTGAGAAATTAAAATACTAGAAATATATCAACCAATATGAAATGTATATCAAACGAAAGATAACATCTTCATTTACCTACACAAAAATTTTTAAAAAAAGTTATCTCGCCGTTTCCTCATAATCAATGAAATAAAGATTACAACAAAAACAATCTGACATGACTCCCTATACCGTAAGGTAAGACGTATTCTACGCCAAAAGGTGTTAACACATCGCCCGTGAGTTCGAACACTTATTAGATTTTTTT
The DNA here is from genome assembly GCA_963931995.1 of Phaonia tiefii. Lineage (NCBI taxonomy): Eukaryota > Metazoa > Arthropoda > Insecta > Diptera > Muscidae > Phaonia > Phaonia tiefii. The sequence goes on along the minus strand of OZ008369.1, from coordinate 119,753,748 downwards.
AAATCGCTAAAGTAACAAAATTGCTATAACTCGGAAGCGGATATCTTTAATACGGCATCACTTTGTTTTAACCAAATAACATTTTTCAAATAATAAATCGCTAAAACGCACCCTAAATACAAAACAGTCATAACTCAACATTTGCAATTTCTCAGTATAGACAAAAAATAGAATTTGTTTAGTAAAAACTGTATAAAAATTCTCAATAATAGACATATTCATATTAATTCTTTTTGACGAAATGGAAGATGTATTGCGTTTTAGTTTCATGTATTCAGTCGTGAATGGTTCATCGGACAGAGGATATTAAAAGCGCTTGATAAGTGAAAAAAGAATAAACGAGGGCTCGGACGGTTCAATAGTTTGAGATGTTACTTTGGCTTTGTGTATGTGTTTCGTATACACGTATGCCTGCTACCAATGTGGGAAACGGTTTTGAGGAAAGAAACTGGAAAAGGGCAACGACGTGAATCCCTTTTTCTGCCCGAGCCTCTACTGAAACAATCGGAATGGCGGACCATTTGTGAAATATAATAAAAAAAATAATACAAGTAATTAATACACGCTTGTCTTGCATGAACTTGATTTGTATATAAATATCTTGTTTGTCTACCAATGCATAGTGATAACCAACGCATAGCTGAAACCTTCTGAAAACAAAAACGTTAGAGACAACAAAGAACGGAGAATCAAAAAGCAACAGATTCTCATTTCATGAAAAAATACAAATAATGCATTCAATGCAAATATATGTAAAAGAGCCGTTTTAAATTTATTAATTTTTTGTATTAATTATTTATAAATGTGGATTTCAATTGTTAAAATTAATTATAATAATTAATATATATATATTGAAATCGAAGAATAATTCGTCTCTAATTATTATTATATTTGGGAGGAAATTCTCATATGTTTCCACGTAAGTATATTTAGGATGTTTGGGATGAAGAACGCATATGTTTCCACGTAAAAGCATACATGTTTGGCAGTAAACATGATACTGTTTGCACTTAAATACAAGTAAGTGTGTGACTTGCAAACATATGAATGTTTGAAGTGTGTTCCAAACATATACATACATGGATCCTGCAGAATATGTTTGGGAAAAATATGTTAGAGAGATCGTTTTTTTTAGCGTGTACAAACAACGGATGTGTGACCAAATTGAGATCAATCTCAGTTTAGATGGTTAGAGTTATAGTGGGGTTCGATTGCTGCTCTGACCACCTTGATTTTTCTTCGACGAAGCCACCTCGCTTAGTGACGGCAACACGGCCGAGTATTTAGCCCTGAGCAAAGCTTCTTAAAATACCGTTCGGATCCGACGTAAATCTGCAGGTCCAAATCAGGGAGTGAAAAATTAGAAAACGCACAGCTCACTGGTTGTGAGAAGCTCTCCTCAATCCCTTCATGGGATGTAATGGGAAACGGGGTGTTTTTATATAGTGAAGAATCTACTCTATTGTACTGGTAATAATAAAAAAAACTGTAGTACTTGTCGTAATTGGGAAAGATCCGGGATTTGTTAACGAAACAGGAAACAGCGCTAATATGGGGAAATATAAAACCCGTAACAACAAATTTTAGATTAATTCCCTTAAACTTTTGTTCAACTCCTCGTTTACAACACTGCCTTTGCTGGATGAATATATTCCCTTAGAAGTGATTCCCACAATGAATGAATTGGCCAAAAGGAAGAAAAAAAATTGTTAAAATAGCCATTAAATGAAATGACAGAGAAAAGGTGAATGTAAAATAATATGTCTGTTACCTTTGTCTATAGGCTTTAATGGACAAAGATGGAATAAGGGATAACAACACAAGGAGCCGAGATGGAGAGAGAGAGCAGGAAAATTAAAGAAACGGAAACTCACCTGACGTTGATGAAAGTCCACACCGGAAACAGCAGATGCCTTTAATTCGACCACAGACATTTAAACAGACAAACCCACTGACCGACAGACACACACTCTCCTCTCACGGAGCTCGAGGGACCAATAACACACAATTTGTTGTTGTGTTGTGTGGATGCTGGATATGGAGCGATGATGTTTGCTGTATAAAGGATGCGGATGTGTGCCTATGTCTGGAGGGGAGGTTTGTGTCAAACCGACGTTTGTGGGTTTGTTGGCTAAACTCCAGAAGAGTAAAAACAGGTTTTTTATTTTTTTGTCTGTCCTCTTTTCTTTTGTTCTCCGGCCGATGGAGTGCTGAGGAATGTAAATATTTCGACTCTGGCGTTGTTGATGGACCTTTTTGTGCTATGTGCTTAGTAGTGGTATGAGGTGGACTGTTTGGCCCACTGTCCGAAAATAAATTAAATTTTAATGGTTTTAAAAACAGTTACTATCAATCGATCGCTGAACATGTGGCTTTTTCACTTTGCACAATGGACGGTTTGTACTTTATGGTGTAGAACAAGAATATCGGAAGAGGATGGTTATGGCGATGATGATGATGGTAATCAGGACTGTGAAATTATGTTAACTTGTAACTACTTGTGCTTTGGCCTCCGTAGTGACCAACTGCTTAATAATCAACTAAGCCTTTTGTTTCGATTTTCTGCTGTTACCGAAGATTCAATATTTCAGCATGATGTCTTCCCTTTCCCTACTGGCTGTGGGTTAAACTTTTGGCTTTTATGGAATTTTGGCGTGTTAGTTTCGCAGTTAATAGAATTCTAACAATTTGCTTGGGTTTTTTGGTTTTGTTTCCTTTTCGTTTCTCGGAGGGAAGTTTCGTTGGTGTTGACTATGTGAGTATATCTTGAACTACCGCCAAAAAGAAATGCCAAGCATTCACTTTAATATGATAAAGTATAGTATAGTGTGGCACTGCAAATCCTACTTATGGTAACTGCTCTGTGATGTCCTGGCAATCTGCTCAACACAATGCTTGCCGACGCTGCTAAGGATGATGATGATGCTGCTGGTGTTGTTGCTGATAGCGGTTGCTTTGTTCGCTTTACTTAGCTTTTCAATTCCTTGGAGGAAGTTTTGTTTGATACTTTGTGCTCTTTTAGTTTCGCTGCTGTAAGGAATTGTTGTTTGATATTTTTGTATGCCTTTTCAATTTCAGCAGCCCAGAATTTTGTTTGTTGCTGTTTAGTTATTGTGTTTCGACAAACTCGAAAACGAGGTCCTTTTATTTCATACGCTTCCTTTCCCTCTTCTCCTTATCAGACGCTGAATATAAAAGCAATTCCTTTTTCAGATCTCCTCTATGTCTCTAATATACTTAACTCCTTCATTCGTCACTTGGCAACAGAACCGACATCTACTTAGGAATTTGTAAAACGTGTTTGCTGTGCTAAATTGGATTTTGCCCTTTTTACATTCGCTTCCAACTGCGTTTTCCCTAGGCATCCAAGGTAACCTTAATGGTGATTGTGAGACCTTCGAGTCGTTATTAAAGATTTTCTCCTGCTATTTCAGAGTTTTCCTTGTTGCCAAATTTATTGTTTGGTTATTTAATATTTTGTTTTGTATTTTGTGTGTGACCTTCATTTGCCTTCAATTCCTACATTTGCCGGAGTTTTGCTTTAAATCTTTTAGCGCCTTCAGGCTTAGAATCTAATGCGAATTACGTGCCGCTTGCTGGTGCTGCAGAAATATGAGTATTTATGAATATTTTTATTTATTTCCTTTCTGGTATTTTGGTTTAATGTCCTTTTTCCCACCTTGCATAGAGGTTTCTTAATCTTGTGGATTGGAGGGTGTTAAATTCGTTAAATTTAGGTACTTAAGCGTGTGAGTGACTCCGAAATAGAATAGAGCTGAAAAAGAAGTTGGAAAAAGAGGAGTTGTAATTCAATGGAATGATTGGATTTGGGTGATTTTATATATTGAAACTAAAAGCTGTAACAAAGACTATTTCTTTCAGCGTTTGCTCTCGATTATGAGCACCCTAGAAACTAGTATTTTTTTAAAAGACAACAACGTTTACGTACGTTCTAGCAAGACTTGACATAAATCAATCCACGTGCAGTATAGTATTCAAGCACACGTATTAAAAATGTGTTTTGACGCTAGCTTGTTTCGTGGCCAATCTTTTCAATCGTTTATAACGTGCGGGTGTTTTTAGAGGTTTTTGAGGCTTGCAACCCTGAAAACCATCGACCTATAGCAACTTGATCTCTCTAGCATGGTAAATGACCACCTTGTGATGTCGTAGACATCGATCTACGGACTTTCCTATCGGAGGAGATACATATGTGGTGAAAACAAGGCCGTAGTTCTAGGTTTATCCAAGGACTTGGGCTAAATTCACTTCCCTTTTATTCACTTCCCGTTTTAACAATTTTTAATAGATCATAAAAAGAAGGTACTTTTATTGATCGTTGGAAACTTACCCCCCTATTAACATCTTTTTGGCGGTGGGCGATAGGCGTATGCAAGTTTATCTATCGAAAAAAACGATGGTTCATATTATCATTTCTTGGTGCTTAACAGCGCACAATTGTGCATACCGAAATGCATTTGCTTTTATATCCGATTGTGAATGCGTATAAAACAGCTGTTGCATACATGCGAGAGCAAGTGTATAGTAGCATTCAGGGTTTGAAAAAGTATAAAGTGCAACTACAGGCTGGTCCAGTTACGACTGGACAAATATCTCCAGCGTATTCCCCGGCTCATTTCATGAAAATAACGGGTCCGCCAAATAACTTTTTTTTTGAAAATGCTATAAAAAAAAACTACTGAATATTTTCTCAAATTTCTTTTTTTATTTGAAAGTACAATCCTTCCGGTTAATAATGGTAAATAATTTCATTCAAATGGCTGCCTCGGCTGGCCATGGAGTAGCCTACACGATCGGTCCAATTTTTAAGCACATTATCGATTGTGTGCAGCTGTATTTCACCAATGGCTTCACGAATTGATGTTGATGGCGCTTCACGCACACTTTCTGCCACAGCAGCAATATTCTCGGGTGTACGCACTATTTTTGGCTTTTCATGCTTTGGTTTATCGATGAGGATGCCAGTTTCTTTCACTTTTTTCACAAGATAACGAACATACGGAGCTGACGGTGCTTCTCTTCTTCCAAAATCCGTACGCAATTTTCGCACACATTCTGCAACATTAGCATGATTTTCAAAGTAATGCCGCAATATTTCCCAGCATTGTTCAAGCGTATACACAACCATATTCGTTCAGCGGAAGGATAAAACTAATTATCTGTCAAATCAGACATGAGGTAAGTGTTACCATTCACGAAATAAGCACTAGTTGAAAAAAAAAAACGTTAGATGGCGGACCCTTTATGCCCACATACGATCATCCCCGAAAATGCAAGGGGGCGGAATGACAGCGGTGTGGAAATTTTCGGATTGGTGGTCGGAGGGTACTGACTTCTGAACCAGTGGTCGGATTTTTTTTGTTTTTGGGCTTGTTGGAAAGGCATTTAAGAGACCTCTCAGAATCATTAAAAACAATTAAAAAAGTGAAATCGGCGAGATACGCAGCTTTCAAAAGACAGAAGAACTTGCACATAACCTCAATTTTCTCATCCAAATGGCAGATAACTTATGTCTTTTTTCTCTTAAAAAATAGCCCTACCTCTTACCTTTCCAAAAAATTTACAGCATATCGACGGAAAGGACGCTCAATTACCTTTCCAACGATATGTCATTTATCTCGATCGGACTTTTCGGTTGGGCTCCACAAGGGTTTGAGTGGGACCATACACCGAAAAACACAAAAGTACCGTTCTCTAAAAAACGGTACTTTAAAAAAAAATTACAGCGTTTTTGGTATTTTTTGACTGTAAACCAGTGATATGAAACAAAAAATCACATGAGATGTCAAGGGACACCCGGCTGAAACGAATTTCCTTTCGCTATATATTATGCACTATTTAGTTCCAACACGCCTTAGGCGGCCGTTTAAAAATACCATAATTTAAATGGATCTTTAAGAAAAGATAATTTTGGGAAAATGATAAACTTTTTTTAATAAATTTTTTTTTATAAAATGTATTTTTTTTAAAATAAAAGTACATTTTTATGTCCTTTTTGTAAGAATATGTATTATATATTGCCGAAAAGGCCCTTTTTTAAAGAGGGGTACTTCTTTTAGTAAAACCTAATGTTTTTTTTTAAGAAAAGGTACTAGTTTTAAGAGGAGTATAAATTTATAAATTTTTTTTATAAATTTTTTTTACACAGAAGTACTTTCTTAAGAACAGATACTTTTTAAAGAAGTGGTACTTTTTTTAGGAAAAGGTTATTTTTTAAGAAAATGTACTTATTTTCAGAAAGGCTACTTATCTCAAGAAAATAAAAGGTATTGTTTTATTTTTAAGAAAATGTACTTACTTTTAAGAAAAGGTTTTTTGAAGAAAAATGTATTTTTAAGAAATGGGAATTTATTTTAGAATTGGAACTTATCTCAAGAAAAGTTATTTTGTTTCACATATGTACTCACAACTGTACTCTTTAAAGAGCCAAGGAATACGCTGGTGAAATTTGTAAAGTCGTGACTGAACCACAGTGTTGGTAGATTTTAAAAAGTAAAAAGTAAATTTAAAACAGCTAAAATCAAAGAAGTTAAGAAAAAAACATTTTCTTAAATAAGTGCGTTTTCTTAAAAAAAGTAAATGTTCTTAAAAAAAATACCTATTCATATTCTTAAATAAAATACCTTTAAAAAAAAACCTTAACTTAAAGAAGTACCTTTGGCTAAGAAAGTAAATTTTTTTTGCAAAAACTACCTTTTATTGTTTTTGTAAATTAACACGTTTAAGATTTTATTTTGTTGAAATTTTTGGCCGAAGAATTGGATGAACTTTGAAACCGTGAAACCTATTGGCTTCGATTAGGTCATTTTGGAAAGGTAAGAGGTAGAGCTATTTTTTAAGAGAATAACAAACCAGCTGGATGAGAAAATTGAGGCTATGTGCACGTTGTTATGTCTTTTCTTGAAATTTTTTTTGAAAGCTGCGTATCTCACTTTTTAAATTTTTTTTAATGATGATTTTGAAAGGTCTCTGAAAGGCCTTTCCAACAAACCCAAAACCAAAAAAAAACCGAACTCTGGTTCAAAACTTAGCAATTTTACCCTAGTTCCCTCCGACCACCAATCCGAAAATTGTCAAACCGCTGCCATTTCGCCCCCTTGCATTTTCGGGGATAGTCGTAAATTGTGATATTTTCATGAAATGAGCCAAGGAATACGCTGGTGAAATTTGTCCAGCCGTGACTTAACCACCCTGTATACTAAATTTTGGTTACAGGCTCCACCTAGAAACTTCCCATTAAACAAGAAATTTCCCAACATATGTGAGGCATCCAGTTAGTCTAGACACGAACCAAAGCAAAAGAAAACAATATAGTTGATAATAGTGGTTTGTAGCATACTATACCATTTCCAATTGATATTTGAAAAATATCAATTTAATTTTGAAAAATACCAATTGAAATTTGAAAATTATATTTAAAATTTGAAATACATCAATTGAAATTTAAAAATTCTATTTGAAATTTGAAATACATCAACTGAAATTCAAAAGACATCAATTGAAATATTAAAAAAAATATTTCAAATTTCAATTGATATATTCCAAATTTCAATTGATGTGTTTTAAATTTCAATTGATGGCTTTTAAATTTTGTTTTCAAATGTTTTTCAAAATTCAAATTTCAATTGATGTATTTCAAATTTCAAATAAAATTTTGACATGACATAAAACATAGAAGTTGATTTTCCAGTTCTTAGGGTAGTGATCTATACCGTCAATCATGGGACCGCGAAAGATGAAGGTCGAGCCTTAGTTTAATTGCTTTAGCGTAAGTAGTACCTTGCGATAGAGCATCGGAATAATAGCTAGTCCATGCTGTCACGATTTCTCATATCGTGTGAACGTCAGGTGTTTGTAATAGCCATATTTATTGTATAGGTAAACAAGGCCCACAACAACTTTTTAATCGCGAACTGCAAACCTGTAGAGTGAAACAGACTGATGCGTTTCATTTAATGCTTTTGGAATATTGACATCAATTTTTTGGCGTCGAGACCAACGCTTTATCACTCCCAATGGCTTCATTCTAATTTGTTGCCATTACATAATTCCTTGCTATTATAACGGGTTTTTCAATAAGAGCGCTACAAAAGTTTTTTTAAATAAAACAAAACCGGTTTTAGATACCAATGAAATTCTTTATTCCTGTGAAAGTACGTTCAATGCCATTATGTATGGAACTCGATTTCTTTTGCATGGCCACCACGGGCACGCTTGCAGAAGTCCAGACGCTGAACCCAATTATCGACGGGTTTCAAGCATAAATCGGCCGATACTGCTGCAATTTCACGTTCGATATTCGTACGAAGTTCATCAATCGTCGCTGGCTTGTTGGCGTGGACCATACACTTGACGTAGCCCCACAGGAAATAATCTAACGGCGTCAAATCGCACGGCCGAGGCGGCCAATCGACTGGGCCATTTCGTGAGATAACACCTTCACCAAACTTGGTTTCCAATAAATTGATTGTGGCATTCGCTGTGTGGCTTGTGACGCCGTCGTGTTGGAACCACATGTCCTCCAAGTCCATATTATACAATTGGACCAAAAATATGCCATTATCATTGAGCGGTAGCGATTCGCATTCACAGTAATGTGCCGGTCTTGATCATTACGGAAGAAGTACGGCCCAATGACGCCGCCGGCCCATAAACCGCATCAAACCGTAATGTTTTCGGGATGCAATGATGGCTAATGGATTACGTGTGGATTGCTGTCTGACCAATAACGCATATTTTGCTTATTGACGAAGCCATTCAGCCAGAAATGAGCCTCATCGCTGAAGATGATTTTCCGATGAAAATCCGAACGTAGCGCTCTTAAAGTTGAGGCCACTGACTCCAAATTTCGGTAGTAAATTTTAATAATTTCGACTCGTTGTTGGCTCGTATATCTGGCAAACCTTACTGAAGAGAAATGTCAGACAATGTCAGTATACCTACAAACGTTTTCAAGGCGACAGAATCTACTTATAGTTGAAAGATATATCTGTTTTATTGATTAGCAGATAAAATTGTATTTGTAATGAATGATCCAATTTTAGTTATATTTGATCCGAGGTATTTTTAAAGCTGTAATCTCTTTTAGGCTGACAGATAATGTTTTTCCGATTAGTGATACAAAAGTTAAATGCCGCGGAACTCACATCTAGATACTGCTGAAGAGGATGCTTCACATCGCACGGTCGTCCTGCGAATGTGAGTAATGATAAAGTTAACCACTTCCTGTCTGTCTAACACATCCGTTGTCGGTCGAGTCTTTGGAGAATATGTTGGTAAAAACTTGCGCCACAGTGGTTCTTGACGGCTGCTTCTCTTCACCTTTTCGATCAACGGTTCATCATCGCTGTTATCGTTGTCATCATTTCAATTGATGTTGCCACATCTAAATACCTGTACGTTACCAGGGACATCTTGCGGTAAAGAATTATAAACCATGTTCTCGTCAGCATATTCTTCCTCATCGGTTTGTATGCTCGGCTCCAGTGGTATGATTATAAAGTCATACTCAGCCTCACCATCACTAGCATCTAATATGGAATCAACTGCTTCTACTAAACCTTTTAAAGCTTTTGAAACGTTTGAACGTTTTGAATTCATCATAAATAACAAAATTTTTATGAATATCCAGTTGCCTTTCAACTTCTGACCTAATAATGAGTACAAAAAGGATGTATAAGTAGGGAAGAAAAAACCACCGCAATGTGGCAACCCTCGTAGAAGAGAACCAAACAGTCGCCGCGACTCACTCAAACGCATTTCTCTCTCGCGTCATCACTTGATTATTTCATACTTTTTACATACTTTATGTAATTTTATATAAACATGGTTGGAACTTCTATAGTTAGATACTGTAACATCATCAGAATATTGCTCGTAGATTGAAATATTCAACGAAGAGAGTAAGAGAGAGAGAGAGCAGAGACACGAGAGGCTTCACTCGTTGTTTTTGTTCTCTTCTACGAGGGTTGCCACATTGCGACGATTTCTTCTTCTCTACTCGTACATCCTTTTTGACTAAGGCGATGTTAAAATTGATTTAAAATAATCTAAACACATTCATATTTTCGGAATCCCCTTTTAAAATTGGCAAGCCTGTAAGTATGATTGCATTTTTCTTTAGAATTTTCGTATGGAACTAAAACGATGTGCAAGTAGACAGTCAAAATTTCTCTTCACTTAAATGCCAACAACCAAAACGAGTGAAACCCTAGCCATTCTCTGCTCTCTATCTTACTCTCTCCATTGTATATTTCAATACACGAGCAGCTGTTTGATAGTGTTATTGTACATAAAATAAATAAATAAATGGTTTCCCGTTACATCCCATGAAGGGATTAGGGAGAGCTTCTCACAAACCAGTGAGCTGTGCGTGTTCTAGTTTTACACGCACTGATTGGGACCTGCAGTTTTACACCGGTTCCGAACGGTATTTTGAGAAGCCTTTTCATGGCTAATTACTCGATAGTGTCGCCGTCACTAAGCGAGGTGTCCGCCGTCGAAAGAAATTTAAGGTAGTCAGAGCAGGGATCGAACCCAGGATCTCATGTACAAGAGCCGCGCACACTAACCATTGCACCACACTAACCATTGCACCACCGACGAATGTATATAACTATACAAAATTGGAGCATGGTAATATACTGTAAGTTCCCAGCAGCGGAATTCATGTCTTGGAAGGCCTTCTTTGGGATCCGGAAGACCTTCTTAGCACATTGCCTATTCCTTTCTAAATTGTATGGAGTGAGATTGGTGAGGAAGGCCTTGATCTTTCCTTCCTATGAGAAGGCCGACAATAAGGCCTTTAAAATAAAGGCCTTCAGTAGTGGTGTATTATAATGTAAAGGCCTAGCAGAAGGCCTCTAGAATATTTCATTGTTGTTCACTGTCATCAATATTATTTCTATTTTCTTCTATTATGTTATTCGACATATCTTAACTTCTTCAGTATATTTTCTTTTTCAAATTTTAAATGCAGTTTTATTGCACTTTGACTTGTCCATATTGCTATTGACACTCATACAATATTTTCGTAGACAATTTAATGTATATTTTCTATCGCGACTAAAACACAAATAAACCATCTATTGATAAATGATGTTATACCAACTAACGGGACTAATTCCATTTTTTTTCTAAATTTTTTTCAATAATCTTCGCTTGCACATAACATTCTTTGAACACGGAATATCAATGTCTTGCATACACACACTTCCTACATTGTCAACTGTCGGAATTGTATATTTTCGAAATATTCGCTTGCGTGAGACATTCAACAATAATGGAAAGGCAATGTCTAACAAACATAAACACCTTCTACATTGCCTTCTATAATCAAGCAGTATTTCATGCCTTCGGGACGACTGTTGACAGAATGTTGAGGGGAACGAAAAAGAAAGGCCTTCATGAACGCCTTTTTCTACGGTTGAATTTTATGTTTCGGGATTAGAGAACACAAACAAATATTAATCATCGAAAATCACTTTATTGTTTTTCAAAATATTCCCCATGAAGATTTATACACTTTTGCATGCGTTTGAACCAATTGTCGAAACACTTTTGCCACTCTGATTGAGGTATCTCCAAAACATGCATTCTGAATGCAGCAACCGCTTCTTCAGGTGTCGAAAAACGTTGACCTCTGAGTTTGTTTTTTACTTACTGGAATAAAAAGAAGTCATTCGGTGCCAAGTATACGGCAAATCGATGTTTTGGGTGCTCAAATATGCAGTTGTTTCCGCCGATGTGTGAGAGTTCGCATTGTCGTGGTGAAGAGTGATCCGTCTTCGGTGGTTGGGTTTCCTGATTTCTTGGAAGACAACTGGCAAACAAATGGTTGTGTACCACTCAGAATTCACTGTTCTGCGTTGTTCTAGTGGTAGTGGTTGCGACATGTCCGGTTTTTCCGAAAAAACAGGCGACCATTTGCTTGGAAGTGCTTCGAGCGCGAACAACTTTTGTTGGATTTGGCTCATCTTGAAACACCCATACAGTTGACTGCTGTTTACTTTCGGGCTCATACGCTTAAATCCAGGATTCATCACCTGTCACGATGTCATAGACGTGTTTCGGAGCACCGCGATCGTATTTTTGAAGCATTTCTTTCGACCAATCGACACGAGCCTTTGTTTGAGCGATTGACAAATTGTGTGGGATCCAACGCGAACAAATTTTTTTGACAGTCAACTGTTTATGCAATATTGAATGTATGCTGGTCCCACTAATGCCTAAGGTTGTCTCAATCTCACGATAGGTCGCAGGACGATCTTGCAAAATCAGTTCGCGCACAGCATCAATGGTTTTCGGAACAACAGCTGATTTTGGACGACCTTCACGAAATTCATCTTGGAGTGAACTACGACCACGATTGAATTCACCATACCATCGATAAACACTGGTCCTTGATGGAACTTCATCGCCAAAAATTTAACTTAGTTCATCCATGCACTGTTGCTGAGTTAATCCACGTCGAAAATTGTAAAAAATAATCGCACGAAAATGTTCACGATTTAATTCCATTTTTGGGCCGAGATGAATCTTTAAGTTACTGTAAACAACACAAATAGCGCTCGTATGTCAAAACGTTCTGAGTACGCATAACCTAAAAAATGTCCAACTTTACGATAGAGCTGTCAGTTGCCAGATTGCAACACTAGGGTTGACAAAATCCCGAAACATAAAATTCAACCTCGTATAAGGCGTGTAGCGTCATTTGGAGAATGTCTAAGAAGGTCTTTTAGAAGGCCTTCTCAGAGTAAGGCATTGACAGTTTCGCTGCTGGGTTTATAGATCACTTTGCGTCAATTGTTATTACGATAACCACATGTGCACCCATTTATTTTACCTCACTATTTGCCACTTTTTAGCTAAGACACAAAAAAACATCTATGTATATCTCTTAAAATCTCCTAACTATTCTCTAAACTTCAGCTGTACACAAACGAGTACAGTAGCGCCGAATGGGTTAATGATGCTGTTAGCATCCAAACAAAACTGGACATTATAAATGATTGGTTCAGTAGGAATAATCTTCAGCATAATCTTAGGAAATGTACACATATAACGGGTTTTTCAATAAGAGCGCCACAAAAGTTTTTTTAAATAAAACAAAACCGGTTTGAGATACCAATGAAATTCTTTAGTCCGGTGAAAGTACGTTCGATGCCATTATGTATGGAACTCGATTTCTATTGCATGGCCACCAGGGCACGCTTGCAGAAGTACAGACGCTGAACCCAATTTTCGACGGTTTTCAAGCATTAATCGGCCGATACTGCTGCAATTTCACGTTCGATATTCGTACGAAGTTCATCAATCGTCGCTGGCTTGTTGGCATAGACCATAGACTTGACGTAGACCCACAGGAAATAATCTAACGGCGTCAAATCGCACGACCATTTCGACCACACGGCCATTTCGTGAGATAACACGTTCACCAAACTTGGTTTCCAATAAATTGATTGTGGCATTCGCTGTGTGGCTTGTGGCGCCGTCCTGTTGGAACCACATCTCCTCCAGTCCATATTATCCAATTGGGGCCAAAAATATTCGGTTATCATTGAACGGTAGCCATTCGCATTCACAGTAATGTGCCGGTCTTGATCATCACGGAAGAAGTACGGCCCAATGACGCCGCCGGCCCATAAACCGCAACAAAACGGAATTTTTTCGGGATGCGATGATGAGTCATGGATTACGTGTGGATTGCTGTCTGACCAATAACGCATATTTTGCTTATTGACGAAGCCATTCAGCCAGAAATGAGTCTCATCGCTGAAGATGATTTTCCGATGAAAATCCGAATCATTTTCAAGTTGTTGCTCAGCCCAATTCACGAACAGACGACGCTTATGGTGGTCAAGCGGCTTCAGTTCTTGCGTCAATTTGATCTTGTAAGGATGTAGGCCAAGATCTTTTCGCAAAATTCGCCACAACGACGTCACAGAGATGCCCAACGCTTGAGAACGACGTGTGAGAGACACATTTGGGTTTTCTTGAACTGAAGCCTCAGCGGCAGCAATATTCTCGACACTACGGGCACTTCTTTGTCTCACTGACACGGGAACATTTTGTACTGTGCCGGTTGATTCAAATTTTTCCACTAGACGCTCAATTGTTGATCTGGTAGGACGATTATGACGACACATAAATTGGACGTAGCGCTCTTAAAGTTGAGGCCACTGACTCGAAATTTCGGTAGTAAATTTTAATAATTTCGACTCGTTGTTGGCTCGTATATCTTTCCATGATGAAATGGCAAACCTTACTGAAGACAAATGTCAAAAGAGCGGGAAAAAATATGGCATCGTTTGCTGTCCCTATCGATTTACTTTTGTAGCGTCTCTGTTGAAAAACCCTTTATATTTCATAGTAAAACACAAGCTTTCACAAGGAGAAACTGATAATTTTTCTTTCCATAATAAATAAATAAATAGTTTCCCATTACATCCCATGGAGGGAGGGATAGGAGAGAGCTTCTCATAATCGGTGAGCTGTGCCCTTTATAGTTTTACACTCAATGATTGGGACCTACAGTTACAACAAAATTGTTGTATATTTTGTTTGTAAGATCGAAATTAGAATTTGGAGTTTTGATTTGGGGTCCATATCGTTTGGAGAAAATTCAAAAGAAATTTTTGAAGCATGCATTTCGCTCTTTAAATTTTACCCATCCACTTCCTACATATGAGGCTAGACGCTTGTTGTTGGGTATGGAAACTTTGGTATGATTTGCTAACTGGAAATGTAGACTGCCCAGATTTAATAGAAAAAATACAACACAATATTCCTTGTCGTAACCTAAGGCATTTTAACATGAATATTATCTGCACAATTATACTTTGAATGGCCCAATTATTGGGGCATTTAGTTACGATATTATAATGAATTAAATCGCCAACACACTGTATAATTCAGTGCATCAAAATACAATTTTAAAGAATTTTTAAGGTTCCATATTAATATTTTCATTACTTTTATTATATTCTTATTCATATCAATTATTTTTAAATTGTTTACAATTATTCTATTAATTACCGATTTTTTCGTGGGTCCTTTGTTAATAACGATCGTTTACAAATTAAACATGGGGATTAGATATTACATACGGGAGTTGGGTAATTGTAATGGGTACACCAAAATATAAACTTGCGATAAAGAATATATGAAACGGTGCGACAAATCGCAAAACTATACACATTTTTGACCTACTACTTTGAAGTGTCAAATGACTGCAACTGGATGACGTTCAAATAAAATAGCAATATAAAGCGCATAGATCTATAAACGGAAACGGAGCGTCCAAAAGAACAATACAAACTCAACTACGATAACCCACCCCAATGAATACTCCACCCTGTGGAAACATCTGTATAAAATTAAGAGTGCCGATGAAAATGAATGTAGACAGTGGGGGAGGATATCGAAGCGATGCACAGTTGCGCCCGTAGAGCAAACGAGGTTGCAAAAAACAAAATTTCTTATGCGCCTACGAAATTTTAAATAAACCCATCTTATTGGAAACTTTTCAACGATCTCAAATATGCTACTCTTAATAATGTCAGATTTTTAGTGTAGAAGACATAACCGTTCAAAATTGACCGATTTTCGGTTTTCAAAAAATACAGCATTTTTGGTTGCTTTGGTGCGATTTCAGGTGTAATATCACGAAAACTAGGTAACGAATCATTCTTTTCTTCACCAGTTGATTGATGTATTTATTAAATGTATAAAAATATCAAAAAAATGTACTGTTTCCTTTGTGTTTCTCTAGGTAGATCACTATTTAAAAACTATCCCTTTTATCACTATTTTCAACTTTG
Source organism: Phaonia tiefii (assembly GCA_963931995.1). Classification (NCBI taxonomy): domain Eukaryota; kingdom Metazoa; phylum Arthropoda; class Insecta; order Diptera; family Muscidae; genus Phaonia; species Phaonia tiefii. Next base: position 119,737,906 of record OZ008369.1, on the reverse strand, counting down.
ACGGGAAATAAAAAAAATTTGTATTTTTTTACCTCTGCCATATTTGCAAAATATGTTCTCTGATTATTCATAATTCAAAAGGGTTTATCTGCCCGTACGTACCCGTTTGGCTTCTACAGGTAAAAAAGGTTAAAAAGACATGGTTGAAGAACTTGTATGGCGTGCATCCCTTACATGTTTTGATTGACAGTTATTGCATTTTAAATGCCTACCAGGCCAACAATTAAGCGTCTAGTGGAAAAATTTGAATCCACAGACACAGTACAAATGTTCCCGTGCCAGTGAGGCAAAGAACTGCCCGTAGTGTCGAGAATATTGCTGCCGCTGAGGCTTCAGTTCAAGAAAACCCAAATGTGTCTCCCACACGTCGTTCTCAAGCGTTGGGCATTTATGTGACGTCGTTGTGGCGAATTTTGCGAAAAGATCTTGGCCTACATCCTTACAAGATCAAATTGACGCAAGAACTGAAGCCGCTTGACCACCATAAGCGTCGTATGTTCGTGAATTGGGCTGAGCAACAACTTGAAAATGATTCGGATTTTCATCGGAAAATCATCTTCAGCGATGAGGCTCACTTCTGGCTGAATGGCTTCGCCAATAAGCAAAATATGCGTTATTGGTCAGACAACAATCCACACGTAATCCATGAGTCATCATTGCATCCCGAAAAAATTACGGTTTGGTGCGGTTTATGGGCCGGCGGCGTCATTGGGCCGTACTTCTTCCGTGATGATCAAGACCGGCACATTACTGTGAATGCGAATGGCTACCGTTCAATGATAACCGAATATTTTTGGCCTTAATTGGATAATATGGACTTGTAGGACATGTGGTTCCAACAGAACGGCGCCACAAGCCACACAGCGAATGCCACAATCAATTTATTGGAAACCAAGGTTGGTGAACGTGTTATCTCACGTAATGGCCCAGTCGATTGGCCGCCTCGGTCGTGCGATTTGATGCCGTTAGATTATTTCCTGTGGGTCTGCGTCAAGTCTAAGGTCTATGCCAACAAGCTACCGACGATTGATGAACTTCGTACGAATATCGAACGTGAAATTGCAGCAGTATCGGCCGATTTATGCTTGAACACCGTCGAAAATTGGGTTCAGCATCTGCACTTCAGCAAGCGTGCCCGTGGTGGCCATGCAAAAGAAATCGAGTTCCATACATAATGGCATCGATAAAGAATTTCAGTGGTATCTAAAACCGGTTTTATTTTATTTAAAAAAACTTTTGTAGCGCTCTTATTGAAAAACCCTTTATTATTGCAGGTGTATTTTTTCTCTGAAGTTTGTATATCTACTTGCGCTTTGGTATTTTATCCGATATCATTAAAAAAAATCACCAATTTGTGGTCTACATTATACGTACATGTGCCATAACTCCCCGTTTCTCATTGTTGTTTTACCCTATTTAATTCGACTGTCGTAGTAGTGAATATCCATTAAAGATTAAATCAATTCTCATGTTAAATTGCTTAAATATGGGTCACTATTACAATTCAATAATCTTTGTTGTGCAAATATTAAAACACACAAGGGAAGATATGAAAGCAACTCCAATCGAGAGCATAACTTCCGTTGCTGCTGCCGATTTTTCTTAACAATGTTTTTGCGCTTCCTTATATTACGCCATCGGCGACAAAAGAAAACGAATCTTCAGTACATGCCGGATGCACAGTAGCTAGGGAACCACTTTTGCTTGAGGATATTTATCATAAATGGTCATAAAATCCAGAGTTCAATCTTTGCACGATTCTTATTCATTTTTCCGACACGGGTGAGCAAAATTATCGTTAGTAACAAAACAACAAATTTAACAATAATTTTTCACCAAAAAGTAATTTTCATCAAATTGGTCAGTTATAATTTTGCACAGGGGGCTTAATGTGATTGTAGTAATACGTCTATTTACTATTAAACTTAGAGCACAAATTGCCAAATATTCCTCCTTGACCTTATGGTCCTAACAGCACCCTATTAGCGTTGGTTTCGGTCAGATAGTTTCTTTATAACTAATCCTGGATATAAAACTACGACATGTTTTGTAAGACATATGACATGTTTGGTAAGAATAAAATTGCCTGCCGTAGGCAGATTCTTAAACAACCCAACGAAGCTATGTCTACCCTTGGCATCCCTGACAATCTTATACAACTTTGAAGGATGACGCTGGCGAACAGAAGCCGGGAAAGACTTAACCGAACTCGTTGATAACAAACTATTTGGACTGGTAGATGTTAATTTGAACAAAATAAGTTGCTTGCGGGATATCATCACATTTTAGATTAATAATCAGCTGCAGAGAGTGGAGCCGGCGTGGCACGACGAGTTAGCCTATCTTTGAATACATTTCTTTTGTACAAAACTGAAAATCTTGAAATTTAACTTATATCACAAAACTGACACTTTTCAGACTCAGATTTGAAATCCTTAGAGTTAGTGGAAGATTGAACCTTAATTGAAATTTTTCAAGAACATTGGAAAAAATGGAAAAATTCCAAAACGTGTAAACTTTGATCTCCAACTTGGTGAAGGATCCCATATATTTTTAAGTAAGAAACAATTGAAGAAGTCATATCCCTAATGCATTTGTGTCACCATTCGGGTGTCTGAAAATTGCATTTCCTTGACCGGAAGTAGTGAGCTGCTTTTGAAATTCGACAGAGGCTTTGTCTCTGGCTAATCCCGTAATGAATAACAATCTGAGAGCGTTGAACGCAATGAGAAAGATCGATCACGATCTCAGCGTTTACGCTGAAAGAAAATACTGCGTCACCCGAATGAAATCGACGGAAAGTTTCACTGAACAGACATACTTGTATTCATCACCGCAACGAAATTTGTTACAATTACTAAAATAGTTTCGTCTCTGTGACGAACATGTTTCATTGCTGCTAAGAATATTTTCCGTTGCTGCAATAAATATATTTGACGGTTGCAATGAATACGTTTCATTGACGGATTTTAATGGTTTCTTTGATGGACTTGGTGTCTCATGGATGGAACGCATTGCCATAGTTTCGTTAATGCAATGGCTGTTACTTTAGTTCTATCAACGTATTCCATTTGTAATATGCGATAACATTTCAAAATGAATAAACAAAATATTGAAAAAGTGTATATTTTTCTATTGTATTTAGTTTAAGTTGGTACAGTGTGGCAAACCCAATATTTTATTTAACTTTTTTTCTCTTAAAATATGCAGAATAAATTTATTCGTTGTTACAACGAAAATTATGCTGTTGGAGTAATGAAGCGACATATAATCAAGAACATCTCGCCTGACTTGTTTCGTTGCAGGCACAATACCGTCTGTTTACGTATGTAGGTCATATCGTCACCGGCATGGTTTAGGGCCATATTTTTTCTCATCCCTGATGCAGTGCCATTAAACTGCAACCGTGACCTACATATGTAAACGTACCAAACTCCGTTTTATATGTTTTTTTACCTTTTTCGCTTTTGTCTGGTCACTTGTCATTTGAAGTTTATAGCAATAAGTTGTGCCAGAATAAAGCTAATAAATAATAAATAGTATATTTATATTGTCAGTCATTTGGTTCGAGTGTGTGGTTTTGTAATCTAAAGTAGGCAGCTTCCTCATAGGCTGTGTGCTAACCTAGGGAAAATTTGAAAGTGAATTTCTCCGGGAAATTTGAGAACACTGCCTCCTGGGCTAAAAGGTGTTGTGCGTGAACGGCAAATCGTCGGAACGAGAGAACGGAACGGAACGGCAGATCGACGCATCATTGGGAACTGGTGAGTGGTCCAAACATTGGTCCTTCGAACCATTCAAACGAACAAAGACGAGTGGATTAAAACGCAGAGGAAACAAGGTACGTTGCATGAGTTTATTAGTGATAAATTGGGAGAATATTGGCTCAGACAACTAAGCTTGCCTTCGCAACGACGTACAAACATTGGAAATCAAATGATAAGCACTTAGTTGGATACACTTACATGTGTACGAGTATAACGTGCTTTTTTTGTTGTTTCCTTTGCTTGGCTCTGGAGCATTCAACCGGTGGGACTTTGGTGCGAGCAAACGGGACTTTTGCGTTGTCTCTTTTGTGTACTTATTTGTTTTGCACATTTGACGTGCTTATTGTTTGTGTACGCAACCGGCACATTTTTCAATTTTAAATTTTTTGTTGGCTCATAAATCTCAAGTACTGGACTTGGATTTTTAGCCGCACATTGGGCGAAAAATATTTTTCCGCGAATTGAAAATTTTTATATCGAAAAATTTTAAATTTTTTGTTGGCTCATAAATCTCAAGTACAGGACTTGGATTTTTAGCCGCACATTGGGCGAAAAATATTTTTCCGCGATTTGAAAATTTTTACATTGGAAAAATTTAAAATTTTTTGTTGGCTCATAAATCTCAAGTACTGGACTTGGATTTTTAGCCGCACATTGGGTGAAAAATATTTTTCCGCGAATTGAAAATTTTTATACCGAAAAATTTTAAATTTTTTGTTGGCTCATAAATCTCAAGTACTGGACTTGGATTTTTAGCCGCACATTGGGTGAAAAATATTTTTCCGCGAATTGAAAATTTTTATATTGGAAAAATTTTAAATTTTTTGTTGGCTCATAAATCTGAAATACTGGACTTGGATTTTTAGCCGCATATTGGGCGAAAAATATTTTTTCCGCGAAGAAAATTTTTTAAATTGGAAAAATTTTAAATTTTTTGTTGGCTCATAAATCTCAAGTACTGGACTTGGATTTTTAGCCGCACATTGGGCGAAAAATATTTTTCCGCGATTTGAAAATTTTTACATTGGAAAAATTTAAAATTTTTTGTTGGCTCATAAATCTCAAGTACTGGACTTGGATTTTTAGCCGCACATTGGGTGAAAAATATTTTTCCGCGAATTGAAAATTTTTATATCGAAAAATTTTAAATTTTTTGTTGGCTCATAAATCTCAAGTACTGGACTTGGATTTTTAGCCGCACATTGGGTGAAAAATATTTTTCCGCGAATTGAAAATTTTTCCGCGAATTGAAAATTTTTATTTGGAAAAATTTTAAATTTTTTGTTGGCTCATAAATCTGAAGTACTGGACTTGGATTTTTAGCCGCATATTGGGCGAAAAATATTTTTTCCGCGAAGAAAATTTTTTAAATTGGAAAAATTTTAAATTTTTTGTTGGCTCATAAATCTCAAGTACTGGACTTGGATTTTTAGCCGCACATTGGGCGAAAAATATTTTTCCGCGATTTGAAAATTTTTACATTGGAAAAATTTAAAATTTTTTGTTGGCTCATAAATCTCAAGTACTGGACTTGGATTTTTAGCCGCACATTGGGTAAAAAATATTTTTCCGCGAATTGAAAATTTTTATATCGAAAAATTTTAAATTTTTTGTTGGCTCACAAATCTCAAGTACTGGACTTGGATTTTTAGCCGCACATTGGGTGAAAAATATTTTTCCGCGAATTGAAAATTTTTATATTGGAAAAATTTTAAATTTTTTGTTGGCTCATAAATCTGAAGTACTGGACTTGGATTTTTAACCGCACATTGGGCGAAAATTATTTTTCCGCGAGGAAAATTTTTTTTTTTAAATTCGAATAATTTAAAATTTTTAATTGGCTCATAAATCTCAAGGACTGGATTTGGATTTTTAGCCGCACATTGGGCGAAAAATATTTTTCCGCGAATTGCAAATTTTTGTATTGGAAAAATTTGTTGGGTCATAAAGCACAAGTACTGGACTTGGATTTTTAGCCGCACAGTGGTGGAAGAATATTTTCATCAAGACTGATTCTCGAAATTTCTTTGAAAATTGAAAATTTTATTGTCTCTGGGTACACAATCGGTGGATTGTGTCGCCGCAGAGGGGAAAATATTGCGCACAATCCGGTGATTCGTGTCAACAGCCACAGTGAAAAGTTATAGTTTATATTGGCAATTTTGTTGGCTCAGCCAGTATTCGTGTGAGCATCGGCCACAGTGGGAAGAAAATTTTTCGCATTGACAGAATTTATCAATGTTTTAATTGGATTGTTGATTCTGGATCAATTGTTTGTTGCGTATTTGGGCTTAACTATACACACAGTAGGCCACAGATATTTTGTTTGGATGCAAGTTTGTCAGATATAAGCTTGTGAAATACTTAGGAAATTTGTTGGCTTTGGCTCAATTGTGTTGGTGCGGATTTACATTTAAATTATCCGCGCAGTGGGCCACAAATATATTGATTGGGAAATTTTTACTTTCGAAAATTTTCTTTTTGTTGAAAATTTTTGAAAAAGTGTTCAGTTTGCTCAGCCTTTTGTTTCGGTTTCCTGAGATTTATGCAATTTGGACCAAAATTATTTCGTTGAAGAAAGTTTTACTTTGAAATATTTTCTTGAAAGTAAAAGTATTTTGTTAGCTCAGATTGTAGTGCTGTTTCCTTTGGAAAATTGGTACATACTTGGAAACATTGTTTTGTTTTTGGAAAAACTTGGATAATTTTAATTTGGCTCAGCCAGCTACTCTTTTCGAGTTATATCTAGTACTGAACTCAGAACTCCCATTTTAGTATCATTTGATAATGGCTCTCTTGGAAGATTTTTTGACTCAATGCGAAGAGCTTTTCACATTGGAGCAGCGTTTGAGAGTACGATGGTACTAAACATAATGAATTATCTCTTGAGGCAGAAAGAGAAGAGGTCCAGAATGTATGGGCAGAATGGAGGGAAATTTACAAAAATTGCATTGCCGATACAGAATGCAATAAGAAGAATAAGGAAACATTGAAAACTAACAAGAAATTGGCTCACGACAGTTATATAACCTCTGTAGCCATAATAGGAGATTGGAAGGAGAAAATCAAAATTGTTGTCCCAGCCTCAACGGCTCCAAAACCCACATCCTCCATTTCAGTTCCGCCATGCGACACGGAGATTTTTCATGGGGATTATGTTTCTTGGCCCAGTTTTCGAGATTTATTCACTGCTATATACGTGAACAACAAAAAGCTTAGCTCGGTGGAGAAACTGTATCACTTTTTCCAGAAAACTAGTGGAGAAGCGAGGGAGATTAACAGAAATATTCCACTTACCGCTGAAGGCTTTACGATTGCGTGGGATAACCTGAAAAATCAATATGAGAACAAACGCATTCTAGTTAACACCCAGTTAAGAACATTATTCAACTTGGCTCCTTGCATGCAAGAATCAGCCAGCGGTCTTAAAAAGCTGCAAAGAGACAAAACAAACTGCATTTCTGTCCTTCAGCTTTACAATATCGATGTCAAATCCTGGGATCCAATTTTTGTTTATCAGTGTTCCTCGAAAATGCCAAGGCTTACCCTGTCTCTTTGGGAGCAGTCATTGTCGAACAAAACGGAAATGCCTCGTTGGGAGGAATTAAATAAGTTTCTGACTGAGAGATTTCAATCGCTGGAAAGTGTCTCAGATATGATTGGCGCTAATAGCGCAAGTTCTTCTCAGGCTCCTAGGCGAAAATATGACCAATTCGATAAATCGAAACAATTTAAAGTTCATCACACTAAGGTGGGTGAAAATAAGTGCAATTTATGCAAGGGGAATCATATCTTGAAGTTGTGCCCTAAATTTTTGAGTATGGACTCTAAGAACAGATTGGCCGTGGTAAAAAGAGAAAAGCGTTGTATAAACTGTTTGGCGCTGGGACATATGTCGGCAGAATGTTCGAGTAGAACATGTACGAAGTGTACGATGAAGCATCATACGCTTTTACATAAGGACAAATTGGCTCATCAAGACAAGAATAACGCAGCGGCAATTTCGGGTACAGCCCAGACTTCCTCAAATCAGAACTTACAGTCCACTGATATACCGTCAACTTCGGGGAATGTCCGAGCTTACCATACCGCAGTTTCAAATAAGACGATGTTAGCCACTGCGTGGGTTAATATTATTAAGGATGGCCTAACGTACAAGGTTAGAGCATTGATTGATCCGTGTTCCGATGACACATTTATCTCCACGAGAATACAAAAACTGCTCAAATTGCCCACGAAGCCTGTCGCGGCAGACATCATAGGTTTAGGAGGCGAACATTTGGCAAAATGTTCCAAAATAGCTATTTTTACAATTAGCTCAATTAAACGGCCGAACTTTTCCGTCGACACAGATGCCTTGGTGGTATCTGATGTTACAGGCAATATCCCCACACACACGTTCGAAAAGGAACTAGTAGAAAAGCTTCCGAACATAGAATTTGCGGATCCCACGTTCTACCAAAGTGGTTCCGTGGATATTCTTCTTGGAGGCAATTTGTATCCACTTATTTTGCTTAATGGCGTGCAGCATGGTATCCTTGGTTCACTGGTGGCCCAGGAAACAGTCTTTGGATGGATTGTGACTGGTCCAACGAACAATTTGACCCCACGTCGTACAGTACATGTTTCACACTGTACCAGGGTGGAAATAGATTGTCAGTTGGCAAAATTTTGGGAAATGGAAGAGGTCTCAAAAACGCCTGTAATTTCAGAGGATGATCGGATTTGCGAGCAAATTTACCGGTCTACAACAAAGCGAACTGATGAAGGAAGATATATTGTCGATTTGCCCTTTAAGTCGAACCTTTCATTGAGTTCCGCCATTGGTTCAAGCAGATATATAGCTCTGAGCCAATTTCTCAGAAACGAGAAGTCACTGGCTCGAAAGCCAGAATTGAAAGCTTTGTACGATGATGTAATTATGGAGTACTTGTCTCTTGGACATATGGAGAAAGTTGACTCCCCGAAGAATAGCCCAGTGAGATGTTTTTACTTGCCTCATCATGGCGTATTTAAGCCGGAGAGCACTACAACCAAGTTGAGGGTTGTGTTCAATGCCTCTTGCCCATCGGTAAATGGGAAAGGTCTGAACGACGCTCTTTATGTAGGCCCGGTTCTTCAGAAGGATATTGTTTCGCTCATTTTAAACTGGCGCCTTTATAAATTTGTCTTCAATGCGGACATATCGAAAATGTATAGGCAGATTCTGGTCAATCCTCAGCATTCTCCATATCAACGAATCGTATTCAGGTCTTCACAAGATGAGGAAGTACAGGACTTTCAGTTGAAGACCGTGACATTTGGCGTAAATTGCGCCCCATATTTGGCTATAAGAACGCTCCAGCAGCTAGCAGAGGATGAAAGACATCGTTTTCCAATTGGCTCAGCAATTCTGATGGAAAATATGTATGTGGATGATGCGTTAGTTGGCACACATACTGTCTCAGAAGGTTTAGAGGCACGAGACCAATTGGTGGCAATTCTGTTGGCCGCGGGATTTGACCTGAGGAAGTGGACGTCGAATAACAAAGCAATTTTGGATGGTATTTCTCGTGAACATCTTCTGAGGGAAGAATTTCTAGAATTCGATGACAAAAGCGCAGCGAAAACACTAGGAATACGCTGGAATGCTGTTTCTGACTCCTTTTATTTTGTTACAGAAACAATTCGAGATAGGGACTCTTTTACTAAAAGGGAAGTGTTGTCGGTTATAGCTCGCTTGTTTGACCCTTTGGGCTGGCTCTCTCCTGTCGTTATATCTGCAAAGATTCTTATGCAGCAGCTTTGGCTAGATGATATAGGATGGCACGATCCATTAAAACCATTGACTCTTCTCCGGTGGAAAACCTTTACTGCGAACTATTCAGGTATAGACGCGATTAAAATACCTCGATGGGTGAAATATACTCCAACCTGCAAAGTTGAAGTGCACGGATTTTGTGACTCTTCCGAGCTTGCATATGCCGCCACGCTTTATTTAAGGGTAGAGATAGGAAATAAAACCCACACTAGCTTACTTATATCCAAGTCGAAAGTAGCGCCAATTAAAAAGGTTTCACTGCCCAGATTGGAATTATGTGGAGCTCTTCTGTTAGCCAATTTAGCTGATTCAGTTCTTCCCCAACTGAAAATATCTAAACTCAAGATGATTTCATGGTCAGACTCGACGATCGTATTAGCTTGGCTCAATAAGCCATCGTATAATTGGACGACATTTGTTGCTAACCGAGTTGCAATAATACAGGAAAAGATCGGCATAGGTTGGCACCATGTGTCTACGTCAGATAACCCGGCGGATCTAGCAACCCGGGGGCTGACTCCTTTAGAACTAAAGGATAATAAGCTATGGTGGTTTGGCCCACCATGGCTCAGGCAAGCACAAAGCTATTGGCCCTCAAACAACATCATACCGGAAACATCATTGGAAGCCAGACCGATTAGAGCTCATGTTGCTAGATCAACAGTAGAAGAGGACATCTTAGAGAAGTTTTCCTGTCTCGCGACGGCACTCCATGTGGTCGCGTATATGTTTCGCTTCTTTCACATGACTCATCCTGAGCTCAAGAAGAACGCGCGATTTGAAAGCGTTCGATTGTCAGCATCTGAACTATCATTTTCACGATATCGGATGATGTCTCTGTCGCAAAGGATTCACTTCCCGTGTGAATATTCTTGTCTCTCACAAAGCAAAAAAATGGAATCAAGTAGCCCGCTTCTTACCTTAACTCCCTTTCTAGATAAAAACCATGTCATTCGCGCTAATGGGCGCCTGGGCTCTACGTTGTCGCTAACTTATAGTGAGAGGCACCCCGTCATACTGGCTTACCGCAGCAGATTTGCTGTGCTTTACATTGGTTTCGTCCACAAACTGACTCAACATGGCGGAATTCAACTCACTCTTGCCACTACGAGACTTGAGTGTTGGATTATCAGGGCAAAAACATTGATTAAAACGCATATCAATAATTGCAAAGAGTGCGTAATTGCGCGGAACCGCCGTCAGGGTCAAATTATGGCTTCTCTTCCGAAAGATCGGACCAGCTTTAGCCGTCCCTTTACTCACACGGGGGTGGATTTCGCAGGACCCTTTGACTTTAAGAACTTCAGTGGTCGTGGCTGCCGTATTTCAAAAGGGTACATTTGTCTCTTCGTCTGTTTTAGCACCAAGGCCATTCACTTAGAGCCTGTCAGCGACCTCTCTACTGCTGCATTTCTAGCCGCCCTGGCACGTTTTGTCTCCCGCCGGGGTTGCCCCCATCGAATATACTCTGATAATGGCAAAAATTTTGTCGGAGCCGCAAAAGAAATCCGGGCCAATTTTGCGAAATTGGTCGCTGAATTGAAAGATGAGAGCGTCGCGCGATATGGCCACCAAAAACTTGAATGGGAGTTCATTCCCCCTGCCGCACCTCATATGGGTGGGCTTTGGGAAGCAGGCGTTAAAAGCTGTAAAGAAAATGTCTGGACAGATCAGGCATACCTATGAGGAATTTGCGACGATTCTGGCCAACATTGAGGCCTGCTTGAATTCTCGACCTTTGACTCCACTGTCCGATCATTTTGATGACTTGTCAGTCTTAACCCCTGGGCATTTCCTAGTTGGCTCCTCACTGTTCTCTCCCGCGGAGCCTGACGAAATTCCGTCCAAAACATCGCTCCTAAATCGGTGGCGCCGCCTTAAAGTTGTTCAACAAGAGTTCTGCAGACGTTGGAAAACAGAATACCTCAAAGAACTCCATAAGAGAAATAAATGGAAAGATGCTCAAAGCAATTTGCAGCTAAACGACTTGGTCGTACTTCGACACGAGGCTATTTGTTCGCAAGAGTGGCGTCTAGGCAGAGTGATAAAGGTTTATCCGGGTAAAGACCATAAGGTCCGAGTGGTTGATCTCAAAACCCACTCTGGTGTCATAACACGCCCTGTCCACAAGCTAGTTTTGCTCCCAACGAAGGAGTTGGTTTAGTTTTGTCCGAGCCAATATTTTTTCTTTCTTTCGTTTCATTGTCAATCGTCCTTGTCTCAACCAAGTATCTCTTTGTATAGCCATGAATTTCCAGGACAACTATATGTGCCCACTATGTGACAGCCGTCACGCGTTCCGAACTTGCAGGAAGTTCCTAGTGCTGACGCCATTCGAAAAGGAGGCTTATCTGCGCGCCAAAAAATTCTGTGTCAACTGTCTAGGAATGTCACATGAAATATTGAAATGTCCGTGCCGACACGGCTGCCACATTTGCCACCTGGGCCACCACACATTGCTGCATGGGTACAACGAGCGTACCAGAGACTGGCTCCAAATGACTGCTTGGGTACGGCTGCAGAGCATGGGCCTGCTTAATGATCCCACCCCGGTACGTATCTTGATAGACCCTAACGAGAGAGAGAGCTTTTATGTACCAAATTTGGCATTTCCTTTGGAGTTGGAGCACGCACCAAACAAGCTGAAAGCTATATTGACCCCACTTCGCAGTAATGTACACACACTCACCATCACGCTCAAGAGGGTGTATCGACCGACATTCTTCTGCCCTCGGGTGCAACTTAATATGGATGACGTGCTGAAGGCATATAAGCAGAAGCCCATGGCAGATCACGCACCCCACCTGCCGTATGCATTTTCTGTGGTGTTGGGAATTGACGCAGCCAGCCGCATTTACCTTGGCCTACCGGAGCAGAAAAAGGGTCTCCCATATGCCCAGAACACCATATTTGGGTGGTGCTTCTTTGGAGAAGTTCCACTGTTCCGGGACTAAAGTCCCGTTTGTGCCTCTGCTTCCTAGGCTGCCACCAGTCGATTGGGCTCCCAGTCTTGTAAAATGGAAATGTAGTATTATACATATATTTATGAATTAATGTGAATTACTTTCAATTTTTTTTTGTTAACTTTTCTTCTTCAATGTTTGATATTTGAACCTCTTTTATTTTTCGCTGTTCGCGCAAGGTGGGCGGTATGTTTACGTATGTAGGTCATATCGTCACCGGCATGGTTTAGGGCCATATTTTTTCTCATCCCTGATGCAGTGCCATTAAACTGCAACCGTGACCTACATATGTAAACGTACCAAACTCCGTTTTATATGTTTTTTTACCTTTTTCGCTTTTGTCTGGTCACTTGTCATTTGAAGTTTATAGCAATAAGTTGTGCCAGAATAAAGCTAATAAATAATAAATAGTATATTTATATTGTCAGTCATTTGGTTCGAGTGTGTGGTTTTGTAATCTAAAGTAGGCAGCTTCCTCATAGGCTGTGTGCTAACCTAGGGAAAATTTGAAAGTGAATTTCTCCGGGAAATTTGAGAACACTGCCTCCTGGGCTAAAAGGTGTTGTGCGTGAACGGCAAATCGTCGGAACGAGAGAAAGGAACGGAACGGCAGATCGACGCATCATTGGGAACTGGTGAGTGGTCCAAACACCGTCAACTATACGAAACTTTTCAACGTAACAATGTAAACTAGTTAATGAAGAAGTTTCATCATTGTAACGAAGGACATTTATTGTACTGTAATTATAAAATTATACATGTTGGACATAGAAAAGAGTCCACAAATATCAATAGTGGTGCTTCTCGAATTTTTTTGGAAATCTTAAATTTAAAAAATACAAAGTAATACCACTGTCACTAAATTATATTTTCTACTGTTGATCTTTTGCTTGTATCGAACCAAAGGTCACAGTTCCTTATTAAACCGTTTCTCTGAATTTAGGCGTCTCTCTTGTTTCAGGTTTCACTTCCAATTCATTGTGTGTCTCCTTCTATGCATCCAGTATCGAATTATTTTAAATTCCCTTTAAAACTAAATTTTATTCTTTCACCAGTTACCATTTTCATATTGATGAATTTCATTTAAAAATCGAGATAAAACTGAAATTTTGAACCCGACCACCTCAGATATCGATGAAATTTTGTTCATAGCTAAATTTGATCAATACAAACAAACTCTCATTTTTAGAAATGACTGTTTTGGGATTTTTTGGGCGTGGCACAGTGGGAAAATTTTCGAAAAAACGCGAAAATGGTCGAAAAGAGCTCCATTTAAACTACAATAACTCAGAATCGGCTGAACCGATTTCCATGATCTTGGTATCATTAAACAGATATTTTAACAGGCTTTATGACACGTTTAAAAAATACACTGTAAAAAATTTTATAACAAAAAAAAAATTTTAACTAACGAAAAACCCAAAAAGATCAAGGGTTTTTTTACAGTGTAGTATTTTTTTAGAAAGGTTTGTCCTTCACCTATACCATATCAAAAAATAAAAATGGGTTCTTTTTTAGTTTTTTTTATATAATTTTTTAAGTAGTGTCACTTCTAGTAATACGTACCGAAAGTTTTCGAAATAATTCGAATAACAGCGAAAATATCAGGTCACATTCTTACACATTTACAAAATAGTTCAACAATTCGAACATTTTTTACATGTTTACAAATAAATAACCATCAACAATTGTTTATATTATTTGCCATGTTTTCATTAATTTGTGTTTTATTTTATTTACATTTTTTTTAAGTTAATTATTTGTAAGAAATTTTGCGCTGCTCAAATGAATGTTGGCGACAGCTGGAAAATATTCGATTATATTTGCAGCCTCGTTTTCACTTATTTATTAAGCGAAGCGCAACACTTATTAGATATTTTTATGCATCTGTACTTATTGTTTGAATTCATATTCACTCAAAATTTTTAAAATATACGCGTAAAAATTGTAATGGGATATCTTGCCTTCTCGAAACTGTTTATAATTATGAATTTTGGTACCTTCACCAGGTGCATTTATAGAGCAATTTTTAAGGCAAGCAAGAACTTTTTGGTGTTAAAACATATTCATAATTTTCCTGGGACAATGTTTATTTATTTTACCTGTAAATATAAAATATAAGGCCAATTACTAGAAGTGACACACTTAAAAAATTATATAAAAAAAACTAAAAAAGAACCCATTTTTATTTTTTGATATGGTATAGGTGAAGGATAAACCTTTCTAAAAAAAATACTACACTGTAAAAAAACCCTTGATCTTTTTGGTTTTTTCGTTAGTTAAATTTTTTTTTGTTATAAAATTTTTTACAGTGTATTTTTTTATTTTTTTTAAACGTGTCATAAAGCCTGTTAAAATATCTTTTGAATGATACCAAGATCATGGAAATCGGTTTAGCCGATTCTGAGTTATTGTAGTTCAAATGGAGCTCTTTTCGACCATTTTCGCGTTTTTTCGAAAACTTTCCCACTGTGCCACGCCCAAAAAAAAAACAGTCATTTCTAAAAATCAGGGTTTGTTTCTATTGATCAAATTTAGATATAAACAAAATTTCATCGATATCTGACGGGGTCGGGTTCAATGCATCTCGATTTTTACATGAAATTCATCATATGTTATTACTTGGGATGTGCAATTAATCGATTAATTATAATTTGGATTTTGATTAATCAAAACTATAATTTATCAATTAATTTGAATATTGATGAAACACATTTGAATAATTGTGCTAACCTTATAAATAATTTTTCAAATACATACAAATACAGGGTGTCTGGTGGCAAATTTATATTTTTAAATACGATTCTTTAAAAAGTAATAAACGGAGCGGTGGGAGGGAGGGAGAGTCGTTGTAATTATCGATTGTGCGGATTTGTCAGTCACGATGTCGCAGTGGTCGAGTGAGCATCGTGTTTCGCTGTGGAGACATTTTTGAAGAGTAATGATTCTTACGTAATTGCTCGTCGACAATTTTGTTCAAAGTTCGGTGTTCGGCGAATAACTGATGGAGACCGAACTGGTTGAAAGCACTTTACGTGAAAATCAGCGACTTTCAATACGGAAAAGAGCAGCCTCACTGGGACTTCCAAGAGCGATTATTCATGAAATTTTAAAAAAGATCTGAAGTTCCATCCTCTTAAAATTCAAATCGTTCAAGAACTGAAACAAAGTGTCTTTGATTTACGCAAAAATTTTTGTGAAACGATGTTGGAGCGTTCTCGCACTGTAAATCCCATTTTTTGGAGCGACGAGGCTCATTTTCACTTAAACGGCCACGTCACCACATCAACAAGCAAAACTGCCGTTACTGGTCTTCAATAACCCACAACCCACGATTGAAACATCAGAAACCATTGCATTGCCCCAGAGTAACTGTTTGGTGTGCCTTCTCCACGCGTGAGATAACTGTACCATTTTTTTTTTGAAAATTCTCTAGGTCAGGCGACGAATATCAACGGTCATCTGGATGACATACTCTTTAAAAAATAAAATCCGCATTTCCATTCTATTAGTCAATGCTCTTAATAAAACTTTGTGTCAATTATTATGTTTTTTATTTAAGTTTGAAATAAAGGGTTATCCATTTTGCGGCTTCAAAAGTAAACGTAAATAAAAGACATATAAAATATTTTTTTTCATGATATTTCTTTTTTATTATAAAGTTTGAACGTTGACATTATGTGTGAAACACTACATCATATAAATGACCACCACGCGAAGTGTTGCAAGCATTGAGTCTTCTGAGGTAATTTTGGACCACTTTTTGACACATATTGGGCGGTATCTCAGCCATAACTTGACGAATGTTGGTTCTTAAGTGCTCAAGAGTTAAAGGTTTATCTGCGTAAACACGGTCTTTCGCGCAGCCCCACAAAAAAAGTCTAATGGTGTCAAATCGCATGATCTTGGTGGCCAGTTGATATCGCCACGACGAGAAATTACGCGGCCAGGAAATGTATCTTGCAATAAAGCAATATTCGCTCGAGTTGTGTGGCATGTGGCAACGTCTTGTTGAAACCACATATTCTCCATGTCGTATTCTTCAATAGCAGGCAAAAAAAAGTCGGTTATCATATGACCATAAATCTCCGAATTGACGGTGATAGTCGTTCCATCGTCGTTTTCGAAGAAGTAAGGTCTAATCACACCTTCGGACGAAAGAGCGCACCATACAGTGACTTTGCTGGATGTAATGGCCTCTTTTCAATTACTTGAGGATTCTCAGAACCCCAAATACGACAAGTTTGTTTATTAACATACCCACCGAAAAAAATTTTGTTTTGACCCATTCCACGTATTTACGGCGTTGTGAATGGTCAGCTGGCTTCAGTTGTTGTGTGAGCTGGACTTTATATGGATGTAGGTGTAGATCCAAATGCAAAATACGCCAGAATGTGCCGTAAGACAGTCCTAATTCATGAGAATGTCGAGGAATCGACACATTCGGGTCTTCGGCAACACTTTCACTTACAGCAGCGATATTTTCAGCGGAACGAGCGAAACGAAGATGTACAGGCCGTACAATATCTGTAACCGCTCCATTCTCTTCAAATTTCGTCACAATTTTGCCAATTGCTTGCGTAGTTGGACGATTATGTAAACCATAATCTCCTCTTAAAGCACGATATGTGGCTGTGCCAGAATCACCATTTTTGTAGTCTGTCATTTTCGTCAATCCCGTGTAAAAAAGAGAAGATCTGATTGGATCCGAAAAATGGTTATATCTAATTAGGTCAGATTAGATCTAATTATATACAATTAGATACAATTAGATCTAATCTGATCCGAAATTTGACCAAGATCTAATATGATCTAATTATATCAAATTAGATGTAATTATATATAATTAGATCTAAATATTCGAGATCTCATTATATATGGTCTTGTTCCTACTCCCTTATAGAAAATAATTATTTCACTGCTGAATTCAAATTAAAATCTCTTCATGAGTTTATTTAGCAACAATAAAAATATATAAAAAAAAGTAAATAAGGCGAAGTTATATAAATATAATGAGATCAAATTATTTCAATTGAGATTGAACTACACTCTACTAAATTAAGGGCGTTTTTGAAGTAAACGTTTACAACTATATTACCACCTGTTCTCAATCTCCTGACATGAATCAGTGTTAACATAATTGTTAATAACAATTGCCACAAAACAAATTACAATTTTACTCCAGCCGCCAAAATTCACTTGTTGATTACTAATTACTTCAACAAACACAACTGTTACGCTTGCGACGACGACTTTTCGGTTTACTTGTACATCTAATATATACGTATGTCTTCGTTGTGTGCCGTCGTCGCTTGCGTAGCAATTGTGTTGCACCAAAAATACAACAGATTGTTACTACGCTTTTGTTACTACGCTTATTTACAACACTTTGTTTTGTTTACATTAAAAATTATTCGCATTTGTTTCAAGCATCTAATTAAAAATGGAAAGAAAAACAAAATACAGAAGCTGGAAAGATAATTCTTCAGTTTTGGTAAGTAATTGTAGAAATGCCTATAGAAATAATGAAACCCTTATCGTTTTCTTCACAGATTCCTGAAAGAACTCGCCGGAGATGGAAACAAAATGAAAACAATTTGTCCCTAAATTCTTTGAAATGGAATGAAGCCGTTTGCAATACAAGCAATAACAGCGCTAAACCATATAAGAAACGATACAAAATGTGGAAGGATAATAGTGAGTCTTTTGTAAGTAAATCTATTTACTTATAATAGAAAACAATGCTTACATTACATTGAACTTTTTTCAGATGCCCTACACAACTCGAAGACGCTGGAGAGAAAATCAAGGCGCATCAACTAACCAACAATCAACGAGTTTGAGTGTCGATGAATGTTCTTCGATAGCCAGTGATACTCAAAGTGATGGTAATGAACCCTTACAATCTACTTTAGGACATGGTTGTGAATGTGAAGACCCTGAAATGGAAAATGTCTCTGAAATTGAAGATGCAAATATATGTATGCTGTACGAAAACAGTGTACTTACATTGGATGAAGCTGTTTTTTACATTTTGGATATGTGGGTGAATCAAAATCTTACCAAAACTGCGTTGCAGTATCAACTGAAAATGTTGTCTAAGATGTTACCTAAAGACAATTTAATGCCAAAAACTCTACACACATTTTTTAAATACTTAGAGGAAAAATTTGAAAATTGTGATATTATAAACCATTATTATTGCACGCAATGTTTGTCATATTTATCGTCGAAGGAAACAACAATGTGTTCGGCATGTGGAGAAAAAAACATAAGTTACTTCTTTGAGCTAGATATAGTGCAGCAAATAACTCTTCTGTTTGAAAAGAAAAATCTGGCACATATAATGAACGAAACTAAAAGTTCAAATAAGAGAAATGTTGTGAGAGATATTTGCGATGGGTCTGAGTACATCAGAGTAAATATAGACCGAAATAAATATGACTTAACGCTCATATTATATACCGATGGTATATCCCTGTCGAAGAGCTCCAAAAGCAACTGTTGGCCCTTGATGTTTACAATTGCAGAAATACCACCAGAATTAAGAAATTTATACATTATAACGGTAGGTTTGTGGTACCATGCTGAATTAAAACCACCGATGAATCTGTTCCTTCAACCCTTTTGTATGAAATTGAGACAGTGCTCAAATGGCATAAATTGGCGTCATCCTATATCTGGAAATCAAATGACGTCAATCATTAAAGCGCCATTATTTGTTGCAGATGCTCCAGCAAGGGCTCAGATACAGAATATTCTGAATTTTAATGGAACATTTGGTTGTAATATTTGCGAAATAAAAACTAAGCAATGCTCTAACTCCAAACGTACAAGGTTGGTCAGATTCTATCCGTATAAAAGAAATCTAAGAATGAGAACAGGTAAAAACATGCTAATTCAAGCGGCAAATGTTGAAAAAACCGAAGAGTTTCATGAAAAAGGCATTAAAGGATACTCTATAGTATCATGCTTGCCATCATTAGATTTAGGAACCTGTGTGTTTCCAGAGTACATGCATTCTGTGCTATTGGGAACTGGCAAGCAAATTTTAAACATTTGGCTGACAAAAAAAGGGCCTTGGCGAATATCAAGGCACATAAAACAAATTGACAATCGCTTGACAAATATACGACCACTTCAGTCTTTCTCAAGAATGCCTCGTTCTATAAGTCTTTTTCAATCATACAAGGCATCCGAAATGTATTATTGGATACTTTTTTACTCTATTCCAACACTGGAACATCTATTACCACAAAATTTCTATCAACATTGGATTTTATTCGTCGTTTCCATTTACAATTTGCTTAAAAGGCGTATCAAGTACCGAGATATCGACGAAACAGAGATCTTATTGAATTTGTTTGTTAAACAAGTACAATTACTTTATGGTGAACACGCAATGACGTATAATGTACATCAGCTATTACATCTATGTACATATGTTAAACGATGGGGACCTTTATGGGCAACATCTGCGTTTCCATTCGAATCTCATAACGGGGTTTTAGCAAAAAGTGCGCATGGAACCAAAAACTTGGGAAAAGAGATCATGAACAACTTGAAAATAGCTGAAGGTGCAAATATAATTAAAAACAAAGTTCAAGCAAATATAAATATCATTCCTTTAACAAAGATACATAATTTTAAAGTACTTGGGAAAAGGGTCAATTATCACCCTAACTTAAGTGAACGTACAATTTTAGCGGACTCTTTTGAAAACACGGATTCACTATGGTTTTACTCAAGATGTGAAATCAATAATAATATTTACACTTCGCTGTTATATAAGAAAACCAAAACAAATAACTATACAATAAAATTAGTTATCAAAGACGATTTAACAGTATATGGCATCATCACAACTTTTTTTACAAATTCAAAATTTTTATATTTTTTAATTAAAACTTTTGATATAGATCAATCTAATGTAATAACACATATAGAAACTGATACTTATGTGAAACATATTATAACTATAGTTGATACTAACAACTACATGCTGATTAAACTTGTAGATATCGACGATATATGTCATGTTTTGAGAATTAAAAATTATATATGTAAAATGCCAAATACTTTAAGATCTGTAACTTAAAAAAACATTCTTACAAACTTAAAATAAATGTTATTTTTCTAACAAATTTTGAGTTTTTTTATTATTTTGTTGAATTTTGTAGTAAGAATTTCTGAAAAAATTCATATGATATCGAAAAACTTCAGAAAAAAATTACATCCGCCCAGATATAATTTGATCTAACGCGAGATATAAGTATATATGAAGCCATATATGATTAGATCTCGGGGCAGATATACCATATCTCGTTGGATCCAATTATATATGGCAGATATAATTGGATCAGACACGAGATATAACTAGATCTGAAGCGAGATATCATTAGATCTAGGTGCAGATATGGGATATCTCGTTATATATACTTTGATCTGTGGCTAGATATGGTGAGATCTAATTACATCTAAAAAGATCTAATTAGATCTGATCAGATCTACACTTTTTTACACGGGATGTCAGACTTTCAACTGAAAAGAAAAAAAATTATACTTTTGACACCACGAAATGGATAACCCTTTATAAATCTGCTAGCAGGCACCCTGTATATACAATACAATCGGAAGGACACATTTGAAAAATTTGACTAAAGAAGCCCAATAAGCACACCGGATCCGGCTTCTCTCAATTGATTTCGAGATCGGGTCCGATCTGGATTCGAGATCGGATAATGGTTGGTTGGTTGAAAAGGCTGCAAGACAACACGCTGTCTAGCACACTTAGGCTAAATAAGCCCATTGTGATACCTGCAGTTTCCTCTATAGCAACTGTTGACTAGTCGTCCAGCCAATTAGCCCTTTCAATAAATTTGTCTATAAGACCTACAGGAATATCCTGTTGAGCTACGTTGCTAACTAGATGTGTTCCGAATATCCTACTTCTCAGTCCTGCCAGAGCAGGGCAATCCAAGAGAAGGTGTTTTGTCGTTTCCTCGTCCTCTTCCATGCAGCATCTACAGAGAGTGGAGTTTCTATGTCCCAATCTTAGGACATGTTTTCCTACAAGACAATGTCCCGTAAGTGTTCCTATCATTGTGGATAACCTGCCTCTCGGCATGTTAAGTAGTTGCCTAGTCCTCTTCCTGTCCACCTGTGGCCAGAGGACCCTGGCTTGTTTGCAAGTTGAAGTAAGTCTCCATTTGTCCTTGAACATATTATCGGCCCACTGCCTGATCTGCAAACGGCAGGTAGAGATTGGCATACTAACACCTTCTTTTGCCGGAAGAACCTGTGCCGTAGTGTCCTGTCTAGCTAACGCATCAGCTACGCAATTGCCTGGAATGTCGCTGTGTTCCGGTACCCAGATGAGACTGATGTCAAAATAGTCTGCCATCACCCTAAGTGATGAGTGGCATTCTTTCACCGTCAGAGACTTAGCAAACATGGCTTCCAGGGATTTTATGGCACCCTGGCTGTCTGTGTAGCGACAGCCATATTCTCCGGAGGGTTTTGATACTACTTTTCAGTAGTTCAGCAACCTCCAGTATGGCGGTAATTTCCGCCTGAAATACACTACAGTGATCAGGCAGCTAAAGCGGCCGCAATTCCTCCTTCGATCTCAAAACGAGAAATGTGTCCGATCTCGAAATGACGTCGGATCCGATCTCGAAATCGAGAACGGACCCGATCTCGAAACGAGAAGTGCGTCCGATCTCGAAATGAGGTCGGGTCCGATCTCGGAATCGAGAATGTAAATGAATGTGTAAATCATATCGGATTCAGGCTCGAATTAATTTCGGATTAAAATTTGTACCGGAAAATTCGGAAATTAAACAATTTGTCATATATATTGATTAATCAGAATGCAGATTAATCGATTAATCGTAAATATGATTAATCAACATATGTGTTTAATCAATTATTCAGGCATCCTGATTAATCGGATATCCCAAGTCATTACAGTTAGCTGTGTGTTGAAACGAAACCATAGACTCGGTCACATCAGATTTAAATAGTGGGAAACCTTCTATTCAGGGCTTCAGAAAGTAACGATTTTCATTTAAAGTCCCAATCATTATACTCAAACCGTTTACAAGAATCCGCATCTCCATCCTACCTATGGTACTGTCTTGCTCCCAGTCGATAGAGTATTTCAGATCAAGTTTATAAATCTTTACCATTATCTGTCCGAGAACGCACCAGCGAACAATTTCAGAAGAGACTGTGCCTCACTGTTCAAAATCTGCCTTTTCCAACTGAGTACTGACAGTTCTATTTTCTCTGGGCGTGGATGGAAGTTCCTCCCATAATATAATATCCAATGCTGTCAATGGGTACAGCTTATTTACTTTTTCAAAACTGATCGGCAGTAGTCTACCAACTACTAGTCTTCAAACGCTATTAGGTTAGCTCGGCATCGTTAACTCGGCATGTAAATCCTTAAGGAGCTGTATATATAGATAACAATGACCCCACGCCATATTTCTATTTAGAGTTCGGAATGATTTCATCTTGCTCCCTTTTGCAAATGCTCTGTTTTTGACCTCGGACTCTATATAACAATGTAATTGTTTTTTGATAACGTTATTCATAACACATGGCGCTTGTCGAGCACAATAGATACGAATCATTACTATTCATGACGTAATCCAATAAAGCCAACCAGTATGAGTGACTCAGAATTCTTTTACATTCACTGGAAAAGCTTTTGTTTAATTTGTGGAAAATTGGATTTTCATATTGCTATATTGTGTTTGTTGCCACTAATGTGGTTTTAATGTTTGTAACGTTATTGTTGATGTATAAATTGAATTTCCTTGAAGTCCGTGTGGCAATTTAAACATTGTGATTTAACTACACGATTATTAAAAATTGCGATTTACAATTTAAATCTTAAAAAAACAATCGCAATGTCATGTGCTTTAAAATGACAAGCGAATACTGGCAAATAAGAAAATAACAAGAAACAGGAACAAAACTGGCAAAATGTCAATCAACCATTGAAAGGTGAAATTATACTATGTAACAACAAAGGGTGATGTAGTAGCCACCATATATATACTGATATTTGGTTTATCTCCTAGTTTTTATAGTTTATATTTATTATTTTTTTTTTTGGAGGTTTGTCAACACTTTTAGTTGACGAAACAATTTCGTTATTGTAACGAAACAAATTTTTATGATGGTATAGAGAGAGAAGCAGTCGAAAAAATGAGCGCGCGTAAAAAAGAGGCAAGCAAGAGAAAATGGTAAGGGTGAGTGGTGGGTCACGTACACATCTTAAATCAGTTCCATTGCAACAATCGAAAGTAGACATATCGGGTTTTTCAATAAGAGCGCTACAAAAGTTTTTTTAATAAAACAAAACCGGTTTAAGATAACAATGAAATTCTTTAGTCCTGTGAAAGTACGTTCGATGCCATTATGTATGGAACTCGATTTCTTTTGCATGGCCACCACGGGCACGCTTGCAGAAGTCCAGACGCTGAACCCAATTTTCTACGGTTTTCAAGCATGAATCGGCCGATACTGCTGCAATTTCACGTTCGATATTCGTACGAAGTTCATCAATCGTTGCTGGCTTATTGGCATAGACCATAGACTTGACGTAGCCCCACACGAAATAATCTAACGGCGTCAACTCGCTCGACCGAGGCGGCCAATCGACTGGGCCATTAAGTGAGATAACACGTTCACTAAACTTGGTTTCCAATAAATTGATTGTGGCATTCGCTGTGTGGCTTGTGGCGCCGTCCTATTGGAACCACATGTCCTCGAAGTCCATATTATCCAATTGGGGCCAAAAATATTCGGTTATCATTGAACGGTAGCGATTCGCATTCACAGTAATGTGCCGGTCTTGATCATCACGGAAGAAGTACGGCCCAATGACGCCGTCGGTCCATAAACCGCACCAAACCGTAATTTTTTCGGGATGCAATGATGACTCATGGAGTACGAGTGGATTGCTGTCTGACCAATAACGCATATTTTGCTTATTGACGAAGCCATTCAGCCAGAAATGAAATTCAGAAATTGGACGTAGCGCTCTTAAAGATGAGGCTACTGACTCCAAATTTCGGTAGTAAACTTTAATAATTTCGGCTCGTTGTTGGCTCGTATATCTTTCCATGATGAAATGGCAAACGTTACTGAAGAGAAATGTCAAAAGAGCGGGGAAAAATATGGCGTCGTTTGCTGTCCCTATCGATTTACTTGTGTAGCGCCTCTGTTGAAAAACCCTCTATTTCTCCGCCGGAATAATTTAAACAAATTTGTTAAAACAGACTAATTAGTTATACTTGGTAATAATCTTTTATTGTGAAAACTAAATTGTGTGAATTTATGTGTTTGCTGTGATCGTTTGTGTAACTTGCGAATATATAAAACAAATAGATAAATAAACAGAATGCAAGGAGCAACACGACAGCAAAGAACGTGACGCATTGATAGCAGAAAAACTACCCCGAAATGTGTAACTGAGCCTTTGTGTGTGTGTATGCGCGTGACGGTACAAGTCGCAACAAAATGTTCGTGTTTTTGTATTTTAATCACAATTCGGTCGCGCCTGTTTCGTTGTGTTGGTATTTGACATACATACATTTGTGCGGGCAGTCGTAGTCAATGAAAACGAAGAAGTCAAAGAATAAAGTGTTTCAAGTACGACGAACAAAAAAAATAACAATCCAACGTACAATCAAATTAATTCAGTCGAAACTTTAAAAAAATTTGGTTAAAATAAATAATACAGAGCGATCACTGGCTTACTGACGGGGAGATTAGGCGCTACAACTGAATATCAAAACCCTCAACACAACAACAATTGCATGATTTAACACAACATTGATGTAACTAGTTCTATGTTAAAGGTGTAGAGCATATGGGAGTAGAGCTTATGTTCATGGTAAGTACAGACATAGATATGTACATATCTTAAATAGAAATCTTAACAATAAATTTCTCGTATATGTTTTTAATTGTAGGACCTGAATACGACGGCCACAATAACACTCAACCCATCGAAAACCACAATCTTCTCCAGACGAGTGTTTCAACATGGAATGAATATAATGTATTTAGCAAATAGATTTTCGAAAACAAAAATTCAAAACTTTTTTATCAAAACACCTGCAATGTAATACTAACAGTGTATTTATATACAATTGTCAATAAATAATTTCAAACACACGTCAAAACGTTCATTGCAGCAATCAAACAAAATCATTGTAGTAATGAAACAAATGCATTGCAACACTGACTCAAATTTGTTGCACCAATGACACAAATTCATAGCAGCAATGACCAAATTCATTGCAGCAATGAAGCAAATTCATTGCAAGAACGATACTTATTTATTGCAACAATGAAACAAGTTCATTGGAGCAACGAAATAAATTCGTTGGAATAATAATGCAAATTCATTGCAGCAACAACCATACTTTCACCACATTAACGAACAATTAGCAGTTGATGAACACATTTTCTTAGCTGGAATGAAACGTTACGGTAGCTCACTTTAGCTGAAAAAAAGTTGTTGGGGTGATGAACATTTTCATCCGTGTGACGATGCTTTTCCGTTCAGTGCGAGCCACAAACAAAAAAACTACAATAAAAAACCAATTTTGGCTGTTTTTCTCGGGCTCGGAAAGGATTTTTTTAAAATTGTCTCAAGGTGATCTTTAATATTTGCCCTCGACTTTGGAAAATTTTTATCGTGACCCGGTCTATTGTATATAACAGGGCAATTAATGCTGAGCTTGAATGTATACCACAAACTAGTTGACGAGTAATGGGAATAAAACACCTCTAAAAAGGACGATTAAGGAAATTCGTGATAATATATGCATATATTTATTCCTTTTACTCTTGTAAGGAGCCGAGTTATTTATAGAATGTTTTAATTTCATTTAGGCTTACAGATCGGTTAGTGAAAAAAAATTTAAAGGACACGGGTGGGATTCCAAATCACATTCGCTAGACGATCGTTTCGACGTATGTGAAGCATCATCTTCAGCAGTGTTTAGCCCGTTAAGCCAAGGCTTTTTAATTCAACATAGTAGTTGGTTCCATATATCTTTGTAACGGGTTGTTTGTGCTGCTTTGTAAATTTTCAGAAACAAAGCCATTACAATTTGAGCCACACCAAGGTGGTCTATTTTGACACCCTCTACCACATTCCAGTTTGAAACGGAGTGTCTATAAATACAATATTCCGAAAGCCTATCTCTTCCCCTAACAACTGTCCAGTACACTTTGAACTAAGCAGACCAATACTTTTGAAGTTCTGATATTATTCCCACTTGTTTTTTGCAATCGGCCCTACTTTCCATTGTGCAATGTTTCAGCGTTACAATTTTACACCAAGCAGCCCCTAGAAATACAAAAAATGTCACTCTACTGCACAACAAATATAAAACTTTTTTCCCTCCCCACACAACCACAACCTTGTTTTAATTCTGAAAATTGTGGTTTTAATGTTCATTTCACCTTGTTGTCAGATCCTTCTGTGTCACGACGTTCCCATTATGTTTTTTGTTTTTCCGAAACCTTTGAATATTTTCGGTAAGGATTTTTTTTTTACTTTTCATGGAAAATATTACTTCTTTAGTGGCTGTTTGTGAGGAAAACTACTAATTCATATTGCACTATTTCCGGCAATAGAACGAAGGGACAAAAGGTGACCGAAAAACAGCAAATGAAAAGTAAAAAACATCATCAACAACATGGGAGTATCCTTTCGAATCCTCTAGACTCCTTTTAATGTTTTCTATGGTAAATAGGGTATAAAATGACTTTTTGAGGTTTCTTTGGAGTGTAATTAACATTTATAATTTTAGAAATTAAACTACACAGAGTTTTTGTAGGGAATGAATTAGTTGAAGCGCCTAGAAGAAATGTGATAATGCCGACTTTGTCGCTCATCTTTATGTTTTAAATGGGGGGTTTTATGGCATGTTATGGTAGACATGGAAGGTTTGAAATGTTTACGCGAATGCATTAATAAATTTCCTTAATTGTTACAAAAATTTTAAAAATGTAAACAGGTGTTCACAAAAGCAAACACGGACGTTCAAAAACCGTGCACAAAAGTACAAAAAGTATTAAAAAAGGTATAAATGTATACAAAACTAGTACAATATTACAATTCGTGTTCAAATATTAGTTACTGTAATCATAATTTAGTTTCTGTTACAAAAACACTTGTTACAAAGTTATGTACATATTCGATTTTTCACAAGAAGCTTTGCTGTTAACCCTTAGACAAACTCATGGTTCTGGCCAGCTCATTTTTGAGCGTTAATTAAACATACTTCTAGTTTAGGTAGATACCTGCATTTCCCGGTAGCCGCCTAAAATATTGTTGGATTTCTATTTAAAAAAAAAAAATTCAAAAATATCGTTTCAACACGACGAAAACCGCAAAAAAAGTCCTCCCTCGAACAGACAGATATGCCTGGCCAGACCCCTATACAATTTGTATGAATAAAATTATTATTATACACATTTTGGGTTATTTTTCTGAAAATACAATGCAGATTGTTGTTTCCAGGTATTTTTTTTTATTTGGGTTTTTTGTGTGAATTCAATGCAGATGTTAGCTTCCAGGTAGTTTTTGTGTTAATTTTTCTCTTATTTGTTTCTTTCGTTTGTGATTTAGGTTTTGAGTTCAGTTAGTTTATTATTGAATGATGAACATACTACAATATCGACAGTCCGAAATATAAATTTTTTGTGCGAAAACTAAAGTGAAATTATTACTATTATTATGGCCGAGGATTTAGAATTTGTGTACAATACGCGCTTGCGTACAGGCAGCATTACTGATAATTTCCAACAACAACTATCATCAGCATTACAGTGTGATTCCGCACTTCACAACTCCGATTCAAATATTAAATAAAACCGTTTTCGTAAGTATTATTTGCATTTCTAACAAAGTAAATCCGTAGTATTGCAAAAACAAGTAAACAAATAAATGTTTTAAACTCACTGACTGGGACCTACAATTTTACACGGATTCCGAACGGGATTTTGAAAAAGTTATTTCATGGCTAAATACTCGATAGTATCGCCGTCACTAAGCCAGGTGAGCGCCGTCGAAAGTAATTTAAGGTGGTGAGAGCAGGGGTCGAACCCACGTTCTCATGCACAAGAGCCCCTCATACTACCAATGCTCCACCGATGGAAAATTTCATAGTCCGGATTAAAAATTTGTGCCAAATTTGAAGCAGTATATGAAAACTTCTGTTAATGATAAGTATCAACGGATTGAATATGCGTTCTGCAATATCCAATTATACTCGTATAAGTATGTATTTGACAAAGTAATATGTGAAAAGTACGATTTTATATTTTTTACAGTTACAAATCATTTAAAATATTGTTTTGTCCCTATACAAAGAAAACATTTTTGTCGAAAATTTCGACTTTTACCTGAGTGGTCCAAATTTTTACGAGTTCGACAAATATGCAGCAAATATCCCAGACTACGACTCCAAGAGTCCGACCTCGACTTGTATTATTTTTTTCAAAAAATAACTTTTTGAAGTGAATTTCCCAATTTTTAGGCAAAGCTTAAACTAAAATAATTGCAATAACGGTCGTAGTCAAGCTTTGAATTAAATATTACTTTTTGGGACTTTTGTAAGGGTTTGTCAGGAAGATTGCACTTTTTAAATTTATTGTAATTTTTTTTTTGTGCAAGTGACAATGCTGATATTTGACAGCTGTCACATATGCTTATTCCGATTATTAAAATAGAGCGCTTTACGAAAGACCAACGCTTTATAATTGTGAACACTTATAAAAAAATTTTGGAAAGTCATGCTGAGACAGCTCGCAAAATTTCGCAGAATTTTCAGTCGAGATTAGAATATTCAGCTTCCATCTGAATGGAATCGTGAAGAGTGGTCACCAAATTTGATGAAACTGGGTCGGTTTTGCACAGTCAGACTCCTGTGCGTGAACGTACCGGTCGGTCTCTTGAAAAAATTGCTGCTGTAATCGAGAGTGTCCCCGAAAACCCTACAACATCAATTTGGCATCGCTCTCAACAACTTAAAATTTGACGAAGCATTACGCAGCGAATTTTGACAAAAGGCCCACACCTTTACTCCTACAAAATTGAGCTTATTCAGGAGCTGAAAACAGCAGACCACCGAAAGCGACGGCAATTTGTGACTTTTCCAATTTTTCAAAAAATTCATCTTCTCCGATGAAGCGCATTTTCATTATCATCATTTCGTGGCTTCGATGACGACGAGTTAGTAAGCCATTTCATCGAGTTCGAGTAGCTGTTGAATTTTACCCTTTGGTTCGACATAAAACGGAAAGAATAAAAAGGAGTACATATTTTCGTTCGATGCAACCAATATGAAACATAGAGGGCGGATCAATAAATCCGTAACTTTTTGAATGAAACACAGTTTTTTTTTGCAAAGAAAAATATATTTTTCAACGTTATCTCCTTTTAGCTCAATACACTTTGTCCAACGTTTCTTCAATTTTTGTATCCCTTCCAAAAAATAGGATTTTTCGAGGGCCATAAAATAGGCATTTGTTTGATCAATAATTTCATCGTTGGAGCTAAATCTCTTTCCACCGAGCCATTTCTTTAGGTTTGGAAATAGGAAATATTCACTGGGGCTAAATCCGGAGAATATGGCGGTTGAGGTAACAATTCGTAGCCAAATTCATGGAATTTTATCATTGAGAGTACACATGTGTGCACCCGTGCATTATCTTGATGAAAAATAAATTTTTCTTGCCCATATGGGATCGTTTTTTTTTAAAGTTGGCATAATATTCGCCGTTTATTGTTTTTCCCTTTTGAAGGTAATCGATGAGGATTATCCCGCGTGCATCCCAAAAAACTGCTGCCATCACCTTATTGGCCGACAAACTTACCTTGGTATTTGTCGGAGTCGATTCACCCTCAGAAACCCATTGTTTTGACTGCTGCTTAGTCTCCGGAGTGTTGTAATGGATCCATGTTTGATCCACAGTTACAAAACCGCGCAAAACAACTCCAAACAATCCTTGAAGTTGTCACCTGATTTCGATTATGGTCAATTGAGAGCAATCGCAGCACCCATCTAGTAGACAGTTTTGTTAAACCCAACTGATCATTTAAAATCGAAACCACACTTCCATATGAAATGCCTACACTTCCATATGAAATGCGATCGGCCAACACCATGTCATGGATTTTTCGACATTGGGCGTCCAGAACGTTCAGCGTCATTTGTACTTGAGCGACCACAACGAAAGTCAGTAAGCCACTTTTTACCATTGAAATCGATGGTGGAGAGTCACCATAGTATTTATCAAGCTTTTCTTTGGTTTGATTGACGGTTTTTTTTTTCGCAAAAAATAATGTTTATTAAGCCTTCGAAATTCACTTTTTTCCATTCCAAATGCGCGAGGTTGTATGTTTGAACAGCTGTTAAACACAAAGTAAATGACGTGACTTGCTCAAAATTTGGCATTAGTCTATTGACAGGTGGTACTTGCATTTCAGTGCATTTCATATAACTACGAGGGAAGTTCGAAAATTCACGGACTTGTTGATCTGCCCTCTATCAATCAAACACTATTTAAAGTAAGATTGTTGCATGGTTTGCTTCTGGTTGTTTATCGTTCTCGTTCCTATCCACTCTGTTTTCTATCATTTTCCTACTACGTACTCGATCAGCTGTGTCATGGACACCCTTTGCTTAAACTTGTTGAAATTTCCTACTAACTCGATGACCCCAAGAGAACGCTAAGAGAGAGATGGAGGCTTTTACCAATTTCTCTATGATTATAACCAATTTTTCCGCATTGCTACGAGACTGTGTTATAGTTCTCTATCTACTGGAATCGCAATGAAAAGTGTAGCTGCTTCAAAAAACAAAAAAAAACCATCAATAAATTAATTTTATGTGTATGAATATAGTTGTGTCGTTTTGTCCGCGTCTGTGTTTCCCTTTCGCCATGCGATGCTTTTTTGTGGGAACCATTACTAGTGGCACAAAGGAGCAGCACCAACGTCGTGGAAGCATGAGGCACCAGGCGACATACAGACTCCGCATGTGATCATTTATTGCAATGGTTTTTTTAATTAAATCGATGCCCAGTACTCAGCAAACTATGTTCATGCGTATTATTGCTTTTTGTCAAGGCTTACATAAAAAAGTATATACTACATATGTATGTACATTAGGATGTCCCAAAAAATTCTTCTGTTTCGGTTTTCATGGTTGCTCAAGCTTGATTGAAGAGCTCATAGGGTAAAGAATTTTGGAGATTTTTTTCAGATTTTTCGGAAGAGGTCGCAGAAGTTTAGTTTCCCCCAAAAAATCGGGTATTCCGAACGTTTTTTGAATTTTATTTAAAACTCGCTCGATAACCACGATTTTCTTAGTTTGTAAGTCAACATTTTTAAAGCAAACAGTTCAAGGTTTTATTGTATATGTATAAGCAATAATTTTGCTCAATTAAATTTTTCCGTGAATTTTGGATACATTTTGTTAGAAACGCTTTATAACCATAAAAGTTCCTATGCAAATTTAAAAAACTAATGATGACATTTAAAAGACGAATAAACTCCACTCAATTTTGTAGAAAACAATTTTTAATTTGCTTTTACTGTTCCAGAGTTATACCATTTTAAAGCCTTTTACCCATTGCATGAACCTAAAAATATTATAAACTGTTTGCTATTTTTACATCGGATTTGCTTTAAATTTGTATAAAAATTTAAAATACTAATAATGCACTTTAAAAAATGCATAAATTTCAAAAAATTTTGTAAAAAAAATTTTGAATTTGCAGTTAGTGTTCCAGAGTTATGCCACTTGAAAACTCTTTACCCATTGTGTGAACCTAATAATTTTATAAAACAGTAACTGGAAATTCAAAAGTTTTTTTTAGAAAATTGATTGGAATATACCCATCTTTTAAAGTGCATCAGTAGTATTTTAAATTTTCATAGAAATTTAAAGCAAATCCGATGCAAAAATAGCAAAGAAATTATAATATTATTAGTTTCATACAATGGGTAAAAGGCTTTAAAATGGTATAACTCTGGAACAGTAACCGGAAATTCAAATTTTATTTTTACAAAATTGCTTGGAAGCTATGCGTCTTTTAAAGCCCATCATTAGTTTTTTACATTTCCGTTGGAACTTTAAAAAATATAAAGCGTTATTTACAAAATTTACCCAAAATTTACGCAAAAATTTAATACGTGGTACCTTATTAAGCAAAATCATTGCCAAAACTGGTCGTTTGTGCATATACAATAAAAGTTTGGACGTTTAGCTTCAAAAATGTTGAATTAGAATCTACGTGGTTATTGACCGAGTTTTAAGCAAAATTCAAAAAACACCCGGAATACCCGATTTTTGGAGGAAATTCGACTTGCGCGACCTCTAAACTACTTCCGAAAAGTCTGAAAAAATTCTCAAAAATACTTGACCCTATAAGCTTACAAATAAAGCTTGAGCAAAATAAAATGTTATTGCTTGGGACACCCTAATGTACATACATACATAAAGGGTTTTTCAATAAGAGCGCTACAATGTACATACATACATAAAGGGTTTTTCAATAAAACAAAACCGGTTTTAGATACCAATGAAATTCTTTATTCCTGTGAAAGCACGTTCGATGCCATTATGTATGGAACTCGATTTATTTTGCACGGCCACCACGGGCACGCTTGCAGAAGTCCAGACGCTGAACCCAATTTTCGACGGTTTTCAAGCATAAATCGGCCGGTACTGCTGCAATTTCACGTTCGATATTCGTACGAAGTACATCAATCGTCGTTCGCTTGTTGGCATGGACCATAGACTTGACGTCGCCCCACAGGAAATAATCTAACGGCGTCAAAACGCACGACCGAGGCGCCCAATCGGCTGGTCCATTTCGTCAGATAACACGTTCACCAAGCTTGGTTTCCAATAAATTGATTGTGGCATTCGCTGTGTGGCTTCTGGCGCCATCCTGTTGGAACCACATGTCCTCCAAGTCGATATTATCCAATTGGGGCCAAAAATATTCGGTTATCATTGAACGTTAGCGATTCGCATTCACAGAAATGTACCGGTCTTGATCATCACGGAAGAAGTACGTCCCAATGACGCCGCCGACCCATAAACCGCACCAAACCGTAATTTTTTCGGGATGCAATGATGACTCATGGATAACGGGTGGATTGCTGTCTGACCAATAACGCATATTTTGCATATTGACGAAGCCATTCAGCCAGAAATGAGCCTCATCGCTGACGACCATAAATTGGAGTTAGTGCTCTTAAAGTTGAGGCCACTGACTCCAAATTTCGGTAGTAAATTTTAATAATTTCGACTCGTTGTTGGCTCGTGTATCTTTCCATGATGAAATGGCAAACATTACTGAAGAGAAATGTCAAAAGAGCGGGAAAAAATATGGCGCCGTTTGCTGGCCCTATCGATTTACTTTTCTAGCGTCTCTGTTGAAAAACCCTTTATGTATATGTATCTAGAAAAGCTGACACAAAATCCGGGGTAGATGGAAAATAAATATTGTCTATAGGAGAGTAAACTGAATGCAGTCTTATAGTGAATTTCATTCAATATTGAAATTTTGTTCACTAAAATCACACATAGAGCTATGGAGGTGTTGGGGAAATTTTTGACTTACTCATAAAATGAGTGTACTAACTCTGTGGGGGAAGAAAATCGAATCGAGGACTCATAAGCGTAACCACGCGTCTCTAATATCCCTAAGTTTGAATCTGTTTGTAAAATAAGTCACCTGCCGAATTTGTACTTGAAATGGTGCGACTAGACTAAGTAATATTTATACAAAGAAACCCTTAGTACATAATTGGAAACCGCAATATTTTTGTGCAAAATAATTTTTAGCCTAAATGTTTGTCATATCTGCCAAATAACACAGGCACATCAAAAATGTTCAGGGCACGTTTGGCGAAAAAATATTTATAAATGTTATTCTTTTGTTGTAAACGAACTTTCATTTACCGAAAATTGGATAAATTTGTCTTTGGGCTCAATATAGAAAATCGTTTATTATAAGCGACTAAGTTTATACACTTGGGCATAAACAAGAGACGATGACGATGAGGTAGTAGACCATTTCCTTGAGTTGCTGTTGTATTTTACTCTTTGGTTGAACATAAAACGGACAGAAATCAAAGAGAATGCGTTTTTCGTTCGATGCAACCAATATTAAACATATTTTGACTGTAATTAGTATCAATAGTTTGCTGTATGGTTCGCTTCTGGTTGCATATCTCTCTCTCGATTTCTATCATTTTCCTACTACATAGTCGGTCAGCTGTTTCAACGATACCCCCCGCATAAACTCAAAGGTGATTACACTCGTGAATTTCTTTTCTCTTCTACCCTTGAACCCCTTATTTCTTCTTCTTTGAATAAACGCAGGGGGTTTCCATGACACATTTGATCGACTAGTAAGTAGTTAATTGAGTGAAAACATAGTAGATAAGCCAGAGAGAGATGAGCAACCAGAAGCAAACCATGCAGCAAACTAAGTTTATTTGTGCTGGATTGATACTAATGACAACCAAATTATGTTTTATGTTGGTTGCATCGAACAAAAATATGCATTGCAACCAAAGAGTAACATACAACAGCAACTCGAACTCGATGAAATTACCTACTACATCGCCGTCATCGAGAGAAAGTAATGAGAGGCATTTTGACACGTATCAATTACTCTATAACAAAATCTAAATTTATTTATTTACTTAATTATTTCAAAGCTACACTCGTACATATAAGTAGGATACAGCTGGTAGTATTTAGGGAAAAAATTAATCATAAATATAACATAAGAAAAACGTAAAAGAATAAAATAAGAAACAATTAACATAAAATTTGAAAGCATAGATCGAGTAGTGGTTCCACTCAAAATGAACCCTCCTAATTCCGGAGTGAGGTGCTATCCGCGCTCAACGAAATTGTCGGTTCGCAGTCAGGGGTTACCGCAGAAGGTCTTTCTTCCGCGGCATTTGCTTGTCCTTGTCACGTTTTATCGTGATCGAGCTTCTCTACTTCCCACACTCGTGGGACGAAAAATTAACGAAAACGAACAAAAACTAAAATGGATACGAAAACTTACTGGTACGACTAACGGCCGGAAAATGGTGCGACGACTAAAACGAAGTCGATGACAACAATTTAAAAAACCCAGGTATCGAAACCTGTACCTGACAACAGGCCGGGTCATCCAAATTCTTCCAAAGCGGCTGCTCTACCTGGTACGTCGGTACATGGTGGAAAGTACCGCCGTCCTTCAAAGACGAAGTACAATGAAACCAGTGCCTGCGAGTAGGCCTGGTGATTCAACTTCTTCCAAGACGGTTATATTATCTCGTACTTTAGTTCCTGATGGTAAGCACTCCAGTTCTTGAAAGAAGAAGTATAAATACCGGTGACTCTCAGAATCTTTGACAATTTCGGCAAGGCTGGACCTTCGACCGTGCACTATAAGTAGAGGCAATATATAAAATGGACATGGATTGTGCCTGAACAACAAGATACCCCGACCGCGTCCATTATTATTCTCCCAAACATATTCTGCAGGAACTATGTATATATTTGGAACACACTTCAAACATTTATATGTTTGCAAGTCCCATACTCAGGTGTATTTAAATGCCAACATTAGCATGTTTATTGACAAATATGTATGCTTTTACATGGAAACATATGCCGTCTTCATCCCAAACATCCACACACTCACGTGGAAGCATTCGCGTGTTTCCACCAAACCTCGATATACTTACGTGGAAACATATGCGTATTTTCTCCCAAACATAATTATATTTAGAAACGAATTATTCTTTCTTTCCTTATTTGTTATAATTAATTTTATCAATATATATCCATATTTACTTATAGAAATAATTAATACAAAAAATTAGAAGATTAAAATGATTTGCATTGAATCATTATTTGTTTTGTTTTTGAATCTGCTTCTCTGTTGTTTCTCCTTTCTTTCAACTATGCGTTGGTTATCATTATGTGTTGGTACACGAACAATATACTTACATATATACAAATCTAGTTCCCCAGCGGCCAAAAAACCGAGCCTTAGCGAGTGTTACGCTAAATGCTCGCCAACGGGCTCAGAAAAGAGTATTTACCGGACCAAAACCGGGGGAGAAATTAAACTCGCCCAAATGTTCGCAAACTGGTTTAAAAACGGGTGCTGAACGGACGAAAAAAGAGACAGAAACATTGTTGTCGTTGTGTCGTGTGCCTCTGTGTGCCAATTATGTTTTGGCAATTGCATTTTGATTTATTTTTCGTGTTGTTCTCGCAAAAGATATTGCAAAAGTCTCGCAAACGAATCTCTTGCAAGACATCGTAAACGAAACTTTTACTGCCACAAACTGAGCGACTGATGATTCATTTTCCGATCGTTTTCGGATCTGTTTTCGAGAGTTTTACCCGCAAAAGTTTCGCGTAACTCTCGTATGCGATATCGTATACGAAGTTTTGGTCCGCTGGGTCATGCAAGAAAAGCGTGTATTAATTACTTGTGTTTGTGTGGAATATTTATGAATGACTCACTGAGAGAATAATGCAAAAATACAGATCCACACTTACAAGGTATACTCACTCGATGCCCCTCTTTTATTCTCTTGCTCTCTAGAGAGCATAAACAGTCCAACAAACACGGTTGTATTTGTATCACAAACACAGATATATTTGGGTCGCAAACACATATGTTATAACACATTAATCGTTGTTCTCAAATATGTAATATTGAATAGCAAACACAATGCGTTTGAGCACATGAACACTCATACAAATATGTTGGTAAACACAGCAGAAAAGACTGCTGAAAAGGGGAAAGCAAACATATTTGCTATTACAGCAAACATTGGTTTATTGTTTCAGCAAACAATATGTCAGCTATCTTATCAAACCTGCAATGAGTTTGTTGTTATGGCAGTTCTTTGCTGTAATAACAAACAAATTGCCCACTAATAAGTAGCATACATTGTTTGCTATTAATAGCAAACTTTATTTTTTGAGTGTATTTTATATTTGTGGCAAGCTCCAAACACATGTTATATTTGCATCCAAACAACAAAAAACGTCAGATTTTTCAGCGTGCATAAGTCTGGTAAGAGGCTGTGCTCTCCTGATGGATCAAAGATATCAGTGGAAACGGTAGTTCAAGATCCTTTGCAAAAGTCTCTAGGGACTGCTTAGTACTGGCGGTCATCAATAGGGGAAATGCAACGACGGCAACATCCCTAAGGACAAATGGAGTGCCATGGAAATACACTGTCCTCGGGATACTCTGATGTTCTGAGGGAATTGTCGGGTCCATATCTCGATTGTTACGACGCTGGCTGGTATCACAGCCGCTGAAAATTAATGCGCTTCAGCGACGAGAACTCTGTTGAGAGCTATCAAGGAAAATAGGTGAAATTAGGCTGGGTGCGGCACTGGATGTTGTCAAAAAAGATCGCATCCCTCTTGGGCCCAGGGCCCACACATAGAGTCCAGCAACGCCATCCGATGCGAATTCAATCACAAAGAAGCTACAAGAATGCCGAGTCTTGTCAAGTTGGGTAGAAGGTTCTCTTACGGATTCAGTACGATCCAAATTTGAGTGTACAAGAGCGATAAGGAAGACAACGCGGAAAACAATCCATCAGATAACCCTGGTGTAGTATACGTTGAGGAAATTTCCCTGTCGCAAGTGTCTGAAATGCGTCTGATGGTTACTAGTGTTCCCCCTTTCTTCGATGCGCTTAGATTCGTAGGAAAGCTCTTCATCATGGGACTGAATAAGTCCCTTGAAGATGAACTTCTTGTCGTCACCTATTAGACGAATCCTGATAATAGTCGTTATTGAGACCGGACGTCTCACTTATCGTGTCTGTCATGACGGGTCACTGTCTCAATGAACGGCACGCAGTGAGACTGAAAGTCTTGAGAAATAACTTTTGCAGACTCGATGTCATAGGCTTTTGCAAACTACAAATCTGGAACCATATTCGTGTACTTTTTTAATGGCAGATGCAAAAAATTTCCGCCTTGTACTGCCAAGTTCTGCCCACTAATTCTCCAACAAATATAGAGTTTTTTTGCTTTCTTTTTCCCTTTTTAATTTACATTCCCGGTATGTCTGTGGTGTTTAGCAAGACCAGCCCACCGGAGTTTTGAATTTTGAATTAAAATAAAAAAAATGGTTTCCCGTTACATTCCACGAGGGGATTGGATTAGGGAGAGCTTCTCACCACCAGTGAGCTGTGCGCGTTCTAGTTTTACAGTCACTGATTGGGACCTACAGTTTTCACCGGTTCCGAACGGTATTTTGAGAAACTTTTTCATGCCTAAATACTCGATAGTGTCACTAAGTGAGGTGACCGCCGTCGAAAGAAATTTAAGGTGGTCAGAGTAGGGATCGAACTCATGTCGTCATGCACAAGATCCGCGCACACTACCATTGCACCACCGATGGCCACATTTTGAATTAACCCAGAATTTATATTGTTTATGGATCAGACACACACCAGAGTATATCTCTCCGTGTGCCTCGCGAAGCTGGATTATAGATTTATTGGCTGTTGCTCCGACTTTCACTACGTACGTTGGTTCACCCGCCTTCTAATTAAATTGTCTAATATTTCAATTAACTTCTGTCACGGTTGTCCCGTGATAACATGAAATAATCTGAAATTAAAAGGTGGATGTGCGGATTAGAGAGTTGAAATATTGGCGCCAACGAAACTATGGTTATATTAGGGTTTTGTGCATTTTGCCTAGTATGGTCAGACAATGCTAGTCCAAGGTTGAACTTACGGAAAATCATCAGAACAATCGTACAGCATAGAGAAGAGTAGAGGAACCACACCCAGTTGCAAGATTTTGACATAGCCATTTTACGGATGGATCTAAGGTAGATAGTCGAGTGGGAGCTGGGGACTTCTCAAGTTCACTTGGTATAACCCAGTCAATCGGTCTCCCTCTTTTTGGCAGTATCTTCTAAAGCTAAGTAGTGGCAATATCTGAAGCATGTACTCAGTTACGAAATCACTCAATAAAAGAGATGAGTTTAAAAATCTTCTCGGAAAGCCAAGCTGCCATAAGGGATTAATGCTTGGTGGAGAATAGATGGATACTGGTTCGGGAATGGAGGAGTATTCTGGACGACATTGGTACCACGACTTCACATTCCCGACTGTGGGCTCCGGGTCATACGGGAGAAGTCAGAAAGGAAGCCGCTAATGAACCAGAAATTAATAGTTCTAGTGGGAATCCGGATAGACAAACTGTAACTGAAAACTCTCTCATAGTGGTGTGTAACGATATTGATCGCCACTTACACCATAAGTCAGGTGAAACCTGGGGAGAGCTTACTACTTGCCGCATAGCTTGGGGTATTTGGCCAAGGTATGATGGTAAATGAATCGATGACTCTGAACAGGCTTACAATAGCTAAAATGATAGCTATCATAACCGGCCACTGGACGATTGGTACACATGCTGCTAAAATTAGAATACAGTACAGGTCTTATTGTCGTTGTTGCCACAACGAGTGAATAGCCGAGACCTCTGAACACTATGTCCTACGTGCCAAGACTTGGCAGAAAGAAATAGGACAACTTTGGGCAAACCGTTCTTTAATCATTGTCGTAGGGAATGGATATCAACCGTTTACCTATTATATAAAGGGTATGGGGTAGATAATGGGTAGTTCCCACCACCATAGGGAATTATTCACGTCTCTTACCCATTACCCACAGGGTATGGGGCAAATGAAGGGTAGCTACCCACGACAATGGGAATTACCTATAACGATTACCAATTACCCACAGGGTATGGGAAAGCGGCTTTTACACATTACCCACTGCGATGGTTAACGGGTTACCGAGGGTAACCCAGCCCCATTTTTAATCGAAAATATGAGAAATTTAGAAAAAAAAAATTATATCTGGAAAACGGAGCATCGAATCGGAAAAATAAACAATTTTTGCTGGCTTCTAACGGAATTTGATAAAGTGGTCCAATCCGTAGGGAAGAATTTTGTTTCAAAAATCTCCAAAATTAGAAAATCGCTAAAATAAAAAAATGGTTCTAACTCGGAAACGGTACGTCCAATCGCGGAAGAAATACATTATTAACCTTTAATACGGCATCACTATGATTTTTGGAACGAAGTTCCTTATCGCACGTTGCGGGATGGGTGGCAAGGGGAGGACTAAATGAAAATATTTTAAACAACTTTTTTTAACTAATTTATTACAACCCATTATTATCACCTATATTGGGTACTTTTAGTTTTGTTTGGTTGAATGGGAAGTTTTCTAGGTGGCGCTTGTTTATTACATGTTGTAGTTTTGAACCCAATAAAAAGTAAATTTAGAAAAGCTAAAGCGCAAGACTGGCAAATCCATGAAGTACAACCCTGAGCATGGAATTACATTTGGCAGCACACTTACCCTTACATTACACAGCGCGACGTCAACGAGAGCTCAGCGGTGAAAGTTATAAAGTGAAAGTGAAAGTAAAAAAGTGAAAGTGCTACAGTATAGTTCGCACACAACATTGGCAACTGACAATTTCAATATGCAGTGTGAAAATATTGATTTATTTTGCTACGTTTGCGGTCATCAAACCAGAAAAAAAAACATCTACAAGATTTCAGAAGGAAAAGAATCTTTTAACTAGTGAATTCAAAAGAGCATATACATTGTTTTTCGACGAAGTGGACTTGACCGGTGAAAATTACACACCTAATACAGTGTGTCGCCAATGTTATAACAAACAATCAATAAAGCAGTGTTGTTGCATGTGTCGAACCGAAAACCTTCCATTCCGCTAGCAATGGGTATCAACATGAAAGAAAGCTATGAAACATTGAAAGATATAATGGAAAAAATCAAATATTACGAAAATAAATGGAAGATTTTCTGTGATTTGAAGGTCATCAACATTTTGCAAGGGATCATCGATAAGGGCGGCTTGCCAAAATTCTTTTGTTTTCTTTGTAATTGGGATTCACGCTCACCTCTGAATCAATTCCAATGTAACTCGTGGAGGCCAAGAGGAAGTGTGGATGAACAAATACAACAACGTAGACTGAAGAATGCACATGGTTCTGGCCAGGCATATATAACTTTTTGCTACCTATGGACCTGAACAGGAGAAAAAGGTAAAAAAAAATGAAATTAAAAAATTTTCGGCAAATTTTTCACTTTTGCGTGCTACCTAAACAGTGTTAAGAATCATCTCTAGGAAGTTTATATGTTCTAGAAATTTGTTTATTGAGATCTTAGGTAAATTTTTGTAGTTGATTGTTTCCTTGAATTTTGAACGGTTTGCTACCTATGGACCTGAACACGGGAAAAAAATCGTTAAGTTTTTTGCGATTTTGATCTGGAAGGTGAAGTTTTTTTGATTTTATATGTTCGCAATTTTTGTTCTTTATGACAGGGGCTACAACTTTGCCTCAGAGAGTAAATCGAAATTCTGAACGGTTTGCAAGATATGAGCCTGAGAAAATGATCACATTTTTACGAAAATGATACCGAGGCCCCAAATCTTTGGCGGCCCATAAAAAAAAAGTGCATGACTTTGGGAAAAATTGGGAGACACGGGTCTTTTTTTTTTTAGTCTTTTATCACGTAGTGGTGTGCGTATATGGTTATTTTGCCATGACTTAAAAAATTACACACAGTGTAAGTGCATTTTCTTAAAAAATAAATTTTCTCAAAAAAAATACCTATTCATATACTTAAACATTGTACCTTTAGTTAACAAAATGCCTTATCTTAAAGAAGTACCGTTGCTTAAAAAAGTAAATTTTCTTGCAAAAATTACCTTTTCTTAAAAAAGTAAATTTTCGTAAAAAAGTACATTATCGTTGGACAAATTGCCTTTTCTTAAAAAACTACATTTCTGTAAGTAACTACTCTTAACATTGTACCTGTTCCTTCGTAAAAAAACCTTTTCTTCAAAAAAAATGCCTTCTCTTACAAAAAATACCTTTTCTTACAAAAATTCCTTTTCATAAAAGTACCATTTCTTAAAAATAAAATAATACCTTTTCTTTTCTTTTCTTGAGAAAACTATCCTTCCTGAAAATGAGTAAATTTTCTTAAAAAAAAACAACATTATCCTTAAAGGAGTACCTCTTCTTTAGAAAGTAACTGTTCTTAAAAAAGCATTTCTTTGTAAAAAAATCATACTCTTAGGCTTTTTCTTACAAAAAACATTAGCTTTTAATAAAAGAAGTACCTATCAACAAAGAAAGGACCTTTTCGGGAAAATATAATACATATTCTTACAAAAGCGACCTAAAAATATACTTTTTTTTTTAAAAAATACATTCAATAAATAAAAATTTCTTAAAAAAAGTATATAATTTAAACAAAAAGTATCTTTTCTTAAAGAACCATTTAAATTACAGTATTTTTCAACCGGCGCCTTAGGCGTGTTGGAAATGAACTTCGTTCCAACCGGGTGTCCTATGGCGCCTCATGTAATTTTTTTTAAAAATCGCTAAAACTAAAACTATCTCAAATAAAAATCGCTAAAAAGGCTATTTGTCGATATCTCGAAAACGGAGAGTCCAATCGATAAAGAACTAACTTTTGCCGGTTTCTGAGGAGTTTTCATTAAAATGAGAAATTTGTTAAATAACAGTTTTCTTTTTGAAGGATGCCATATTAAAGGCTTAAGCTTTCCACAGAGGTCAAATTATTTTATTTGAGCGAGTTTCTTATTCTGGTAATTTTTTGAAAAAATGTCTTCCAAGTATTTATGAAAGCCCGGTAGAAACTCGAAACAATTCCGTTTGGTTGAGCCATTAAGTGTTCTATTAAGAATTAGAACAGCTGACCGACTGATCGTTGTGATTCGAACTTATCAAATTCAAATGTATTGTGTTTTTGCACAACTTTCTTTAGATTTATTGTGGTAACTGACTAAACAGACAATATCTGTGAACAGCTCGGATATTTCCGAAACGAATTGTTCTCAACGGTCTGCTCTATTGAAGTAAAAAGGGAGGACTGCAG
The DNA here is from genome assembly GCA_963931995.1 of Phaonia tiefii. NCBI lineage: Eukaryota > Metazoa > Arthropoda > Insecta > Diptera > Muscidae > Phaonia > Phaonia tiefii. The sequence goes on along the minus strand of OZ008369.1, from coordinate 119,694,307 downwards.
CTGAGACAACTTCAGCTGTGAGTTAACGTAATTCAATGACAGGCATTGTAACAAATGAATTTAAAAATTCATTAAATTGATGATAAGATTTCGTGCAAATAACGCATAATTTTCATAAAATTTCTAAAATAATTTTATAAATGTGGACAAACAAGTACATTATACTAATATGGAATTTGCATCAATTTAATGAATTGATTGATGACTAATCAATTTTTTATTGTATTTTTTGACTTCTATACACTGTAAGAAAAACGCTTCGTCGCATGTATGAAACATATTTCGTCGCTGCGCCCACGAAATCAGTTATTTGTTTTTTATTAACTTTTCAGGAAAGCAAAAAAACGAAAATTTTCTTGGATCAGTTGTACTACAACTCTGTTTTTGTCAATCATTTCTTGGATCATTTGTTCTACAACTCTGTTTTTGTCAGTACCATAAATTTCGAAGCCGATGCAAATATAATGAAAGAGCTGCGTGAGCGTATGTAACGGGTTTTCCAACAGAGACGCTACAAATACAAAAGTAAATCGATAGGGACAGCAAACGACGCCATATTTTTTCCCGCTCTTTAGACATTTCTCTTCAGTAAGGTTTGCCGTTTCATCATGGAAAGATATACGAGCCAACAACGAGTCGAAATTATTAAAATTTACTACCGAAATTTGGAGTCAGCGGCCTCAACTTTAAGAGCGCTAAGTCCAATTTCTGAATTCTGAATTTCATTTCTGGATGAATGGCTTCGTCAATAATCAAAATATGCATTATTGGTCAGACAGCACTCCACACGTAATCCATGAGTCATCATTGCATCCCGAAAAAATTACGGTTTGGTGCGGTTTATGGGCCGGTGGCGTCATTGGCTCGTACTTCTTCCGTGATGATCAAGACCGGCACATTACTTTGAATGCGAATCGCTACCGTTCAATTATAACCGAATATTGTTGGCCCCAATTGGATAATATGGACTTGGAGGACATGTGGTTCCAACAGGACGGCGCCAGAAGCCACACAGCGAATGCCACAATCAATTTATTGGAAACCAAGTTTTGATGAACGTCGTGCGATTTGACGCCGTTAGATTATTTCCTGTGGGGCTACGTCAAGTCTATGGTCTATGCCAACAAGCCAGCGACGATTGATGAACTTCGTACGAATATCGAACTTGAAATTGCAGCAGTATCGGCCGATTTATGCTTGAAAACCGTCGAAAATTGGGTTCAGCGTCTGGACTTCTGCAAGCGTGCCCGTGGTGGCCATGCAAAAGAAATCGAGTTCCATACATAATGGTATCGAACGTACTTTCACAGTAATAAAGAATTTCATTGGTATCTAAAACCGGTTTTTTTTATTTAAAAAAACTTTTGTAGCGGTCTTATTGAAAAACCCTTTATAAATACAAATGGTTTTCAATATTTTCAAAAAAATACACATAACTCTTTTCGTTGGCGCACCGACGATTTGTTAATGTTTTACGTAATGAAAAATTTCGTATATCCGACAATTTGGTTTTTGCTGCATCGAAATATTTCATATATGATTTTTTTGAAAATTTCTCGATTCGTTGCTGCAACAATTAATTTTTCGTTCATGCAACAATTATATTTAAATTGAATTTTGGAGACAAACGGGTTAAAAATTAAAATAAAAGTATGTAAGTGTATGAGATTTACAGCATTATTCATAAAAAAGCTTATTCATAAAAAGTTAAAAAGGTTTGAGGGACGATTTTTGTATGATAAATCCTGTCACAACTTTTACGAATAAGGCCTTTAAACTATTGTTGTTTGGCTTTATCTTACTTTTCCTATTGTGTATTGAAACAAAATCATTGCAGCAATGAAACAAAATCATTTCAGTAATGAAACATATTCATTTCCGCAACAACCACAGCTTTGACTTACAGATTTTCGTAGCAGGAATGAAACTGTACGTTAGCTCATATTCGATGACAAAAGATGTTGGGGCGACGAACATTTTCATTCTTGTGACGAAGCTTTTCCGTTCAGTGTACAATTAGGTCGATATCCGCCAATTTCTTTACAATGTCTCATCTAAACTATGGAGCTTAACTAATCGGCAGCTGCGAACGCCTGGAAAAAAAGAGACAGCGACGGAGGCCGTCGGCTCGAATTTTAAACGCCTTCGGTCATTGCGCCAAAAATGTATCTATTCCAGGTGGTAGCATTAGAACAGCTAATTTAATTTTTTCCCTATCGATGTGATCCGAACTTTGACAAATTCAAATTATTTGTGTTTATGTACTTTTTTGTTCAGTTTTATTCTGATACTGACTTAACCAAAATTATTTATGAACAGCTCTGATATTTCCAAAACCAATTGTTCTCAAGTAAAAACGCAGGAGGGAAGCAGAGACCCCTTCAGCTGTGAGTTAACGTAATTAATACGTTGGGTTGAACAAAAGTTTGAATATATTTATTGCATTATATCAATTGCTTGTAAAAAATTATCAAATTGACGGAAAGTTTTCATACAAATAACGCACAGTTTTCATAAAGTTGTTAAAATAATTTCATAAATATGAGAAAACAAGTACATTTTACATCAACTCTATGAATAACATGTATTAAATTTGCAAGAAGTTTGCATTAAACTGGTGCCTCGTTTACACTAAGATGTTGGATGACTCTGAAGACCTTTTTTTTTTTTAAACGGGTTTTTATTGTAATAAATTCTAAATACATACTACTGGTACACAATAAATACATCTTAATATTACCTATATCTAATTCCCTCACACCCATTGGGTGCCCTTCAGAATCTTCCATCCTGACTCTGAAGACCAATTGACGTCAGGTTTTATAGATATTCAGTGAAATGTATTGAAGTCTACTCTGACCACCTTAAATTTCTTTCGGCGGCGGTCACCTCGCAGAGTGAGTTTAAAACTAGAAAGCCCACAGCTCACTGTTTGTGAGAAGCTCTCCCCAATTCCTTCATGGAGTGTAATGGGAAACCTTTTATTTATTTTATTTGTATTGAAGTTTGGAAATTGTTGAATTCTTTACATCATGTGAATTGTCTACAAATTCCTAATTTTCATGTACGTATTTCTCTCTGTGTAGTAGAAACATTAATTGCTCCTTTGAGTTATATATTTTAGATCCGTATAAACATATCATTAGATTTAGCCATATTTGTCTATCTGGTCAAAACAACAAATAAATGAAAATGGTTCGAACTATAAAAGTTATGTGACTTAAAGTTGGAGAACTTTTGGGATTTTAAGCGAAAATCATTTGCTGTTTGGGAAATTGTTTATAAATTTATTTATTACAATAATATTTTAGTAGAAGGCAGTACTATGCACCAGAGTCTTTTAGATATTATTGGGATCATAGAGTAAACTATACCAGAGTGACTACCTCTCTCAGTAAATTTAAGACATTTGGTGTGTTGAAATGGATGGCTTTAATAATAGCAGATAGACGCATTAGTTCAAACCAACCAACAAGAAAACAACAATGGCATTTTATGTCTTTGTGTTAAAATGGTTTTGTTAAATACAACACAAATATATGCTAACAATAGAAGATATCAAAACAATGCAAAATACATTTAAATTTAACAGTTCTCCACCAAAATGACTTGAAAAAATTAAGTCAATAATTTGTAACTCCACCTGGTGGAAGTCTTTTTGCGTCGAACATCTCTCTATCTAAAGGTCATCCATGACACAGCTGATTGACTATGAAGTAGGAAATTGATCGAAAACAGAGTAGATAGGCGAGAGAGCGATATGCAACCAGAAGTAAACTAAGTTTAAACAGTGTTAGATTAATATTAATGACAGATAATTCTGTTTTATATTGGTTGCATCGAACGAAAATACGCATTCCCTCTTATTTCTGTTCGTTTTATGTCCAACCAAACACTAAAATACAACAGCAACTCAAACTCGATGATCTGACCTAGTACCTCGATGTCATCGATAGACCGTAAAGAGAGTGAAAGATACTCTTATCTATTGCCTTATGTTCTGTGACACCTACCGAACGACGAACAGTGCGAAAATAAGCTTCGATGAGAAGGTTGTTCACTCTATACCTTAATTTTCTCTATGACTTGGGCGAATTGGCAAGTATTTATTATCTAAGAAATACATTTAAAATAGAACAAAACGTAAAATATTTAAATTTGGTTTTAAACAAAACAAATATAGTTTTGTTTATGCAAACGAGAGCCATATGTGACAGATAAAACTTTTAGTTAGCTTTAATGTTTTTTAACCCGAAATATGTTCAATACTTCCTACGAAATGTGGTGGATTGTTAAAGAATTTCAACAAATTTTTTTTATATTTTGGTAGAAATAACATTTATATGTTAATTGTTTGAAAATTTGCTGTGGAAGGATCTGGCAAAAAACTATATTGTGGGAGAGGGATGGAGATTTTTGTGTAAAGTTATGCGACTACACATTGGTGGCGCATTTCGTATCAGTCTGATTTAAACGCGAAAAAGTATGCATCATAAAATGATAATAACAGTGTTGTAACTCTTGGATGTTTTTATTGACTTTATTGTAATTGTGACGAATACAATTTAAATAACAATTACTATTGTCACTATAATAATTTAAAATTTGTCTTGTTTTATTCTTGGTAAATAATGCAACGCTGAAAAGGGCGTATCGTAAAAGTGTAAGAGAATAAAAGGAATTTCCCTGACACTAATTCAATATCTTTCTAAACAAGAACTTGTATTTGTACGAAAATTCGACGCCGATTTATTATCGCCCAGTCACTTTTCATATTCACAATGCGTCTATGTATATTGCAACGTTTCAACCAATACAGAAGCAAATTAATAATAAGCATTGCGAGGGCTGTGAATACACAGTGATGAACAAAATTGTAACAGGATTCACATAATGGAAGTTTAAAACTTTAATTTTTAGGAACGTTTAGTCCATAGACTTATACTTACAGCAGACCTAATAGTTCTCTAACCAAATTTATGAATTTGGCCTGGTGTGATATTTACGTTCGATGTTGAAAAGAATTACTTTTCTAATACCAGATAGAGGCAATGGTTCATAACAACGAACAAAATAACAACAACGGCATTTCGTTTTGTGTGTAAAAATTATTGTGTTAAATTCAACACAAATGTATGCTAACAATAACAGTCAATAAAAAAGTTTAAAACACATTTAAATTTCACAGTTTTCCACCCAAAACGTCATGAAGAATTAAAGCAAGAAGTTATTGTAATTCCACCTGGTGTATGTCACTTTTCGTCAAACATCTCTCTATCACACCGACTTCATCAAGAAGAGATTACTCTATGGTTTAAAATTAGGCCTACAACTTTGTTTGAATTTTTCCTTGATATGGTCTCTTTCATAATGAATACTTAAATATGCAACAATTACACATTTGTTTTTAAAAGAGCGTAATATGCAAACAAGCCACAAAAAGGTACGGGTTTTAAGTCTCCTTTTCTCGGCATAGTAAACGAAGATAAGCACAAAATGTCAAAGGTCAGAATAACAATATATATGGGCTGGCTATAGGCCGATGTACATATGTAACATCAATGAGAAAAATCCTAGATTAGTCGTTAGATGTTAGGAATTATAATGTACTTATGTATATTAATGTCAAGTAGATGTAAGATTTGAACAAAACGTTGGAGAGTAAAAATGAATTTAAACTAAAAACAAGCCACAATGTTAAAATTACGCACTCTCTTCAGTGTTACAATATTGCACTCTCGTCAACTCTCTAAAGATCCAGAAACTCAAATGTAACCATCACGTGCTCATACATTTACTGCTATTTTTTCAATTGCTCATTATTGCCCACGTGCTTATCAAAAATGGAGTCATATGAAGATCAGGAGAATAAAACGGAAGAAAATATTAAAATTTCAACTGCTCCTGGACGTCCCAGAAAAACTGACGACCGCAATTGTCGTCATTTGGCAAAATTCGTGACAAGTGACAATGCCATTACCCCAGCTGCGGCACTAAAAACGTTAAATACTGATGCCAGTATGTGGACTGTGGACCCCTATTCTGTGTATGTGGTAACAATCAAATTGTAACCACAAAATTGTTGCAAAGTTGTCACCATTGTTTTGTATCTGGTATGCTGGCAACACGGTGCCAACGAAAAATTCACCACGTAACAAATAATTCACCTCACAATAACTAGTTGTTAAAAGCAGAGAAAACAAAACAAAAACATATGGTGTTCTGCACAAAATGAAAGGGGCAAAAAAAGGAAAAGTAAGTATTTAATTATTCTCGACTAATTGTTCCATTGACCTACTCTTCCGATTTCATAAAACTTTTTTGTTCTTTTCGATATTTCGATTTTCTTTGGAAATCTGCTTCAGGAAAGTTTTTATATCAGAACACCGAATTGTGACATTTGTCACATTGCGGTCAAATAGTAACCGTGGTGAATTTTGTAACCCTGCCAGAATAGTGCTGCAAGTCTAAACAGATTGGGTGTTAAGGCCGCAGTGAAGAAAAAGAAACCTTTTTTTATCACAAAAGGAATGTAAAGCTTAAAAAAAATTCGCCCAGGTCTACGAAAACTGGACTGACCGGAAGAAGGTAAAGTATTACATTCGACACGTATTAAACAATATAAGTACAATTACGCCTTGTGTTTATGGATATATAATCTGATGAGACTAAAATCAATCGATTTGGGTCCGATGGCCGTGCTAGGTACTGGACCAAAGATCCAAATACTACTACCCCGTATGCAGTAACACAAACCATAATATATGGTGGTGGATCCACAATGGTATGGGAACGTATAACGAAGAATGGTGTAGATCCTCTAGTTAAAATTGAAGGTATTATAAAAAAGAACTCTGTATTTCAATTCTTTAAAATCATTGACCAGCTGCTATGGGGAAAAGGTGTCTTACTGCTAAAAGAGCGATTCGTTCGCATGGCAACGACCCATAACATTCGGCCAAAATCGTTAAAATTTTTGTTAAATAGTCAACAATTTACAAGTATGAAATGGCCACCGCAGCCATCGGGCTTAAACCCCATCGAAAAGTTTTGGAGTTATATAAGTACCTAGTTATTCCAAAAGGCGAAAACGAGCTGTGGGATAATAACTTCTGATACGATTCCTGCAGATATTATGGCAATAGTTTTCAACAGCAAGCTCCGTCGTACACCAGCTCTAAAAAGAGCTAAAGGCTACTGGACAAAATATTGAATCAGAAAACAAATAAATTAACATAAAACTAGAGTGCGAAATTGACACACTTGTATAACTCTACCATATTTACTATTGACTTTGTATATACGAGGCGGATCAATAAGTCTGTGACTTTTTGAATGAAACACAGTTTTTTTTTTGGAAAACAATTTTTTTTTCAACATAATCTCCTTCTTGCTCAATACACTTAGTCCAACGTTTCTTCAATTTTTGTATGCTTTCCAAAAAATAGGATTTTTCGAGGCTCATAAAATAGGCATTTGTTTGATCAATAATTTCATCGTTGGAGCTAAATCTCTTTCCACCGAACCACTTCTTAAGGTTTGGAAATAGGAAATATTCACTGGGGGCTAAATCCGGAGAATATGGCGGTTCGTGGCCCAATTCATGGAATTTTGCCATTGAGACTACACACGTGTGCACCCGTGTGAAAAATAATTTTTCTTGGAAGTATGGGATGGTTTTTTTTAAATCCTTGTCGCCGGTGGTGCAATGGTTAGTGTGCGCGGCTCTTGTACATGAGATCCTGGATTCGAACCCTGCTCTGACCACCTTCAAAAAAATTTCTTTCGGCGGCGGTCACCTCGCGTAGTGACGGCGACACTATCGAGTATATAACCATCTCAAAATACCAAAAGCTTCTCAAAATACCGTTCGGCATTGGTGTAAAACTGTAGGTCTCAATCAGTGAGTGAAAGCTGGAAAGCGCACAGCTCAGTGATTGTGAGAAGTTCTCCCCGGTCCTTTCATGGGATGTAATGGGAAACCATTTATTTATTTATAAATCGATCTAATAAGTTGGCATAATATTCGCCTTTTATTGTTTCCCCCTTTTCAAGGTTATCGATGTGGATTATCCCGCGTGCATCCTAAAAACTGTTGCCATCACCTTATTGGCCGACAAACTTAACTTGGCCTCTTCGTAGCCGGTTCACCCGGGGAAACCCATTGTTTAGACTGCTGCTTGATCTACGGTGTCTTTTAATGTATTAATGTTTCATCCACAGTTACAAAACGCTGCAAAAACTCCTTCGAATTGCGGTTAAACAACTCCAAACAACCCTTTGAAGTTGTCACACGATTTTGCTTATGGTCAATTGAGAGCAAACGCGGCACCCATCTTGCAGACAGTTTTCTTAAACCCAACTGATAATTTAAAATCGAAACCCCACTGCCATACGAAATGCCTATGGCATCAACAATCTCATGCACTTTTACTCTTCGATCGGCCAACACCATATCGTGGATTTTTTCTACAGCGTTTTTTCAGCGTCATTTGTAGTTGTACGATCACAACGAAAGTCAGTAAACCACTTTTTTTTACCATTGAAATCGATGATGCGAGAGTCCCCAAGTATTCAACAAGCTTTTCCTTGGTTTGAATGACGTTTGTTTTCGCAAAACATAATGTGTTAATGAGGACACGAAATTCACATTTTTTAATTTTTTAAAAAATTTACGAGGTTGTATGTTTTGAACAACTGTTAAACGCAAAGCAGACGACGGAACTTGCTCAAAATTTGACAGTAGTCTATTAACAGATGGTACTTGAATTTATTTTCAAGCTGTGTCAAGCCTGTTACCATTTTGCTCGCCACTGTAACTGGTGTTTTAGACTAGAGTGACTCGCTTGCCTAACATTTCAGTTTGTTCACAAATAAAACTATGTCAAACATTATCGCCTTGAATTATTTGACATTTCCCTTTTAGAAATCATACTCATACAGTAAGAGAAGTAACTTTTTTAACATTCGATTAAGGATGCCGGATGTTACTAATATTCCTAATTTTTTACGGAAGTCACGTAGCTATTCCGACTAATTGCAGTACCATATTATTGCCCTAAAAACATACTCTTTCAAAATATAAACCAATAATTGTGCACAACATTAGCATGTGTGACAATACATTCTCGTCTTTTTATGTGAGGTTTATCAGGACACGAAAATGCAAATTCACTTATAACTTTAACAAAGGATGTCTATACGTCTCTTCAGTTCTAAATAATATATAATAAAAATAATTACTTATGTACGCTAGTTTATGCTGTCTGTCATTTCTTCGACTACTTCACCACCTTTATAAGGTTGGCAAATGGCAAACTTCCCTTTGCACAATGCTGTAGTCGAAAAGTTCCCATTTCACTTAAAGCTATTAAATTGCTCACATCCTACACAACTACCTACACAAAAGATATCCTGCCAACACAGTCACAAGTTGTGCATTTGATTGTATTCTATTCACTGACATTTCATGATGGAACTACTACTATTACGTGTACTCGTAACTATCACAACAAAAGGTACGAAGTAGTCAAATATTACACACGTCGTCGTCGTCATTGTCAGCAAAATGCCTCTTATAAACACTTAGTTCAAACCTTTAATATAGGACGTGTGGAATGCTTTGTACTAATCCACAGTGGTTGGGAAAGGGATTATTTTGCAAGCTGATTTATATTGCAAACTGAATATTCGATAAATTGCATACCCAGCTTATCAGTGTTGCCAGTTTAGCACTTTAAGTGCAATTCTAGCTTCTTTTTTTTTGGCTTCCGCACTTTTTTTCTGGAAAAACATGCTAAATGCTTTTTAGCACTTTTTTGGAAAATTTTTGCTAACTTTTGACTTTTTTTGCTTAATTTTTAGCATTTTTTGTCGATAAATTGCATTTTTTCTATAATCAGCCTTATTACGAATGTCGTTCTCGTATTTCGACTACGACTGTTTTGTAAAAGATTAAAGACAACGTTGGCGTGTTATTTTTAATCTTTTACAAAACTGTCGTAGTCGAAATACGAGAACGACATTTGTAATAAGGCTGAATGTATGGCTGTTTTTCGAAATTGAACTCTGAAATAATGCTTACTTTCAACCAGGAATTATAACGTATGTGACCTGGTCTACGAAAAGGGAGCTTACGTGCGAAAACTAGTTTTCTGTGAAAAAGCTGTTAAAAGTAAGCAACTCGTTTCGTAAGTTTCTCATTATCTCGTTAATTGTTCTCCGCGCCGGACGTCCAGTAAGTTCAGTGCCATATACGGACAATATTTCCATGAAAAGGATGATGAAAACTATGAAGAGAGCGATGATGATGAAGACGAAGTATGTGTATCTCAGGCAGAAGATGATACCGAACAAACTTTTGTTAACATGGACCTGTATGTTGTTGATGTAAAGGAGGAGGAGCTGGTAACAAAATTTCTGTCAAAAGATTTTTAGTACACTTCTAAGCAAGTTAGGATTTTCTGCTTTTCACCACGTGAAAAAAGCATCTCATCTTCCATCCGAATCAACCAAAAAGTGAAAATTGATTTTTTGACACCTAAGCCCCCTTTCCGTAGACCAGGTCACATATATATATATAGAATTATCACGGGTGTGGATGTTAAATATGGACGTAAGCTGGCATTTAAAAAATCCTTTACTGCAAAAGTATGTTGGTCTAGACTTTTTATTAGCATTTTCTTTAACATGACTAAAAAACAAAAATAAATTTTGATTTGCCCCTAAGTATATTACTGGTCAAAATCGAATAGACGGTTCCACCGTCTAATTACTTTAATAAGTTTATAAAACGGAAACAGCTTTCATAAAAGCGGTTAACTTCGTTAATCGCCCAGCTTTTTATGAAAGGGCGTAGTGGTTTTGTCTAGTTAAGTACAAAGTTGACAGTTCCGACAGGGGTATGAGGCTGATTGACTTTGCCACGGCAAACAAAAAATGGTCGCTAGTGGCACAAGATAAGCATAAAGCCATTCACAGGGCTACTTGGGTATCCCATGATCAAAGAACGAAGACCCAAATTGATCCCGTGGTAATTGAAGGTAGCCACTCATCCAGTGTAATGGACGTCCAAGTGATCAGAGGAGGTGACATCGATTCTGATCACTACCTGCTAGCAGCAAAGGTTCGCACAAGATTAAGTATCGTGAAAATCGTGCGAAACCGGACGCAGAGGAAGCTATACATCGGAAAGCTGCAATTACCAGATGCAACCAAATCCTACTCAAGGAAACTCTCGCAACTTTTGGCATAGAGCGCACCTCTCCTGATGACATTCTGTAGCGTAGTGGAAACCCATTTCCGACTCTACAAAAAATGCCGCAAGAACCGTACTTGGTTTTGAAAAACCGCATCGCAACAAACCTTGGTACGATGAAGACTGTCGCATAGCAAATGATGAAAGGAACGCTGCACGTATGGTAAGGCTTCAGTCAATTGTAACGCGAGCTGCGACTGAGTGGTATGGCGAAAAAAGAAAGGAGGTAAACCGTCTCCTTAGGCCGAAGAAAGGGAAGTGGAGAAAGCGCGAGAGTGAGAAAATTGAGACATACTGAAGGAAAAACGAAGCCCGAAAATTCTACGAAAAAGCCAAAATCCCGTTTCTGTAAAGACAAGGACGGAAATCTCATTGCAAATGTGCACAGCATGTTGGGGATATAGAGATATAATTTCTCCGCGATACTGGTACCTGAGATATCCAATGACGATGAGATAATTGGTGTGTGCGGTTTCATGTCAGTTTGTTCGAATCATTTTCGCAGTCACAGTTAGTAAATCAGTTTAGCAAATGAAAACCAGCCAGCAATTTTAAACCCTGATTAGAACACCCATTTTCAATCCCCAACTAAGACAGGTTAAATAATAGTCAATGACAAAATTTCATTGTAGTCGTTAAAGGTTTACGACAGTTACCATGTAGACCAGCCAGCATTGTATACAGACAGACGGGCATGGCTCAACTTCTGACTTCTTCTATGCGTTAAAATTGTTTCTGTATCAAATGGTATATACTCCTATCCCTATGGGTAAGGGTGTTCGAATATGGATGGTTTACGAAATTGTGTTTTTTTTTGTATCGAATATAGGCCGTTTAAGTGCCGCAGTACTACAATTTTTGATTGTTTCAGTTTTAGGAATTTTTTTTTTTGCAAATTTCACTTTTTTTGGCATGTTTTTTTTTGACAGCTTCTGGCAACACTGCAGCTTATATGGGTGATTCCTTGGAAATAACGTTTTTTCGGATGGTGAAATTATTAGTTTTTAACATACCTCGGATGTGGTTTTTTTTTACAGTTTTTGTTTATATATACTACTATAGTGTATACCAACATCTATTGTACTACAGCAATTTAAAACATTTATCAATAAATTTTATACTATAATTTTCAGAATTGCCACGATTCTGACATCCACGGTATTGACATTTCATATTTAAATTGACTTCATTCTATGCCAAATTGACGTGAGATAATTTCCTTTGAAAATCACATTTCGATGACTAAATATCGAACAAATTTCGTCACTAGGAGGGCGAGTATTATATTGCGCAATAAAAAAGCGGTAGCATGGTTTTGACTGCTAATTTTGTGACTTACCCTTCGTAAAGAAAACACTTCACTCCAATTGATTCAATGTGGATAAATCTGTCAGCCATTGATGTAAACATAATATTTGATATACAATGGTCGAGTTCTCACAGCGAGGGCGCTTTTATACCCATCCAACATGGCGCCACAGCGGTAAAACGTAAATGTACGATATTAGGCAAAAATGCGTGGACAAAGTTTAGATCTTGTTAGTCGGGCCTAAATAGGAGATTTACGCTCGGTAAATACATGAAAATATCCTCTATCTAGGCAATTTCAATGACCATAAAAAAATATCAATCCATCCTGCGAAATGAGGGAGTGAATATAGTATAAACCTTGATTTTTATGAAATGGACACGCCACGGTTCTGATATTTTCATTAGTTTCTGTATGTTTCTATCGAATAAGCGCGACGCAGGTGAGAATATTGTTGTGGAAAATCTTGTGTACCATAAAAGTATTGAAATTACGCGATTATTTATTTGCCGTCCCTTAATTACATGGAAATAAACGTGATGGACAAAGAAAACGTTATTTCCAAGGAATCACCCACATACAATTTAGAATATTTTAAACTATATTATAATATATTTTCAACCTACCAAAATATGCTTGGAAGATGGTTCCAATAAATCGAAATTTGTGATAATTCGATGTCGTTGTTAAGAGATGATGCTGAAAAAGAGAGCTACTATATTAATCCCCGATGAACCAACAGGATTCTAAGGACAATTAGCTTCACTCCTTAAATACCTGTTAGAGGAGTAAGACCTTAAATGTTGTGACTTAGTCATACGAAATCGAAGGCAGGAGCACAGAAAATTATCGACCATCTCGCCCTTCTCTCCATTGCCGCAGCATCTGCAGTAATCATGGGCTGTGACTCCAATCCGAGATGTGTAGCTGCCTTACAAATATTGCACAGTTATCGCAGCTACTAGCGTGCATATATCATGTCTATGAGTAGATATCGATTTGGCCATTTTTGCCTGGTAATTCTTCAATTTGTGGCTCCGCATATCTCCGGTTTTAAGCATGAGCTTGCACATACTTTCACAAAAGCAAATTTCACAAAAAGCTAAATTGAAACTAGAGCCATGATACTTTAGCTGCAATATTCTTTGGCCTGCCAGTAAAAAAAAAAAAATATTGATGATCAGAGGCAGAACCAAGGGGGGATTTGTGCTGCCATGTCCATCTTTCTAAAGTTTTGTGGTTGGTTGAGGCCCTAAACAAAAACCATCCATTTGTCGAATAATGTGTAATGTCCAATTCTCCCAGGTCCCTAAATAGTTAGCATCCCATAACAGACATCCTCGTGCCTGCTAGTGCTGGCCACGTGCCGAGAAGATACTCAGTGTGTTCCTAATCGTTACAGTTTCTACAGAAGTCATTTGCCCTGACCTTTAGTAGTGGCAAAACTGAAATAAGCATTGATAGCGTTCAGAGGGTTCATGGATGCTCTGCTATACACTATCATCCAGATTTGTCTTCAACATATACAAACTGTGCCAGTCTTCCATCTGTCCTGCATCATTATTTTATAGAAGCTACCTTGCAGGATATCCATACAAGTCGCTTGGGGCAAGGCAACACATTTCAATTCCTGTACATCGTCTTGGTCTGACCAGCTCATCCGCTCTGCCGTTCCCCTGAATGTCCCTGTGCTCTGGCATCCTTACTTACTTACTTATCCGGTCTCGGACAACCCCGGGGGGTCAGGGACCTTACAAACCGAAGATAACATATTTCGCCAACCAGTTCGATCTTTTGCTTTATCTCTCTAGTTGGCAATACCAAGTGTACGCAGGGATTCGTCAACCTTATCCCTCCAGCGGAGTCTTGGTCTTCCTATTTTTCGTCTTCCTTCGAGTCCGGTTTCGAAAACCCTTCGCGCTGGTTCATATTCATCCATTCTACTGACATGGCCTAGCCAGCGCAATCGCGTTATTTTGATCCGCTCAACTATGTCATTGTCGGGATATAGCTCATACAGCTCATGGTTCATGCGTCGCCGATACTCGCCGTTGTGCACTATAGGGCCATACATTTTCGGAGTATTTTTCTCTCGAAGACTCCTACACATGTTTCGTCTGCCTGCGATAGGACCCAGGATTCTGCACCATAAAGCAAGACAGGTTGAATGAGAGTCTGGTACAGCTGGACTTTTGTTACTCGAGAGAGGGCTTTATCTCTAAAGTGCTTGCTTAGCCCAAAATAACATATATTCGCAAGCACAATTCTCCGCTTGATCTCAAGGCTGACGTTGTTGTTTTTGTTCACGGCAGATCCGAGGTATATAAATTCGTCCACTACCTCGAAGTTATAACGGTTATCAACGTTCACGTTTTGGTCTAAACGCGTGGAGGCCCTGTTCGTTGAAACCATTAATTTTGTCTTGTCCTCATTTACCGTCAGACCCACTTTGCTGACTCCTTCTCAATTCTCGAAAAAACCGCAGTAACTTCTCTAATTGTGCGCCCAATGATATCTATATCATCAGCATACGCGAGCAGCATGTGACTTTTGCTGCTGATGGTTTTATTCATGTTGACTGCAGCTTTTCTCATAATGATCTCCATTAAGATGTTAAAGAGATCGCACGATAGGGTGTCGCCTTGCCTGAGGCCTCGCTTAGTTTCGAAAGGTTCGGTAAGATCCTTACTAACTTTCACTGCGGATTTGGTGTTCGTCAAGGTCATCCTGCAAAGGCGTATGAGTTTTGCAGGAATACCAAGCTCAGACATTGCTTCATAGAGTTTCTCCCGTATCGGACTATCGAAGGCTGCTTTATAATCGATAAATAGATGATAGCTGTCGATTTGTTTTTCGTGTGTCTTCTCCGGGATTTGGCGTAGCGTGAAAATCTGGTCAGTTGTCGATTTTCCAGGCCTAAAGCCACACTGGTATGGTCCAATCAGGTCAGCGATAATTGGTTTTAGTCTTTCGCACATTATACTTGAAAGAACCTTATATGCTATTGATAAAAGGCTTATTCCACGGTAGTTGGCACAGATACTAGTGTCACCTTTTTTAAATATGGGGCATAGTACACTGAGACTCCAATCGCCGGGCATGCATTCATCGAACGAAATTTTGCTAATGAGCTGATGCATTCAGCTTATCAGCTCATCGCCGCCAGCCTTAAACAGCTCCGCCGGTAATCCATCGGCTCCTGTGGCTTTGTTGTTCTTAAGCCGGGCAATATCTGTTCTGACCTCGTCTTGGTTAGGAGGGGGGCAATCGACGTTGTCGTCCATATTGTGATCTAGTGTCATCGGATATCTCAGGTACTAGCAGCGCGGAGAAATGCTCTCTCCATATTCCCAACATGCTCTGCACATCTGCGACGAGATTTCCGTCCTTGTCTTTACAGAAGGGGGCCCTGAACCATGTCCATTAGTTCCGTTTTTAACTTTTTGGTAGAATTTTCGGGCTTCGTTCTTCCTTCTGTATGTCTCAATTTTCTCACTCTCGCGCTTTCTCCACTGCCGTTTCTTACGCCTAAAGAGATGGTTTACCTCCTTTCTCTTCTCCCTATACCGCTCAGTTGCAGCTCGCGTTGCAATTGACTGAAGCATTACCATACGTGCAGCGTTCTTTTCGTTATTTGCTATGCGACACTCTTCATCGTACCACGGTTTATTGCGAAGCGGTTTTTCGAAACCAAGTACGGTTGTTGCGGCAGTTTTTATAGAGTCGGAAATGGGTTTCCACTGCGCATCAGGATCGTCATCGGGAGGGGGTGGGTTCTGTGCCAAAAGTTGCGAGAGCTTCCTTGAGTAGGCTGTGGCTACCTCTGGTAATT
This sequence comes from Phaonia tiefii, assembly GCA_963931995.1. Classification (NCBI taxonomy): domain Eukaryota; kingdom Metazoa; phylum Arthropoda; class Insecta; order Diptera; family Muscidae; genus Phaonia; species Phaonia tiefii. The sequence continues at coordinate 119,677,909 of OZ008369.1, read as the reverse complement.
GCAGCTTTCCGATGTCCAGCTTCCTCTGCGTCTGGTTTCGTACGATTTTCGCTCTACATAATCTTGTGCGAACCTTTGCTGCTACCAGGTAGTGATCAGAATCGATGTTAGCTCCTCTGATCACTCGTACGTCCATTACACTGGATGAGTGCCTTCCATCAATTACCATGTGATCAATTTGGTTCTTAGTTCTTTGATCAGGGGATACCCAAGTAGCCTTGTGGATGTCTTTATGCTGGAATCTTGTACCACTAATGACCATGTTTTTTGCCGCGGCAAAGTCAATCAGTCTCATACCGTTGTCGGAACTGTCAGCATGAAGACTGAAATTGCCAATAGTTGGATTAAACACATTCTCCCTTCCTACTTTGGCATTAAAATCTCCTAGTACAATCTTAATGTCATGGCCAGGGCAGCGGTCATACGTTTCCTCTAGGAGCTCATAGAATATGTCTTTGGCATCATCATCTTTCTCTTCTGTCGGGGCATGCACACAAATTAGGGAAATATAAATAATGAACTTAGAGACTAGATGTCGCAGTCTTTTGCCAACTACAAATCCGCAACCAAATTCATGTTTTTTTTCATGGCAACTGTAGTATATATCGTAGTTTCTTTTTCTTGTGCAGCCATGTCCTGTCCATCGCAGTTCCTGGATAGCGGTAATGTCAGCCTTATAACTTTCGAGGACATCTGCCAGTTGGATACTTGCACGGGATCTATATAGAGTTCTTATATTCCAAGTGCATATCCGTAAATCGTGGTCCTTATAACGTTTGCGGGGGTCGTCAACAAATAGGGGTTGTTTATGTTTTCTGTTTCGTTTTTGTATTTTCACTGCCATTATGAACGGTGGCGGGAGGCAAACCCAGTCCACCGGGTTTTTGCATTTTACCTTCTGCCAGGATCTTTGATTGCAGCCGCCCATTATGGATCAGACGCTGACCAGGATGCGATATGTTGAACCTGGATTTTCTTCTTTTAGTTTCTATCGGCCGTTGACCCGTATGTTTGGCTCATCCGCCTTCTAAGGACAAAAGAATATGCCCGATTGTTTGATGAGCTTCAGTGACATCAGTCACCTACTAAACCTGATCTGATTCTCATTAGTTTCGCCTTCTCACTCTAGCTAGCTAACGGAGGTTTCCGAAAAGCCATTGCCCAGGACATACTGCGTGGAAGTAGTGAGCTGCTTGGACTGCCCAATGAAGGAATCATTTCTGGCCACTCCCATGTGAATGGCAATCAGAAACTTTCCACCTCCACAGACAGTCCCATGTCCCGCTCTGGCATCCACATGAGATTAATATAGTATCGGGCAAATGTTGATGTTGATGTATCGGGCAAAATGTTGTTGAAAATTAAATCCATTGGCTTTGTGCTCGCCTGATTTTCCGAGAACCTGAAGACCCTAATGACTGCTGGACTATTAATCCTAAGAAAAAACGGTCAATTCTCTAATTGCCAAAATGGCCGATTGATACACGGCTACAATGAACAGACGTTTGGTTACACGAAATATCCAAAATATGAGATTTCGATTGCAGTGTGTTCTGGGCGTAACGAATTTTCAGCTTTTGTAAGGAGATTCTAAATAAACTTCCATAACTAGCTGACGTTTTTCTAACAAATATAAATATCTGACTTCTGTGACAAATTTTAAAATTTAAATTTACAATAAATTCAGAATCCTAACATAGAATTTTAAATAAGAATACTGTAACGAATTTCAAATTTTAATGTAAATGTGAATTTAATTTTAAATTTCAAATTGTATTTTTATATCAAATCTTTAAGTTTAAATTTGTAAAAAAAAATGTAAACGGTTCTGAATGGCAAACTTGAGTTTGTAAATCAAAGAATCTATAAGCCTGTTTTTTTATTGCCTGCTAAACTAATTTTTCGACCACTTTGTATGAAAATCTAAGGCGATATTCTGCGATTTTAAGCGGCTCCCCATACAGAGTCGTCGAAAAATTAGTTTAGCGAGAAATAAAAACACGCTTAATGTTAATATTAGTCAGAACCAGAAATTGATTTTTAATAATTCCCTAAAAGCTGGTACGTTCTTAAACCAATGGCAAGTTTCCACAATAATGCCTATTCATAAATCAGGATCAACAAATTACATTGGTAATTATAGACCGATATTTAAATTATCTAACGTATCAAAACTCTTGGAACATTTAGTTTATGATAAAATTTATCATTCTATTTGCCAATTTTTATCTGAATCGCAGCACGGCTTCATTACTGACTTATTAGTCATTACAAATTTCTGTATCAAGTCTTTTGAGTCTGGATTTCGAGTTGATACACTCTATTTTGAGTTTTGCAAAGCCATTGTGATAAGGTATCTCACAGTTTACTTTTAATCAAACTGGCTAAAATTGGATTTCATTGGTGTCTTTTACAGTGGTTTGAATCGTATTTAAGTAATAGGGTATGTCGTGTGTGTATTAAAACACTGTGACATAAATGAAAGGAATTTGTTTCGGACCTCAACCAAAACAAAAAATTGTGAAAGTATTTCGACGTGGTATCACAAAAACCCCCTCGGTTTACATTTGACAGCACACTTACTCTTACACTCACACTTTTGGTTTGTGTCTAGACTAAGATAAACATCTTATTTAATGGGAAATTTTCTAGGTGGAGCCTGTTTATTGCATATTGTAGTTTGAACCGAATAAAAAGTAAATTTAGAAAAGCCAAAGTGAAAGAAGTTTAAACAACTAACATCTTCTTAAATAAGTGCGTTTTCTTAAAAAAAGTAAATCTTCTAAAAAAAAAATACCTATTCATATTGGGTGTACCACATAGTCCCCAAAATCAAAATCCCCAAATCAAAATCCCCAAAAAAAAGAAACCCAAATCAAAATCCCCAAATACAAAATCCCCAAGCACAAACTCCTCAAAAACAAAATCCCCAAATTCAAAATCCCCAAATACAAAATCCCCAAACACAAAATCCCCATCTACAAAATCCCCAAGCACAAAAGCCCCATTTTCTGTGTGAAATACATTTAAATTCAGTCACTCCTGGATTGTCGTCAGTGAATGTTCTGTACGTATAATCGCGCGTGGTTTACAAATTATCTCTCTCTGTCTAACGTATTCTCTCAAAATTCGGAAACGACAAAGGGAAATCTCTGATGAAGAATTGTCTTCATCTAAACATCCAAAAACAATGTCTCGAATAAATTTCTTCTCGCCGCTCCAACTAAACGACGAGGATGACGATGACGATGGTGAAAATAATAATAGTGCACAGAAAAAAGCATCAGTATCTCCTATTAAGGTTTTAACCGATAATAGAGAGAATATCTATAAGTTGCTGAATGATAAAGGTATAAAAAACTACCTCTTGAAAAGAATGTCCATTGGATTGAAAATTGTTTGTGAAAATGTTGATACTTTCAACACTATTATTAAACTCTTAAAAGAAAATAACATTCAATTCTTTACACATGATAGTAGAGATGAAAAACCTTTCAAAGCTGTTATCCATGGCTTGGATGGTCATTCTGAAATCGAAGTTAAGTCTGAATTAATAAGTCTCGGTTACAAATGTACTGATGTTAAGAAAGTCACTCGAAAATTTGAAATGTATGTTGATACAATTTACATTGTGTACTTTGAAAGAGCAACAGTACGAATGCACGACTTGCGAAAAAACACGAAAGCACTGTTTTACACCATCATTAAATGGGACTTTCAGAAGAAACGAAAATTCAAAGCTGTACAATGTCACAAATGTCAAATGTACGGACATGGAGAACGTGGTTGCAATGTTAAACCAAAGTGTGCCTCATGTGCTGGTAAACATTTGTCGGCTGATTGTAAGACCCCAAATATTATTCGTTGTGCCAATTGTAACAACAAACATAAAGCAAATGACCCAAATTGCCCGAATCTAGCGTCTTTTCTCGCAATGAGACAAAATCTTCATGAAAAGAGAACACCAAAAGTTATCACATATAACAACAGAAATACAAACTATCCACGTTTACTAAACTCTCCACTTAACGAATATGTTTCTAACAGCTCAGCTTGTGCATACTCCCGTTTCAACAGTCATAACAGCAATAGTGCTAATCCTCTCCAGAGACCAAACAATGATATCAATAACAACAATTACAAAAACAAAACATACAACAGCCAAAATATCAACAGCAGCCAACATAACAAAAGCAGCCAAAATAACAACAATCAGTGGGCAAATACTTCTACAAACTTATTCAACGAAGAAGAAATGACTCAACTCACATTTGAGATGGTTTCAAATCTAAGATCTTGTAAATCCAGAGAGGAACAATTTAATGTAATTGCTAGATTAGCTATAAAATTTCTATATAGTAGTAGTTATGAGTAATTTAACTCTAAAAACAGTTTTTTGGAATTGCAGAAGTGTTTGCAACAAAATGAATGAATTTTTCGATTTTTTGAACAGAAATAACATTGACTTATGTTTGTTATCGGAAACATGGCTCTAGCCTCATATTAAATTTTCACATTCCAACTACAATGTACTACGTCGTGATCGTGAAAGTGTAGGGGGAGGTGTTGCTATTTGAATTAAAAAAACTATTAAATTTAATGAAATACCTAACATAAGGACAAAGTTAATAGAAAACATTGGTATTGAAATAATTAACAAAAAACATCCAAACGTAAAAATATTTAGTATCTACTTTCCCGGTGCTGATAACACTGATATCAACAGAAGTGCATACAAAAGTGATTTGAGAAAAATGATCAGTACAAATGGTGACTATATCTTTTGTGGAGACTATAATAGCAGGCATAGAAACTGGGGATGTACCAGGGCTAATAGCTGGGGTAACATATTAAATGATATGTCAACATTCTTCCCAATATCTATTTTATTTCCCCCCTCGCCAACATATATTCCAGCTTGTTCAAGGTCTAATCCCTCTACTCTTGCCATAATATTGTCCAATACACCACCATTGATATCCTCCTTAAAAACATTAAATGAACTACACTCGGATCACTTACCTGTTCTGTTTTATATAAATTCTGAATTTTGTCGAGATGATCAGGGTCATTTCAATTTCAATAGAGCAGACTGGAAAAAGTACAAATCTGTCTTGACAGATACTTTTAACCAAAGCGCCACTTTCCTGGATGATATTAACCATCCATCTCAAATTGATAGCAGAATAACAACATTTACTAGCTCACTTCATGAATCTGTAAGACAGTCGGTGCCGTTTGTCAATAACAAAATAAATTCTTTCATATTGCCTATATATATACTTACTCTTATTCGAATTAGAAACATCTATAGAAGAGAATGGTCTAGATACAGACAGATGTCTGATTATTTATCGATGTCAAATTATAGCCTAACAATACGACAGGAAATACAGAAATATCGAAATAGGCAATGGTCCAAAAAATTGAAGGGCCTAAACAAAGCTTCAAAACCATTCTGGAATCTTACTAAAATTCTGAAGAAGAAGAGACAAAATATACATACCTCCTCTTAAGGAAGGGTCAGTCGTAAAATACTCCAGCAAGGAAAAAGCTAACTGTTTGGCCCAAACTTTTTTACAGAATCACCACACATCTGATAGACTAAGTAATCAAAACCACATTAATACAGTTGAATCATCGGTTTCAAAATTTAACATGCAATTTCACCAAACTCCTACAACCGAAATGATCACAACAAATTTAGTTCGATCATTAATTAAAAACTTAAAAATAAGGAAGGCAACTGGCTTTGATATGATTAATAATCGGATGTTAAAAAATTTACCAAACAGTGCTATTAAATATTTGACATCAATCTTCAATTCTTGCCTTAAATTACAGTACTTTCCTAAGTCATGGAAATCAGCAAAAGTTATCCCTATTCAAAGACCTGGAAAACCACTCAATAGCCCAGATAGTTACCGTCCAATTAGCTTATTAAGTAGTTTAAGTAAATTGTTAGAAAAAATTTTAAAATGCAGCATTGACACGCACTTGGATCGACATAATATAATACCCTTAGAGCAATTCGGATTCAGAAGATATCACAGCACAACACACCAAATTAAGAGGATATGCAACCATGTAAAAAATAACTTTTCATATGGAAATTCAACAGCTTTAGTGCTTCTCGATGTAGCTAAAGCTTTTGATTCCATATGGCACGATGCTTTAATATATAAAATGATAAATTATAAATTTCCACATTTCTTAATTAAAATTATAAAAAGTTACTTAACAGATAGATCACTTCTTGTTACTATTGACGGTGAATTATCTGATATAACCGAAATTCCATCTGGTGTTCCTCAAGGAACCGTACTAGGACCAATTTTGTACAATATCTACATGTCTGACTTTCCATTATTATCCCCATGTAGTTATGCTGCGTATGCGGACGATGTTGGTATCTTCTTCGCACATAAATTGGGTCATGATATTGTGACCAATGTTCAATGTGCACTCAATAAACTAGTACAATATTACGATACATGGAAGATAAAGTTAAATTATGATAAGACTCAATCTATCTTTTTTACCAGAAAAAGAAAGAATTGCTTTCTCCCATCCTCCAATTTAACCATAAACGGGTTTGACATACACTGGTCAGATAATGTAAAATATCTGGGTATATACCTAGATAAAAAACTCACATTTCAGTTTCATATTACTAATATCCAAAACAAGGTAAATCTTTATATTAAAATCTTATATCCACTAATAAACAGAAAATCTTCGTTAAGTAACTTTAATAAAATTATAATTCTTAAAGTAATATTTCAATCCATAATATTATATGGATGTCCTGCTTGGAATACGTGTGCTGTGACACACATTAACAAATTACAGATATGCCAAAACAAGCTTTTGAAAATGATGCTAAACCTACCAAGGCGCTTTCCTACTAATTTATTGCATGAAATGAGTAACACGTATAAAATTAGCCACAGAATTGGTACTATCACAAACAAATTTAATACTTCGTGCGAATCTTCGGACAATGTTTTGATATCTTCACTTCTGGATACATAGACATCTTATGAAATGTGTTCATATTCAAGCAAAGGTTTTTTAGTACTTTTCCTTTGAAGGTTAAATAATTACAACAAATCCTCTACGTTTATTACGAAATATACTAATAAAGATAAAAGGCTAGGCCATATTTCTTAAGTGCAATAAATCTCTGTAAATAGTATATAAAAATGTAAATATTCATTCAATAAAATTAACTTATAACTTATAACTTACATTTAAATTAGGTTTAAAATCGCATCGATTAGTTAACTTAATGGGGGTTAATGGAACAAGTTAACTATTACTTATGAAAATATAATATAAAAAACTAAAAATATTACACAGTACGACATTTTTTTATAAAATCTTATCCTTTGGAATTTTGTAATCCTTTTAAAGGACAACAGGATGAGGAAATGAAAAAATGAAATTCCAATTAACTCCATTTGGGCCATTTTGAATTAAGGCCTTTATGGTAAAATTTGTGTGTGAGAACGAGATGGCATGGAAACGTCACTGTCGCTTGCATTGTCAATGTTAAGGCAGTTAAGAAAGATTTTCTGTAAATGTTAAAATACAAGAATTGTAGACTAAAGATTACGAATTGCGCATGATTTCCCGTTAGATGATACGTCACCTTTCAAGGATTGCTAAGTCAGTTTCATATGTGAATATTACAATTTCTGTGTATATTATGTGAGACTTGGTAACCCTGCAATTAAAATTAATTCGCCAGTTGTCAAAAAAAATTATTTAAATTAGCAAATAAAATGGAAGTCGTTATTGTGAAATCAACGATAAACTTTGTGTGGATGGTTACGACTACCATTATCATTCAAAAATTAAAACGGCAGAGTTTCGGTGGTCTTGCGCCAAAAGAAAATCGCTGATGTGCAAAAGTGTTGTAATAACAACAAAAACTAATCACGGACATGCAATTAAACGGGCTCCTACCGAACACAATCATGATCCAAAGGCGCATTGTGTAGCTGTATCAACTGCAAATAAAAAAGTTAAAGATGTTAGCAGCTCATCTTCACTGGAACCTTCCCAAATAATCAGGGAGGCAATTGTAGACTGTCGACCAGACCAGCGAGTGTACCTGCCGTCGAAACGAGCTCAAAAAATTAAAATTATTCGTAATCGAAAAACAATGGATACGGTGCCAGAGCCAGATAATTTAGAAGACGTATGTATACCAGAAGAATTAAAGTACTTGGAGGACGAAGTTTTTGTCTTAAGCGACTGGAATTACAACGGTGAAAGAAACATCATAATGGGCACGACTAATTCATTGAAAGAATTAGGGAAATCACAGTGCTGGGTGATGGATGGAACCTTTTATGTAGTTCCCAAACTGTTCCGGCAACTTTTCACAATCCAAGGTTTTATAGATGGTCAATCTGTGCCTCTAATTTTTTGCCTTATGAGCAAAAAATCTAAGCAGGCTTACAATGAGTTCTTCCATCAACTGTTCCATTTGGCTTGAGGCCAAAATATTAATTTAAATCCACAACGAATTATTACAGATTTTGAAAAAAAAACAGTTTTTCCCTGATGCCCTGTAGATGGGGTGTTTATTTCATTTCGGGCAAATAATTTGGAGGCAAGTGCAAAAAGAAAAGCTTGCTCAAAAATATGGTAACAATGAAATGTTTAGCATTTCGATTCGCATGCTAAAAAGCTTATCATTTGTTCCACCAGAAAATGTGATAGAGTATTATAATGAGCTAAATGACAGCAATATTTATAAAGATTTTAAGAAAATTAGTGCTTGGTTTAAGCAAAACTATATCAGATCTACAAGAAAATCGGGTGCCCCCAAATATAGTCCTAATTTTTGGTGCGCTTCGGATGCCTTCCATGGCAATTTTCCGCGCACTTCAAACTCAATTGAGGCTTGACACCGGAGGCTAAAAATTATAGTTGAAAAAAAAATGCGGCGTGTATGAAATTATAAAAGAATTAAAGAAAGAATATATAGAAATCCAAGCCAATAAATATTAGATACATACAGGCATATCAATGCGAAAAAATAAAAAAAAAATCTACCGCCGTAAACATATTAAAAAAGTTGTAAAAGCTCGAGGTGAATTAGAAAAAATAACATATTTAAGATCAATTTCACATAGTTTATCACCATGCAATTAGAATTTTTACAACATTTTGTGGCACTCCCCTTTTTCTTACATAAAAACATTAGCTTTTAATAAAAGAAGTACCTGTCATCAAAGAAAGGGCCTTTTCGGGGAAATATAATACATATTCTTAAAAAAGGCACCTAAAAATGTAATTTTTTTTTAAAACCACATTCAATAAATACAAAATTTCTTAAAAAAAGTTTATCATTTTACAAGAGTATTTTTTCTTATAGATCCATTTAAATTACAGTATTTTTCAACACGCGCCAAAGGCGTGGTGGAACTAACTACGATAGTATATAATATAGCGAAAACAACTTCGTTTCAACCGGGTGTCCCCTGACACCTCCTGTAATTTTTTTACAGGCCAAAGAAAATTTTGGAGGTGGGTCTGGGCCCCATTTCAGATTTTACTTCAATAAATCCTAAACAGCTTGAAATATTGTATTACAACCTTTGACAATATTGTAGCTCTTTTTCCATTTCACAATTCCCTCTAATATATTTTTAACGAAAAATACACTGTTAAGCGATTATTTCACATATTTTATATTTTATGACATTTCATGCCTAACGTCAAATAAAAATGGTGGTAGCTGCCTGGAAAAAAATTATAGCTTATACATTTCTTGATAACTTTTCTAAATACACTAATCAATAAAAATTATATTTAGAGCTCCATAATTGGTGTAGAATTGCTGCGTTTAACCATATTCTTCAAATATTCAATATTAAACAAATTCTAAACTTATATCTTCTACAAAGTTGTAGAGCTTAATATACTGAACAATATTGTCAAACACACTAATAACAAAAATTAAATTTTGGGTTCCAAAATGATTGTACCGATTCAGAAATATTAAATGTTTATAATTTCTATACTATTAACACAGGAATGTAATAATGTTTGCTTTCGACAAAACTGATTAATACATCAACGTCCTAAAATGTCATATAAGATCTCAAATGGTCGAATAATACAAAAATATGGTTGTTTGCTGAACGGTTTCTACCTAAAATCCCCTTTTAAAAAAATCTTGAGCATCGTATAGGGTGACTGGATTGTTGTTTTGGTTACTTGAACATTTGTTTAAAGATATGATAATTATGAACAAAATCGCTCAAAATACGAAACGTTTCGTGAAATAATCAATTAGCAGTGTAATTTTATTTAGAAATATATTAGAGGGACTTGTGAAATGGAAAAAGAGCTACAATATTGTCAAAGGTTGTAATGCAATATTTCAAGCTGTTTAGGATTTTTTGAAGTAAAATCTGAAATAGGGCCCTGACCCAACTCCAAAATTTTCTTCGGCCTGTAAAAAAAAATTGTTACGTTTAGCAGCAAACCGAGCGGGGTTTTGTAATACCAGATCCAAATACTTTCACAATTGTTTGGTTTGGTTGAGGCCCGAGACCCACTGTTGCACAGTGTAATGTATACTCTAATAGGTATTTAGCAACTTCTGGTATACCGCGAGGTAGTATATTAGGACCACTCCTTTTTATATTATTTGTTAATGATATTGAATCATGTTTTAAATATTCTAAATTTCTCATGTATGCTGACGGTTTAAAACTTTTTTACAAAAATGTCTTGTCTTCAAGACTCTATTTTACTTCAGGAAGATCAATCAATAGATTACTCATTTGGAGTGAATGTCATCATTTAAAACTAAATACTGCTAAGTGCTTCCATCTTCCTTTTGCAAGGCGTATAAATGTAGTTAACTCCATCTATTTCATTGGGACTTATTTAATACCTAAATTTGGTACTTAAATTTGGTAAAATGTTAGATTTGGGCATAGTGTTTGATCAAAAACTAGTATTTAACTTGCATGTGGATTATATAATGCCTAAAGCGTACTCCACCCTTGCTTTTGTGAAAAGAAATAGTAAAGACTTTTGGAACCCTTACACACGAAAATTACTATACACCGCTCTTGTTAGATCTACATTAGATTATGGTGCCATTATTTGGAATCCCTACCATAATGTACGCATTAATCCTATTGTCGTATTGAGTGATTGCAAGAGAAATTTATTAAATTCGCATTGTTTGAATTAAATTTCCTTAGTCCAATTCCATTCACCATTCACTTGGAAACCCTATCTAGTCGCAGATCCAAGTATTCTGTATTGTTTTTGTACAAACTAATTTGTGGATTTGTAGATTGTCCACCGCTTCTTAGCTGCATAAATATTAATACTTCCTTAAGGTGTCTTAGAAACAATGAATTTTTTCATAGAAATAATTACTCTTCTTTTGAGCCTATATTAAGGTGTCTTGAGGAATATACTACTATTAATATGAATCGTTCAATTGATTTTTCGTTTTCACTTAATAGATTTAAAAATATTTTGGATTTCTATTACTTTTAGTGAATCTAGTCTGTCAGGATTGTAATCCATAGATATGAATAAATAAATATTAATTATACGTCTGTAGTGAAGTGAAACAGTTGTTCTTTTTATCGCCAAACATGTTGAATTTTGTATCGGCTGAAATGGGTCGCTTTAATTATTTTTGTAAAAAATTTCATATAGCGCACAAGTGATATTGGCACTATCGAGTAATAAGCTATGAAATACCTTTAAATCTAATCCTTTGGAATGGGAGTAAAATTGTAATTTCCCATCAGTGGTGGTATTGTACAGTGTAGTATTGTAGTATTGTATAACCGAAAGCCAACTAATTGCGAGAAGCTTTCACCAATCCGCTTTTGGAATGCAATTTTACCCTTAGCGAACTTTGCTCCATCCCAACTAAACTTCATCTAAACGGCTTTTTAACACACTCAAATTTGTATTCAAACTCTAATGACGGAGCTAAAACTCAATGAATTCAACAATACGAACTTCATGCATTTTGCGTGAACTGCCTCCTCCAACCAGCCTTTAATCTCATGCTATTAAATGACTAAATGTCTTTCCAGTCACGTTCGTGATTTATTTTCCCTCCATGCTCAATGACTTTCGAGACCGTGTAAATTATAATACAATTTTTCGAACAACAAAGTTACAACATTTCAGTGATAACATTTAATTAATAATGCTCTTCATTTTGAATTGACAATATATATGGAACCGCACGTCTGTAACAAATCAATAGAATTGTGTCACATCCTTTGTACCTCCACCTCCACCTCTACCTCTACCACTACCTATGACTGGTTTCAATATGACAAATATTTGTATTCAAAAGTTTCTGGTATCTGTGATGAAAACAATCACAATTTCACCAGCTGATTTTGTGTGATACAGCAATGCTGTGAGTTAGAGACGTGAGTTGCATGCAAGATGTGTTTTTAATGGAATTACAAACAAGCGAACTTTTGGAAGCCAAAAAAAAACGAAACATTTACGAGGAGCGACAACTTTGTGGATACCAGAAAAGGGTGCAATAGTGGTAAAACATCCTAAGACGAGAGCTTGTGAGGGACAAGGAGATACTGTGGGAAATGAAATATTACAGGACGTAGCCAACACTAGGGATGAAATTGATGAATGGTGCAGTAACTACATCATTATTATCATCATCTACAGCAACAATATTATAGTCCTAACTATCACAGTCCAGGAAGAGAGTGAGAGAGAGAGAGAGAGAGAAAGAGACTGAGAGAGACTAGGGATTGTAGTATTGTATATCTGAATTTATAGCTATTGCTGTATAAAACAAAACTCGTTTAACTGTTATACACATCTTAAGGAATTGAGAGAAAGAGTGCATTGGAATGTCAAACTCTCATAGTGGATTCTAATTTAAAGCGCATGCGCTTTTTCTTGCAAATCCTTCTTTTGCTAAACGTATCGGTTTGTTTTATTTAATTTTATAGTTTCAGTTTAGTGTTTCAAGGCGTTCTGTTTTTCACTCATTTGTTGTTGTAGGACATCACGGTCATCAGTGATAATTAGATATAACAACATTGCACAGATTGAACATCGTGCACTCTTTCCAGAATACTTATTTGTTTAAGGGGTTTCACCGGTAATTAAGTTTTTAAATTTAGGTAAATACGTGTCATTACTTAACGAATTCTAGCAATTTAACTACACATTTTTAAAGGGTTTTTCAACAGAGACGCTACAAAAGTAAATCGATAGGGACAGCAAACGACGCCATATTTTTTCCCGCTCTTTTGACATTTCTCTTCAGTAAGGTTTGCCATTTCATCATGGAAAGATATACCAGCCAACAACGAGTCGAAATTATTAAAATTTACTACCGAAATTTGGTGCCAGTGGCCTCAACTTTAAGAGCGCTACGTCCAATTTCTGAATTCTGTGTTTCATTTCTGGCTGAATGGCTTCGTCAATAACCAAAATATGCGTTATTGGTCAGACAGCAAACCACACGTAATCCATGAGTCATCATTGCATCCCGAAACAATGACGGTTTGGTGAGGTTTATGGGCCGGCGGCGTCATTGGGCCGTACTTCTTCCGTGATGATCAAGACCGGCACATTACTGTGAATGCGAATCGCTGCCGTTCAATGATAACCGAATATTTTTGGCTCCAATTGGATAATATGGACTTGGAGGACATGTGGTTCCAACAGAACGGTGCCACAAGCCACACAGCGAATGCCACAATCAATTTATTGGAAACCAAGTTTGGTGAACGTGTTATCTCACGAAATGGCCCAGTCGATTGGCCGCCTCGGTCGTGCGATTTGACGCCGTTAGATTATTTCCTGTAGAGCTACGTCAAGTCTATGGTCTATGCCAACAAGCCAGCGACGATTGATGAACTTCGTACGAATATCGAACGTGAAATTGCAGCAGTATCGGCCGATTTATGCTTGAAAACCGTCGATAATTGGGTTCAGCGTCTGGACTTCTGCAAGCGTGCCCATGGTGGCCATGCAAAAAAAATCGAGATCCATACATAATGGCATCGAACGTACCTTCACAGGAATAAAGAATTTTGTAGCGCTCTTATTGAAAAACCCGTTACTACTAGAAAGATACAAAAATGCACTTGTGAACACGTTATGCTAACCTAACGATAGGTATTCTAGGGTGTTCCTTACATGTTAGTTTTTGAACTTTCGTTAGAAAATAATAATAGATTCTATGTGGGACACTGTGTATTTAGTTTTGACTTTAACAGCAATATAGAGAGAAGTTTGATAGCTAAGTAACTTTTTGAATGCAAGATATTTTTCGAGATGAAAAAATCGTTTTATTTTAATTCATTCTTGCCTAATACATTCCAAATAATAGGTTTCCTCAAGGTCCTCTAAATAGGCGGTTGTTTCAGTGATGACCTGTTCATTCAACTCATTACCGCTGAGCCGTATCATCAGGTTTGGAAATAGATAGTAGTTACTGGGAGCTAATGTCGGAAAATACGGCGGAGAAGGTAAAAATTATCCAGTTTTTATTTTTTTCTATGGCGACTACACACCCACGCGCCGTTGCGTTGTCATGGTGGAAGAACACGATTATCTTCGTCAAATGCCAAAGTTTTTGCTTCAAATTAATATCGAGTATATCCAACAGCTGTGAATAATATTCGCCTCTGATCGTTTTACCATTTTGAAGTAATCGATGTGAATGACATCGCATGCATCGCAAAAAACTGTCAACATGACCTTGTCGGCCGACCTATTCCTTCATTGATACACGCTGAAATATCTGTCGTTTTTGTTGTGTTGATGCAAATATAAAGTGATTGTAGATTATCGCAAATACGTTATGGTAGTGTCCAAACACATTGTGTTTGCTATACAATATTAAATGTTGGAGACACAATGATTAATAGGTCATAATATATGTTTTTGTGACCCGAATGTGGTTTTGTTTGTTGAAAACTGCTGAGGGCAGAAATGTGACAGACAACAATGAAACAAGAAAGCAATTCAATTGATGGAAACTATGCTGGCACATAAGAATATGGCTGATCCAAACGTATACATGGTCCCCGCCCTCAGAAAAATAATGGCCCCAGTAACATATTGCAGGAACCATGTACATACATATTTACAAGCATTGTTTTATTTATTTTATTTTTAATTTAGATTTCATTTTTATGTTTATTTATTTTAACTTCGATTCGTTTGAGGTACAAAAAGGAATGATCTTAAAGAATAAAAGTAATACATACACTGCTCTCTTGCAGTCGTTGTTCATGTAATGCATACGTACAAGATTCTCTTCTGCAGTTGTTGTTACCGAAATGCATACACACAAGATTCTCTTGCAGGCGTTCATTTAATGACAAGAGCTGTTAATACAGTTTGTTTTACTCATGCTAAGAGATGGTAAGGGTACTGATCTGTAGAATAAGTGAATACCCTACAGTTTTCATGAACTGAAAATTAGCTGTTTTCAACAAACAAAGACTCATTTCGGGCACGAAAACATATATTATAACCAATTAATCAGTGAGTCTCAAACATGTAATAAAAAAAAGTCCCATAACAGCCGAGAAAGGGATTGAGGAGAGCTTCTCATAATCAGTGAGTTGTGCGCTTTCTAGTTTTTACACTCACTGATTGGGACGAAACAGTTTTACACCGGCTCCGAACGGCATTTTGAGAAGATTTTTCATAGCTGAGTACTCTATAGTGTTGCCATCACTAAGCGAGGTGACCGCCGTCGAAAGTAGTTTAAGGTGGTCTGAGCAGGGATCGAACCCACGTTCTCATGTACAAGAACCGCACACACTAATCATTGCACCACCAACGGCCACATGTAATACTGAATAGCAAACAAAGTGTGTTTGGACACAAGTATACAATATTTGCGGCAAGCTACAAAAACGTTATATATGCATCCAAACAACGAAAGTGGAAAGATATTTCAGCGTGCGTATAATGGGTGGTTACTGTAAACAACACAAATAGCACTCGTATGTCAAAACGTTGTGAGTACGCATAACCTCAAAAATGTCCAACTTTACGATAGAGCTGTCAGTTGCCAGATTGCAACACTAGGGTTAGCAAAATGCCGAAACATAAAATTCAACCTGTATCCGCTTCAAGCGTTGAATTCTAACCCCAAAACTGGCTCTTTATTTATTGTATAGAAACAACAAAGACATTAGGCTCGTTTTTTTTTGTCCAGTAAATACTAGAAGTTTATAGTGTTCGAAAAGAACCCATCACCTTTAAGCAAAATTAATTTGGCAGCACTTTTGTTGACTGTCAACTTTAGCAGTTGAAAAATAGAAATATTGAACATTGTTGCTTTATTTGTCACTTTAGGTGTGTCAGAGCTTCTGGCCTAGAGCATATATTTTTACCTACAAATCGATAGAACGTGAGTTCAAACCTCAGAGTAGGCACACAATTAAAATATTTTTTTTATTATTTCTAGAAATAATTACCCTATTTTTTAATATAACTCATTTACTAGCAACGTTAAAAAAATAAAATCATTAAAATATAGTTAAAAATTAAACATAAAACTAAAAAGATATGCGACTTAACTAGCATTCGAACCAAAATCTCGCGGTTGTTAGTTGCATGTACTACCCATCATGCCACCTTTGAATTTCAAACGGCGAGACAATACCTGAGTACAGTAAAATTTGAGTCTGTCTCAGGGAACGCTGAAAATCTTGAAACTGAAAAATTTTGACAAGTTGACATTTTCATTTATTTAACTTTTTTTGAAACCCGACAACACTACTATCCACTGCTCGACTTATTGGGGAAAATTATCGACTGTCCATTTGTATGGGGAAACGCGTATACTGGACGAAAATAACGGGGCTATTATAAGTATAATATAATTCCCGACAGAGACTAATAATATTCACACAATTCTCAAATTTGTTGTCGTATACTCTTGTCTTTAAACACCTCGGTTAAAACAAAGAGAAAGATGTTTAAAGGAAATATATGTGTATCAATTATGAAAAGGAATAATAATTTAATTCAACAGTCACTTGTCACCCAATAATTTTCTAAAGAAGTGGAAGAATTTTTTCTTAAAAGACTGGTTTCACCCAACTAAACCCGAAACCGGTTTCTGAGAAAAAATTATACAAACAAACAAATCGCAAACTGGGCTTCCTACATAAAGTTATAAAACCATTTTTTTAATGGTTTCATGATTCTAGGACCAGTCGTTTGGTCAGAATGCTTATTAGGCTGATTTAGTGCCACACCCATTTCTTCCGCCCGCAATTTAGATAATCTAAAAGCCCTTATTAACTGAAGTAAACTTCATTAGGGGAACACCCACACGAAATTGCTTAATCCTAACCTCAGTTAACCTCAGAATCCTCTGAACCTAGCTGAAATTGCGAAAACTTCCAAATTTGTTACTTTTTTTGAGTTATTAACTAACGTCCATAATTAGAATTTCGAAAAAACCTTAATATACCACACCAAATTTCATGATTCTCGGATAATGTGTTTGGTTAGAATCCCCATTTCTCTGATATAGTGTCAAGCACATTACTACCACTCCCAATTAAAATTTCCGAAAATTCCTTCTTGACCCCCAAATTTCATGATCCTATCGACAGCCATTTGGTCAGAGCAATGATGAATCACCCATTCAGTCAGTCAGTCACTAAGCAATATATATATATATATATAATGATATAGGCCTTACTATCAGTACCACATAAAATCGGTCTATTATTGGAGGTGTAACGATTTATTAAAAAGGGGCGTGGTAACGATCACTTTCCACAAACAACTATTTTTTATTGTACGACCAATATATGTACAAAATCACATATTCATACCCCTAATAGCGCTTGAGATATGATCGACTCAAATTTCAATTTGTGTGGGCGGTGCCTCGCCACTTTGTCTAATTATGTTCTTATATAGCGTATGATAGAGGCCCGACCGACAGTACCACACTGTGACATTTTCATTACAATCGGTCTATTATAACGATATAACGATTTTTTTTTAAAACAATTTTCCTTGTACGACCAATGTATGTACCAAATCTCATTTTCGTACCTTTAATAGATCATGAGATATTGCCATTTCAGATTTCAGGCTGTGAGTTGCCATGATTTGTAAAAAGGAGCGTGATTAGGTTAGGTTGGGTTGAAAGGGAAGCCCGTCAATTGAGTTAGAAACAAATGACGAGTTCATCCGATGGCGTAATTTCCGCCCATTGTGCTTCCGAACTGGAACTGGTCCCTGACCCCCCGGGGCAGGTTCCCTTATAAAGAATTGAAAGGAGAAAGGAATAGTTGAAGAGAAGAGGAAGAAAGTAGGAGATAGTGTAAGTTACAGGAGAATGTCTAGCGCAAACATTTTTTCTCAGTTGACCTCTTGTGCTCTGCTGAAGCAGCGATATTTTTATATGAATTTGGCGAGGGGTTTAATTGGAGCCTCATCTAGGCCATTGTGGTTTTCGAAGAGCCTTCCCCTACAGGCTACACGATACTCTTGCAGTCCTCTACATGAACAAAACAAGTGCTGCACTGACACCTCCTCTTCCTCATCTAAACAACTTCTGCAGAAGTCTTCATATGGAAGTTTCGTACGCGCAGCCATGTGACCTATCACGCAGTGTCCAGTTTTGACTACTTTGAGAGTGCTGAGTGTGTTCTGAGTGTGTTCCATCAATGGCTGGCCAAAGAGATCGAGTTATCCTACAGTTCTGTACCGATTCCCATCTGAAATTGGCTAACGCTACTCCCAGTTCGTCGACTTGGCTCCTCAGTTCCACAAACGGAATATGCACGTCCAGGGTAGCAGCGTCTTCCCGCACACAGTAGCCCTTTCTGGCGCATTCATTTGCTATTTCGTTGCCGTGAATGTTGCAATGTCCCGGTACCCAACAGAGCGTGATTTCGTGCGCCTGAATTTGGGTTAAGGATAAGAAGCCGTACATCGTGCAACGTGATTTGATGATTCTTGAGTCTAAGGCCCTGAGGGCTGCCCTGCTGTCGACGTAGATTTTGAGTTTCGCTGGAGATTAATGACATACATCTCTGCCTGAAAGACCGAACAATTGTTCGGAAGTCTGGTGGTAATCCTGAAATTTAGGGGTTCGGAGTATATTCCCGTTCCCGTGTCCGCTTCCACTTTAGATCCATACGTGAAGATTGAGATTTCACCGGCCTCTTTAACGCTATTTACCTCACAGTCTTCCAAACAATTTTGCCCGCATTTTCTAGTTTTCCCCTTTTGACCCTTTTTATCCACATATACAATTTTGGCCTCATTCCTAAACTTTTCAAATGATTTTATCGCACTTTCTAGTTATTAAACAAACAATTTCTCCCCATATGTTAGTCTAGACACAAACCAAAACAAAAATAAGGGTAAGAGCAAGTTTGCTGCCAAATGTATTCCATGCTCGGGGTTTTATTTCATGGATTTGCCAGTCTTGCACTTTGGCTGTTCTAAATTTACTTTTTATTGGGTTCAAAACTACAATGTGTAATAAACAGGCTCCACCTAGAAAACTTCCCATTAAACCAAACCAAAAGTACCCACAATAGTTAATAATAATGGGTCGTAATAAAGTAGCTTAAAAAAAGTTGTTTACAATTTTTTCATTTAGCCCTCCCTTTCCCCCCTTCACGCAACGTGCGATAAGGAACTTCGTTCCAAAAAATGGAAAAAAGCCGAATAGCGTGCAACAAATTCTTCAGGAAATGGAAAATATAAATTAACAACGACAAAACTCAAGCAATAGTTTTTTCTTACAATAAATCTCCTAACAGACTACCAACAAGATCGCTTAAAATTGAAAGCAACACTCTACGCATTCAGAATCAAGTCAAATATCTTTAAGTTTATCTTGACAAAAAACTCCGCTTTCATACACATATTGAATCAGCTTGAGATAAAGCAATAAAATCATTCAGAGCTTTGTTGCCCATTTTGAATCACCGATCGGCAGTAAACATGACAAATAAAAATTTAATATTCAAAAGCGTTTTTAGACCTTTACTAACATATCGTCGTACCGGAGTTATCTGCACGTATATCACAAAATCCAAAAAATTGAGATAATAACACTTTCTAAGGTAATTTTTCGAGATCTATCAATCTGTCTAGTTCCCAGGTCGCTACCTCTTATAGATTATGAAATATTTAGGCGTCTTATAATCGTATATCCATAAAAACAAAAAATATAACGCGTTATAACATCGTATATAACAATTTGGTGGATATACAATGAATAATATATGAAATTTGCGAATTCAAAAATTGTTACGTTATGTCCACGTATGTGCATATAATACGTATATTACTCATTAAAGAAAAGCGTGGTTAGTATTATTTCAACAACTTTATTATAAATTTAAAAAAAACTGAATTCTAATCATACTACTACCGGGTCATATGTTACCGAAAGCACTGTAACGTCAGTAATAGTAAATACCTACTGTATAAATACCAACCTTAGTGTTTTTAAAAAACAAATGTAAAAGTGACATCTTGATATATAAAAAAAGTCATGACAATAGCGGTCTCTTAACTAAAGAATTTTTTTTGAGCAATTTTTAAAAAAAAGTCCAAAAATGTGCTATTTTTTCTTTGGTTCACTTGAATAAATGCACTTTAATATTTTTTTATTTTTATCTTCTAAGCGATGATTTTTTGTAGGGAGCGTTTGTTTATTACAATTTATTACATCTTAATCATTTTACGAGTCAAAATGACAAAACAAAAAATTTTAAATCTTTCGGAAAAAAACTAAATCTTTCGGAAACTCGGAAAAAATTAAAATTTAAATCTTTCGGAAAAAACTAAAAATAGCTAAACAAATTGGACGGAGCCTAACAGTTGTCGACAATTACATCAAGGACCCCGAAGGTTGGGAAAAATTTTTAAAGGAAGGGTTTCATTGTCTTTATCTACGTATGAGAAAAGAAAAATCATCAGAATTGCTCCTAATTCTGCGTTATCCTCGTCAAAAATTAGAGCTCAAGCTGGAGTGGAAGCGAGCAAGTCATCAGTACGCAGAGTAATTAAGAGCTGTGAGTATCTTAAGTACCTGAAATTACAAAAAAAAAGCCGCTACTTAATGCTCCTCGTAAAGAAAAGCGGGTTGTGCAGCCAAGAGGTCATGTAAATGACTGGAGAACCGTTGTATTTACGGATGAGAAAATCTTTAATTTGGATGGGCCTGATGGTTAAAACTATTATTTCCATGATCTGTGCAAAGAAAAGCGTTTTTTTGAATCGACATCACAGCCGAGAGGGCGGCGGAATGGTGTGGGGTACTATTGCGTACTGTGGCACCATCGATCTTGAATTTCAAAGTGCAAAAATGACTGGTTCAAGGTATAAAACGTTATTGGAATCGGATTTTCCGTAGTTCAGTGATCTATTTGGTCCCATATATTGGATATTGGAACAGGATAATGCCCCTATACACAACGCCAGTGTAGTAAAGGAGTTCATTGCAAGCCAAAATGTTAATATTCTTGACTGGCCACCCTATTCGCCGGATCTAAACATTATCGAAAATATCTGGGGTTAGTTATCTCGTAAGGTCTATGAAGAAGGTAGGCAATTTGATGAAAAGCAGTCGCTAATTTAGGCCATTAAGGATGCTTGGAATCAAATTTCGTTGGATTACATAAATTCTCTTTGCCTCTCAATGAAAACCCATATATTTGAAGTTATTAAAAACAAAGGGGGTTGTACCCATTACTAATAGTTATTAAATAAAGTAAAATAAATTAGAAAAAAACAGGAAAAACTGTTTTTCATTAAAATTAGTTAAAGTGCCTTTATTCAGGTGAACCAAAAAAAAAATAGCACATTTTTGGACTTTTTTTATAAATTGCTCAAAAAAAATTCGTTAGTTAAGAAACCACTATTGTCATGATTTTTTTATATCTCAAAATGTCTAGCTTCGATGTCCATTTTAAAATTCTTCAATCGCTTACAAATTGCAAAAGATACAGACGGCTGAATATGGAATTTTTAGTGCCTTTAAATAAGTGAACCGGAGTGTATATTGGCATGTTCAACTAATTATGTACTTGAATTTAATGGCTGTCACAAACATTTGGAAATTTTATAGAAAAAATGGGGAAAAAAAAATTTTTTTTAAAATTGTGTATTTTATTGTGTATTATATATAAACAAAATTATTATTATTATAATTATATTTATTTATACATTTTTGATCGAAAATATGAAAAAATTTTCTATATCTTGAAAACGGAGCGTCCAAACGAAAAAATAACAAATTTTCACAAAATTTTGTTTTAAACAAAAAAACTATTATTTTGTACAAAAAGTGATAAACAGAGTTGTGAAAAAACAATAAAGTGTATACTTAAAGATATCAGCCAACGAAGAATATACATATATTATCATAAATTGAAGTGAAACGAGACTTTTAAATATATTCGTTGAATATGGCGCCACTATTTGCGCCTTCACAAACACATGCAAACAATTGTGGACACTTGGCTGGAGGAACTATTATTCTGGATGACACAAATTATTATTCAGGGTAACACATCCCTATTTTTGGTCGAAAATATGAAAAATTTAGAAAAACTGTCTGTATCTGGAAAAAGAAGCGTCCAATCGGAAAAATATTAATTTTTTACTGGTTTCTGGTTTGCTCCAATTCCCATGAAATAATTTTTTTTTCAAAAAAATCGCCTAAATAAGAAAATCGCTAAAATAAAAAAATACCTATAACTCGGAAACGGTGCATCCAATCGCAAGAATAATAATTTTTTACCTCTATAGGGGGCTTTAGCCTCTCATATGGCATCACTTAAAAGTCGTCAAACTAATATTTTTCAATTAAAAAATCGCTAAAACTCACATGTGCATGTATGTCTGAGTTATAGCCATTTTTGATTTCAGCGATTATCATATTTTGATGATTTTTTGAACAAAATATCTTCCCTACGATGGACCACTTTATGGGAAATCCTTAGAAACTCGTAAAAAATAGTTTTGTTTTCGATTGAATGCTCCGTTTCTGAGATATTGGCAACTGGGCGTTTTAGCTATTTTTGATGTCATCACTTTTGATGTCATCACTTTTGAAAGTGATGCCGTATTGAAGAGAGCCATAGGCGAAAGCCTCCTATGGAGGTAAAAAATTTATTATTTTTGCGATTGGGCGCACCGTTTCCGAGATATAGTTATTTTTTTATTTTAGCAATTTTTTTATTTTGACGATTTTTTGAAAAAAATTATTTCATGTGAATTGGAACACTTTTAAACCTGTAAAAAAATTTTTAGTTTTTCGATTGGACGCTTCGTTTTCCAGATACACACAATTTTTCTAAATGTTTCGTATTTTCGATCAAAAATGGGGATGGCTTACCCTGGGTATCATATGTATGTTTAAGTTAACTTGTGTCATCCAGAATAATAGTTCCTCCAGACAAGTGTCCACAATTGTTTGCATGTGTTTGTGAAGGCGTCAATAGTGGCGTCAGAGTCAACGATTGTATTTAAAAGTCTCTATTCATGTCAATTTATGATAATAGGTATTCTTCGCTGGCTGATATCGATACAATTTAATGTTTGTCACAACTTTGTTTATCACTTTCTGTACAAAATAAAAGTTTTTCTGTAAAGTCCTCGTGTAACATATGTAGTTTCTCTTTAACAGCAGAGCCTCTTGTGAAATATCGAATACATACTTAACTCTGTAACAAGTGTTTTTGTAACATAAACTAAATTATGATTGCAGTTACTAATATTTGAACACGAATTCTAATATTGTACTTTTTATTAGTTGTATCTTCCGTTTCAGATGAATGAGGTTGTAACGTGGTTTTGTCGTTAGGATCCAGCAAACCTTTCGAAATAAGAACTGAATAGTTTAACCCTTTTGGGGGGTTCGAATTCAAATTTTTATTGATATTTAATTTACAAAGTAATTTGATTTACAGGAATAACATCAACTGCTTCACTGGGTGAGAACACTCCTCTTCAGTGATGCCAATTTAGCTCCTTTAGGGCTAGATTTAGCACTTTTCGACCTTGCAAAACGCGAAAAGAAATGTCAGTTGCGCTTTTTTGAAAATTCGCGTAATGTGCACGCGTTTTGAGTTTTTATTGAGCCCTTTAGCCCGTTTTGTATACAACACCGATTTTGCTAAAGAATGTTTTTTTTTTGTATTTTGGGCATTCCCGTTGTATTATGATATTTTTCTTGCTAATGGTCTTGAACAACTGTTAATCTATATTGATGCATTACTGTAAATGACGGGCGAAATATTTTCAAAAATATTTTCTTATATTTTTGTATTTGTTATCGTCCACAAATATTTCAAGAAATGGGAAGCAGAATTGACTTTTACTCATGTAGATGCAAGAGAAAAATAAACATGTCAGACAATGCTGGCTCCGTCAAATCTGCACTCCAAACATCGTTTTCTTCGCTTGACCATCGGAAAGGATTTTCCAAAAGGGAGAGTTACAATTTAATAAAAAGAAGTTGCGTGTGAGATATCGACAAATATGCCCTCGTTCAAATGACGGGCGGGGCTTTGGTGGTTGCAGCGAAACAGAGAGCTAAAATTTTCGATAACTGGCGCATAGATCAAGCTGAATTCTGGCCTATTGCCATAGATCTGCGACTTATGGAAACCTCACTAGAAAAGTCTAACTTGCTAAAATTTTGTAGAAATTTGTAACCATACATGGCCATTAAAGTTCGGTCATTGAAATAATAATTTTAAATTGAAATTGATTTTTTATCACGTTATTTTTTAAATCTTTTTACACCTTTTTATAACAATTAATGAATGTTACCTAAATACATTTTATATTTTAAATTACTTTTATGTTATTATCCAGAAATTGTAATTGAACTGATGAAGTAATCTCTAATTATGGTAAATTAAAAAAAGATTTAAAGAGAAATTATGGTAGAAATTTTGTAACTTGGTTATGTATATGAAGAGGAATAAATAAATAAAATTCACGGTGTCTGTGACGATTTCACGTCGCCTCTGCGTGAGATAACCCTAAAATAGATTGCGCAGAATGCCCATTGTATCACCAGCTGTGTATCACGTAGCGACATTCTGTTAGAACCACAGGTCGTGATCGGTAGCGCTCTCATTTGGCAGGGATAGTAATGACATCATCGTCTTCGAAGAAGTACGGAGCGATGATGCCTCCGGACCACAATCCAGATCAGACAGTGGCATTCTGTGTGTGCATTGCCAATTTATAAAGACTGGTATATTCCTAAATTCGGCAATGCTTGTTTATGTCCCGGTTGATTCAAAAATGTGTGTCGTCGCCACAACTGTACACCCATTTTGATAATAAAGTTTTATTATTCGCACGTATTGCTCGGCGCTGTAACCTGCCTTGTTGTTTTGTCTCTATTGCCTAAAAATAAATAACAGGAACTAACAATAGACAAAAACAATGTAACCGCCAAGGACTGTCGAAATCTATCGGTCAATATTGGAAAACATTTATTTATTATGCGCGTTTTAGCACTTTAGGGATTTTTCTAGTTGTTTTCGTTATTTGGCGCCTTTTAGCACTTTTTTGGTAGTTCGACGGCGCGTTTCGTTCCTGGAGAGTTGGCATCACTGCTCCTCTTAGCTTGAGAACACTAGTCTTGGTTGACAACACTCTTCCGGGGGCACTTGTCTCGGCTTGACATCACCCTTCTGGGAATACTAGCATTGACTTGAGAAATCGTCTGGGGCAGGTCGCGGACTGGTAGATTCTAAGGTGATCGGTATCGGTTATGCTGGTTCGGTATGTGCTTTACATGTCCGGTTAGAACGGTTCGATATGGGATATCATCGGCTGATTTACATGGGAACAGTGAGCCGAAGCCCCTGTGTGGGAACAGTAAGCGGAAACTCCTGTGTAGGAACAGTGAACCGAAACTCCTGTGTCGGAACAGTGAGCCGAAATTCCTGTGAGCCGAAACTCCTGTGTAGGAACAGTGAGCCGAAGCCCCTGTGTAGGAATGTATTTACACCGTCTTTATTAAAGAACGGATCCCAAAATTTGCTCCTGTCCTTTGCAGAACTAGAGGCCCAGGCAAAATGCTATAATCTTGTCGGGTTGTTCGCTCGGAGGCTTATTCTATCATTAAATCAACTTATTCCTATCATTAAAAAATATTCTAAGGACTAACCATTCTACTACTTATATACTTTACAAATTTTCGGCACGACAACTTGAGTCTAGTCAACCTTAACACTAAGTACCATTGCTGTTGTGATGCATATGAGAATTGCATCCAATCACTCATTCTCGTGTGGCCATTAAACTAGTTCGCTGCTAATATGTACACATCGTCGGCAGAGCTTGTGTGTTGTCAGTGAGTGTGATTGTTCGCGGTGGTTGGTGCGACTGATGGATGTTGTGTAGGCTTAGGTGACGGTAGACCAGGGACGTATGCGGGTGGGAATGAGGGTGAGAGAAATACTCAAATTGGTTAATACAACTAAAATTCGGCAGTAGCTACTTGTATTTAGTAAGATCGATTTTTAATCTATCAATAACATCAACAAATAATTCTGATGTTTGACAATTACGAATTCTGATCAAATGCCTGAATTGATTTCCAACTAATCTTTTCCCTGTGTGTAATAACTCAAGAATACTGTAGTTTTATATTATAACTTTACCTGATATGAGGATGAATAAATAATTGAATTGAGTTGAAATTGAATTTAATATTATTGCAGATTTTGTTGGTTTTCGTTTATGTGTGAGAAGTTCGAACATTTGCCTAATATGAAAAATTATTGCGTTTTGTTGGAATGATAGGCAGTTCGCTGTCAGTACTACCTTCGATCTCCGTGACAAGTTCATCACCAGATGCCTACGCTATAATAAATGGTTTTCACTTGCGTCCGCGACCACAGTCACTGGGGTGCCTACCATTTTTGTGCGAACCATTTGAAGGCTACTATTGTCAACTGGTCCTTTCCCCCGCGACAGGTGTTCAAACAAGGAACATAACAAATACTAGATTTAGGTGGATAGCTAACCGTACTGCGGGTATAAGGATTATCTGTCAAGTTCATCCAGTGGCTAATAGTTTCTAAGAACGCCAGCAAGAAGAAAAAAATAATAAATAATTCATTTTTCATTGGTTTCAACCACTTTCTCCGGTTTAGATTATTTTCCTGTCGCATTGTATCCTAGCATTTGGTTATGCTTGGAAGCACAAAACGTTATGTTGGCCTACTATCACTATGACCAGTCACACAATTTGATTTATGGTTTCCTTAAACTTTCAAGACAGATGACAATAAATAAGTAACATTTCTGGCAAAAAATCCGTTCCCAACAAAGGAATAATAAATTAAAGGCAATTTCTTAAATTTCATAATAAACAACGACTTTCTTTAGAATTTGCGTAACTTCTTGTGTGAAAGACGAACTTGTTGACTTGTGAATCATATACTACAATTCACATGAACATCTTCATTCCAGTGAGAGTGCCTGAATGTGGGTAGTCCTTTCCTATCTGCCCTAGTAAAACACATAAATCCTCAGGCTTACATCAATGTAGTCGCTACGGGTTCTTGGGCCACTACTCATCATGTTCTGTTGCTACTTATAATGTTCTTAAGTAGATACATACATTTTTCATCATATCGTACATGTGACAGTCAGTTGGTCGTTGCCAAAGTAGAATAAATAGTGTTAGTAATTTTTCATAAATGTATCTCTGTAAAGTTGTGTCAGCCACAACATCCGGCACTTGATGAACTACTGTAGCATAACTGGCATCATTTAAGTATTCTGTTTAAGTTTCATCATCATATTTTCTTGGAAGATATTTTATTAATTTTCTTTTTGAATATAGACGAAATAAGTAAACGAACCGAAAGACTTCATCAGGATTGTAAGTAATATGTCAACATTAACATGTAAACATCCCCCTAAATGTTGTAATATGTCAGAAGGATGTATGTGTCCTTTTTTGGCTACATACATACAGCACGCAAATAAAGTTTTCAATTAGCAACATTTTCAGAACTTAAATAAATGTATAAATTGTAAAACTTCAAAACTTGACGGCACGAGTTTGATAGGGGTATGAAAGATGATGAAGAATTCCAGGCTAGATACACTCCGTTTGCATAAGATAACAGCACTTCCTAGTGCTGGTAACGGCCTTTTCATTACGCCTATTTTTCGTCTGCCAGAAATCATGACAAACTTCACTGCATAACAAATTATTACTCACCATAATCAGTTAGTCGAAAATTCTTATTAATCAAAACTATGATAAATCAATTAATTTGAATTTTGATTAATAATATTTGAGTATTTTTAATCATCATTCAAATAATTTTTGAAAAACATTCAATTACACGCTGAAATAAAACGGCCTCTGTAATATATTCTCCCAAACATATTCTGCAAGAACCTTGTACATGTTTGGAACACACTTCAAACATTTATACGTTTGCAAGTCTCAAACTCAGGTGTTATTAAATGCAAACATTAGCATGTTTACTGACAAATACGTAGGCTTTTACGTGGAAATATATGCATGCTTCATCCCAAACATCCATATGCATGCTTCATCCCAAACATATAGCATTCGCGTGTTTCCCCCAAATCCTCCATGTTCCCCCAAAACATGTGCGTATTTTCTGCCAAACATAATAATATTTAGAAACGAGTTATTCTTTCTTTCTTTATCTATTATAATTAATTTTATAAATATATATCCCCATTTACTTATATAAATAACACAGGGCAACACTGATTCTACGGTGCGGGGTTTGTAAGGAAATTTTGGTGCATATGTTGATGAAGGTCTAAGCTTATAATTCACTTTTTTTGAATTGACTCTGGTTCTCGAGATAAACCGCTACTTTAAAAATGAATGAGGTTTCACCACACATTTTAGCATAACTCAAGAACAGTTTGTCCGAATTGGTTAAGTAAAAAATATAAAAATCCGCAGCTAAATTACCTTCAAGTTAAACCTACAATGTTTTTTGATAAAGTCAATAGTTTCGAAAATATTCAGAAACTTTTTCCAAAAAAAAAAAAATTTTTAATGCAAAATTGAAAATTTGTTGATTTTTTTTAATTCATAAAAAATCACAAGACTCACAAATGCTATTTTTTAATCTTTAGTTATAAACATAGATATGGTACAAATAAAAGTAGCTACAATTCAATAAAATCGAGTAACAAGTTTTGGAACCTACAACGGGACTGTCCCAACAAAAAGTACCCAAGAAAATCCCATACAAGACGGGTTTCTTAACTCGTGTTTCTTGTAATTATGGAATATTTCTGTTATTAATATTCATTTAAAAATTTTATCAAAATGAGATACCATCACTCAATTGTGAATTAAACCAAAACTTGTTAATCGATTTTATTGAAATATGGCTGCTTTTATTTGAACCATATCTATGTTTATAACTAAAGACTAAAAAATAGCATTTGTGACATTTTTGATTTTTTATCAATTTAAAAAAAAAAAACAAAAAATTAAAATTTTGCATGAAAAACTATTTTTTTTGGAAAAAGTTTCTGAATATTTTCGAAAAATATTGTAGGTTTAGCTTGAAGGTAATTTGGCTGCGGATTTTCATATTTTTTACTTAACCAAATCGGACAAACTGTTCTTGAGTTAAGCTAGAATGTGTGGAGAAACCTCCTTCATTTTTAAAATAGCGGTTTACCTCGAGAAGCAGGGTCAATTCAAAAAAAGTGAATTATAGGATAAGAACATTACAATCTCGTACATCTAAATTGACTCCAAAAACTTGAACCGCAGAAAAAAATCTTAATTTTGTCTCACGATTTTGTCTTCAGAAGGTTTCAACTATGCGTTGGTTATCACTATGCGTTGGTACACGAACAATATACTTATATACAAATCTAGTTAATGCCAGACAAGAGTGTATTAATTACTTGTGTTTTTTTAATATTATATTTCACAATTGGTCTGCCATTCCGATTTTTTCAGTAGAGGCTCCGGCAGAAAAGGGAGTTCACGTTGTTGCCCTCTCCAGATTCTTTCCTCAAAGTCGTTTCTCACTTTGGTAGTACACATACGTATTTACAAAATACATATTCAAAAACCAAATCAACATTACGAATCATTTTTCACTGCTCTTTTATCACTGATCAAGCGCTTTTGATATCCTCTGTCCGATGAACCATTGACAACTGACTACATAACATTAAAACGCAATACATCAGCCAAAATAAGAAACACTGACTTCATCTGCAATATACACGCACATTCAGGAATAGTTATGAATCACTTACTGAGAGAATAATACAAAAATACAGATACACACAGTTACAAGATAAACACACTCGTTGCCCGTCCTTTATTCTCTTGCTCTCGAGAGAGCATAAACAGTGCAACAAACACGGCTGTATTTGTATCACAAACAAAGATATATTTGGGGCGCAAACACATATATTTTAACACATTTATCATTGTGTCTCAAACATGTAATATTGAATAGCAAACACAATGCGTTTAGGCACAAGTATATTATATTTGCGACAAGCTCTAAACCAGTGGTGATCATGCTATTGCCCCAGGGGCAGAACGCGATCGGCTTTTTAAACGTACACAACACGACTGTTGACGAAACTCTGTGAAAAGAGCGTAAAAACTATAATTTTCATTCAGTTGTATGATAGCTTTCAATAAAGCAGGTCGGTGTATGTTCCATATATCGCAGTGATGAATTTTAATTTCCAAAGATTTTAGAATATTGCTCGCTCTCGATTTGATTCAAAAAGAATGATTCGCCATGCGTAATTTCAGAATATTGTTTAATTAGTAAATGTATAAGAAAAATTTATCTGTATGCGTGAAATAAGCTGTAAAATTTGATGATACAGAAAATTGTTTGGAACGATTGGAAGCTGTTTGAAGTGTATGTGAGTAAAAGTACAAATGACGTCCTTTAATAATAATAATTGTTCGTTTCAAGATCAATAACTACTAAAAAGTACTTTTTCTATGAAAATTAAAAAATGTAAAATGTGAGAACAATTGTTCAGAAAGATTAGGGATGTGGTGAAAATTGTGAATGTGGGTAAAAATAGGCGGCGAAAAGGGTAAATGTTCAAAGTGGCATGAAACACGTTTGGAAAGATTAGTAATTTGTCAAAAAATTACGAATGTGGGTAAAACATGCTAAAGGCGAAAGAGGTGGGGAGGGCATAACTTCAAAATGGGAGAAAAATCGTTTGGAAAGATTAACAAAAATTTTGACTGCGGTTAATCAGCGTAAGAGAGGTCAGAAGAGGTAAAACTTCAAATGCAAGAAAAATCGTTTGGAAACAAGTTTGTTTATTATTGTACTCAATCCAAATAGTTTTAGTTGATTTTATTCAATACAAAACTAAAAATTTCATGTGAAATATGTTGACATTAAAAACAAACATAGGTGATGTTTAAAAAATGTTCAAAACTAGATGCAAAACATTCACAATCCCACGTTTCCTGCCCACTTCCTACCCACAGACATTATTTTTAACAACTAATCAATCATTCGAACCCGATTTTCTGTCTTTTTTAAGTTTAACCATTTCTGTCCCTTAAAGTTTTTAAATTTTTCACTATTATTAATATATTCCCGACCTTGCCAAACGATTTTTGTCGGATTTTTGGAATTACAAAGAGGTGATTACGGTAATGTCAAACTTTTTTTTCTTAAATGAGGGTACTTAGTCCCCTACCGGCCGTTGAAGTTTCGATTCCTAGTACATTTTCGAAAAATAACTTTTTTGGACAATGTGGGGCTCAAACGACGTGTCAATATGAAGTATATAAAAAATTATTTTCAAAATTTGGACAAAACATTTCATCACGCATATTTTGTCTTCCCCATTTTGCTATATTTTACATAAATATTGCATCAACTATATAAAATAAACATATTTGTGGGTGACTTTGCGAAGCAGAAAGACAAACCTGCGAATCAAAAGAGATTTTTTTTTAAAAAAATTAGCTATTTGATGGAACATTTATGAAAAATACAGCAAATTAAGGATGCCAAAATATGCATGATAACACCAACGCATTGTGTTTGCTCTTCAATATTACATGCATGAGACAAAATGATTAATATGTTATAATATACGTGTTTGCGACCCAAATATATTTGTATTTGTGATACAAACACAGCTGTGTTTGTTGCACAGTTTTTGCTCTCTCAAGAGCAAGAGCTTAGAGAGGTACAACGAGAGAGTCCATCTTGTTAGTGTGTTTCTGTATTTTTACATTATTGTTTCAGTAACTGAATCGTAAATATTCCTGAATGTTCGTGTAAATTGCAGTGGTTCATCGGACAGAGGATATCAAAAGCGCTTGATCAGTGAAACAAGAATAAACAATGGCACGGACGGTTAAATGGCTGGTGATGTTGCTTTGGTTTTTTTTATATGTGTTTTGTATATACGTATGAATGTGTGTTACTAAAGTGAGAAACGATTTTGAGGAAATAAACTGGAAAGGACAACAACGTTACCGAGCCTTTACTGAGAAAATCGGAACAGTGGTCCATTTCTGAAATATAATAAAAAAAAAGATCAAAGACATTACGACACGCTTGGCTTGCATGAACTAGATTTGTATATTACTATATTGATTGTGTACAAACGCATAATGATAACCAACGCATAGTTGAAACCTTCTCTTGTTCGAGAGATACAACAAAGAAAGGAGAGGCACAAGAGCAGGAGATTCACATTTTATGAAAAAGCACAGATAATGGCTTCAATGCAAGTAATTCATTTGCTTTTCTGTATTAATTGTTTATAAATGTGGATTTATATTGATAAAATAAATAAAATATGTGTCCACATAAGTGTATGGAGGTTTGGGGGAAACACGCGTATGCTTCCGCGTAAGTATATGGATGTTTGGGATGAAGAACGCATATGTGTCCAGGTAAAACCATACATATTTGCCAGTAAATATGCTACTGTTCCCATTTAAATACAAGTGAGTTTGGGACTTGCAAACATATGAATGTTTCAAGTGTGTTACAAACATATACACGGTTCCTGTACAATATGTTTCGGAGAATATGAGAATATACTAACCAGAAGTTTGCCAATACTGTAAATACTGTTACGAATTTTTTAATCGTCCTTTTTAACCGTTTTTTATTTGCCGTTAATAAAACAAGGTTTATATTGCGACAAAAGCAACAAGTGTAGTGTATTTGCAGCAAGCTAGAAATAAGTTATGTTTGCATCCAAACAGCAAAAAAATACAGCATTTTCAGCGTGTATACATATTACAATAAGTCTTGACATGATATCACTATTGCCGACGAACAGTATATTTAAACGTTAATTACAGACTAACCTAATCCCAAGTAGAAAACATATCTGCTATTTATACCAGTTTAACTACTTTCTAGTCGTGCAACTGAGTGTGCTTAGCTGAATTGTCAATCATTCCAACAAAACACCAACCACTTTTCAATTAGAAAAATGTTCCTGACCTTGTAAGCTTGTAGTATGAACTTGTCGTACATTAACTAAAACTAACAAAATCGGTCATAAAAATTTAAACTTAAAAACACAACTGACACTATCCCGGTCATCGAAAAATCTATACCACAGAAAAATACAACTCTATGATATAGTAAATACTCACCTCAAAGCACTGCAACAATGCGAGTTTGCAACAGGAAAAGAACATAGAGGAAAAATGTTTTCTGTTCTTGTGTTGGACTTATAGACCTTTCAGTGTGTGTCGATTCTTAGGGATCTTCGATACCCTATCGGTATTTTATGAGCTCACTCAAAATCAAGTTAACTTTTTGCTAACTTATTTACAACTGACTTCTAGCTAACTCAAAAGTTATGCAGACTTTAGTCAATTGTTTTTTCCAACAATCTGACTTCTCCTCGATAAGTAATGAATTAGCTTTTTGCTCACTCAAAGCTGATGCAGATGTAAGTAAACATTAAGCCATTGTAATAAAATTCAAAGAACAAAAGAAGAGAAGAGAATAAAAAACAACATAACTGTGAGTATAGATGTATTTTCGTTTATTTCTTTCAGTTTAGCTCGCGGTTTCAGGAGACACGTGTCAGTTCGAGAAAGTCAAAATAAAAATATAAAATATTAATATGCATATTTTTCTATACTTTTAATTTCCGAAGACTGAAATATTTAAATTTTTTTATAATTTTAGCTCCATAAAAAAGTATTAAAAACATGTTTTTTTATTTTACAGTTTTACTGACTCAAAAGCTAACTCATTTTCCTTGTTAAATCCTATTCAGTTTTTACATGTGATGTCATCAGAGTGAGTTAGTACTCACTCACTCTGCATAAGTTTCAGTTAACCACAAGCTAGCTGACTACAAGCTTATCATTAGCTAGTCAGTTTTTTATGCGCCAAAAACTAACTCATAGTGAGCTAGCTTGTGGTTAACTGAACTGAAACTTATGCAGAGTGAGTGAGTACTGACCAGTGTTGCCAGAAGCTGTCAAAAAAAACATGTCAAAAAAAGTGAAATTCGCACAAAAAAAAGTGCTAAAACTGAAACAATCAAAAATTGTAGTACTGCGGCACTTTACGGCCTATATTACCCATAGGGATAGGAGCATTAGATACAGAAAAAATTTTAACGCATAGAAGAAGTCAGAAGTTGAGCCATGCCCGTCTGTCTGTATACAATGCTGGCTGGTCTACATGGTAACTGTCGTAAACCTTTAACGACTACAATGAAATTTTGTCATTGACTATTATTTAACCTGTCTTAGTTGGGGATTGAAAATGGGTGTTCTAATCAGGGTTTAAAATTGCTTTCATTTGCTAAACTGATTTACTAACTGTGACTGCGAGAATGATCCGAACAAACTGACATGAAACCGCACACACCACTTGTCTCATCGTCATTGGATATCTCAGGTACCAGTATCGCGGAGAAATTATATCTCCATGTCCCCAACATGCTGTGTACATTTGCAAGGAGAATTCCGTCTTTGTCTTTACAGAAACGGAATTTTGGCTTTTTGGTAGAATTTTCGGGCTTCATTTTTCCTTCAGTATGTCTCAATTTTCTCACTCTCGCGATTTCTCCACTTTCCTTTCTTCAGCCTAAAGAGACGGTTTACCTCCTTTCTTTTTCACGATACCACTCAGTCGCAGCTCGCGTTACAATTGACAGAAGCCTTACCATACGTGCAGCGTTCCTTTCATCATTTGCTATGCGGCAGTCTTCATCGTACCAAGGTTTGTTGCGATGCGGTTTTTCAAAACCAAGTACGGTTCTTGCGGCAGTTTTTGTTGAGTCGGAAATGGGTTTCCACTGCGCTTCAGAATGTCATCGGGAGAGGTGCGCTCTATGCTAAAAGTTGCGAGAGTTTCTTTGAGTAGGCTTTGGCTACATCTGGTAATTGCAGCTATCCGATGTATAGCTTTCTCTGCGTCCGGTTTCGCACGATTTTCACGATACTTAATCTTGTGCGAACCTTTGCTGCTAGCAGGTAGTGATCAGAATCGATGCCACCTCCTCTGATCACTGGTACGTCCATTACACTGGATGAGTGGCTACCTTCAATTACCACGGGATCAATTTGGGTCTTCGTTCTTTGATCATGGGATACCCAAGTAGCCTTGTGAATGTCTTTATGCTGGAATCTTGTGCCACTAGCGACCATTTTTTTTGCCGTGGCAAAGTCAATCAGCCTCATACCGTTGTCGGAACTGTCAGCATGTGGACTGAAATTGATTAATCAGTAACTTTGTACTTAACTAGACAAAATCACTACGCCCTCTCATTAAAAAGCTGGGCGATTAACCAAGTTAACCGCTGTAATGAAAGCTGTTTCCGTTTTTAAACTTATTAAAGTAATTAGACCGTCGGTGGTGCAATGGGTAGTGTGCGGAGATCCTGGGTTCGATCCCTGCTCCAACCACCTTAAAATTTCTTTCGACGACGGTCACCTCGCTTAGTGACGGCGACACTATCGAGTATATAGCCATGAAAAAGCTTCTCAAAATACCGTTCGGAATCGGTGTAAAACTGTAGGTCCCAATCAGTGGGTAAAACTGGAAAGCGCACAGCTCAGTGATTGTGAGAAGTTCTCCCCGGTCCCTTCATGGGATGTAATGGGAAACCATTTATTTTTTTTTAAAGTAATTAGACGTTGAACCGTCTATCCGATTTTGACCAGTAATATACTTAGGGGCAAATTTTATTTTTGTTTTTTAGTCATGTTAAAGAAATTGCTAATAAAAAGTCTAGACCAACATACTTTTTCAGTAAAGGATTTTTTAAATGCCAACTTACGTCCATATTTAACATCCACACCCGTGATAATTCTATATATCGTCACCTGAAATGCCCAAAGGCGTAACCCTCAAAATATACAAATTGTGTTTTTTGATTGAATATAATACTCCACGCTAAAATATATATGTGCAAAATAGTAGACTTCCAAGTTTCTAAGGTAAGCTGTGGAATGAACGCGTTTAAAACTGAAATACTTTGGATTTTATAAGGTTTTTTGCTTCTCCTGTAAAATTTTGAAAATGAGGGTTACGTCTTTGGGCATTTTAGGTGACGATATATATGTTATAATTCCTGGTTGAAAGTAAGCATTATTTCAGAGCTCAATTTCGAAAAACAGCCATATATTCAGCCTTATTACAAATGTCGTTCTCGTATTTCGACTACGACAGTTTTGTAAAAGATTGAAAATAACACGCCAACTTTGTCTTTAAACTTTTACAAAATAGTCGTAGTCGAAATACGAGATCGACATTCGTAATAAGGCTGATTATAGAAAAAATGCAATTTATCGACAAAAAATGCTAAAAATTAAGCAAAAAAAGTCAAAAGTTAGCCAAAAATTTTCCAAAAAAGTGCTAAAAAGCTTTAGCATGTTTTTCCAGAAAAAAAGTGCAGAAGGCAAAAAAAAAGAAGCTAGAATTGCACTTAAAGTGCTAAACTGGCAACACTGGTACTGACTCAGTTCAATACCGTCATGTGTAAAAACTGAATAGGATTTAACAAGGAAAATGAGTCAGCTTTCGAGTCACTTGTGACTCACTTTTGACTAACCACTTGTTAGCTTGAAGTTAACTCAATTCCCGACAGCCCAGCCGGCAAAAAACCGAGCCTTAGCGAGTGTTACGCTAAATGCTCGCAAACGGGCTCAGAAGCGAGTATTTACCGGATCAAAACCGGGGGAGAAATTAAACTCGCCCAAATATTCGCAAACTAGTTTAAAAACGGGTGCTACACGGACGAAAAAAGAGAGAGAAACATTGTTGTCGTTGTGTCGTGCGCCAAACAGACCCAGCGGACCAAAACTTCGTATACGATATCGCATACGAGAGTTACGCGAAACTTTTGCGGGTAAAACTCTCGAAAACAGATCTGAAAACGATCGGAAAATGAAACATCAGTCGCTCAGTTTGTGGCAGTAAAAGTTTCGTTTACGATGTCTTGCAAGAGATTCGTTTGCGAGACTTTTGCAATATCTTTTGCGAGAACAACACGAAAAATAAAACAAAATGCAATTGCCAAAACATTATTGTTGTGTCCTGTGCCTGCACGTGTGTGCCTCTGTTTGGCGCACGACACAACGCCAACAATGTTTCCCTCTCTTTTTTCGTCCGTTCAGCACGCGATTTTAAACCAGTTTGCGAACATTTGGGCGAGTTTAATTTCTCCCCCGATTTTGGTCCGGTAAATACTCTTTTCTGAGCCCGTTTGCGAGCATTTAGCGTAACACTCGCTAAGGCTCGGTTTTTTGCCCGCTGGGGAGGCACACACGTGCAGCACACGACACAACAACAAAGTTTTAGCAATTGCAATTTGTTTTATTTTTCGTGTTGTTCTCGCAAAAGATATTGCAAAAGTCTCGCAAACGAATCTCTTGCAAGACATCTTAAACGAAACTTTTACTTCCACAAACTGAGCGACTGATGATTTATTTTTCGATCGTTTTCGGATCTGTTTTCGAGAGTTTTACCCGCATAAGTTTCGTGTACCTCTCGTATGCGATATCGTGTACGAAGTTTTGGTCCGCTGGGTAGTTACGAGAGTTACGCGAAACTTATGCGGGTAAAACTTATTTTTGGCCCCAATTGCATAATATGGACTTGGAGGACATGTGGTTCCAATAGGACGGCGCCACAAGCCACACAGCGAATGCCACAATCAATTTATTGGAAACCAAGTTTGGTGAACGTGTTATCTCACGAAATGGCCAAGTCGATTGGCCGCCTAGGTCGTGCGATTTGACGCCGTTAGATTATTTCCTGTGGGGCTACGTCAAGTTTATGGTCCATGCCAACAAACCAGCGACGATTGATGAACTTCGTACGAATATCGAACGTGAAATTGCAGCAGTATCGGCCGATTTATGCTTGAAAACCGTCGAAAATTGGGTTCAGCGTCTGGACTTCTGCAAGCGTGCCCGTGGTGGCCATGCAAAATAAATCGAGTTCCATACATAATGGCATCGAACGTACTTTCACAGGAATAAAGAATTTCATTGGTATCCAAAACCGGTTTTGTTTTATTTAAAACAACTTTTGTAGCGCTCTTATTGAAAAACCCTTTACTTCGAGAATGCGGTCTTCAAGCGCATTATATTTAAAATTCAGAATATCATTTTTTGTTTTTGCTGTTTTTACGAGGACGTATAATTAATAGTTACCATTTGTTGAATTCGCATTTATTTTAAAATATCATAACTTAATTGTATACCATTACTGGATTTTACATCACTTCCGTGTTTTTATACCCTCCACTGTAAGTGATAGAGGGTATATATCAGTTTGTCATTCTGATTGTAACATATAGAAATAAGGCTTTGCGACCCCATAAAGTAAATATATTCTTGATCCTTATAACAACCGGAGTCGATATAGCCATGTCCGTCTGTCCGTCTGTTGAAAACATTCTCACGACTTCAATCGGCGATAACGCGGTTTGGTTTTTGGCCAGAATGTTCCACGTATTCCTGAGCAGTTTGGTATTGAAAATCAGCGAAATTGGTCCATTGCAAAAAATTTTATGATTGGAAACGTAAAAAACTCATAAAATTTTCACATTAATTTTTGTAGTTTTATACTAAACTACTCCTTTTGCCGTGTGGTGAATTTCCATGTTGAAAATCTTTGTTGTTCTTTATAATAGGTAAGTACTTTAGAATGTTTAGATGTACTTTCATGTGTTCATACATTTATATGAATTTTGTCACACTTTATAAGGTCGCTGTGGCCTGATGGGTAAAGGGTTGCGCGTTGGAGTCTGAGGGTTGTTGGTTCAACTCTTTTTTTTTTTTTAACAGTTCTTCAAAAAATGATTTTTTATTTTTAAAAAATGCTTTGCAGCTTGTTTTTTTTTTAACACTTCTTCAAAAATGCTTTTTTATTTTTAGAAAATGCTTTTTTATTTTACTTGTGAACAAGTAACTTATTTTTATTGTTTTTAAAAAAGTACATTTTCTTAAAAAAAGTACATTTCTTAAGTACATTTCAAAGTACATTCAGTACATTAAGTACATTAAGTACATTTCTTAAGTACATTCCATTAAGTACATTTCTTAAGTACATTTCTTAAGTACATTTCTTAAGTACATTTCTTAAGTACATTTCTTTCTTAAGTATATTTCTTAAGTACATTTATTTTTAAGTACATTTCTTAAGTACATTTCTTCTTAAGTACATTTCTTCTTAAGTACTTAAGAAATGTACATTTCTTAAGTACATTTGAAAGTACATTTCAAAGTACATTAAGAACATTTCAAAGTACATTTTCAATGTGAGCATTGTGAGCAATGCATTTGTGAACAAGTAATTGCATTTGTGAACAAGTAACTTATTTTTATTTTTTTTAAAAAACTACATTTTCTTAAAAAAGGTACTTTTTAAAATTTAATATTTTGCTGGTTAACACTAAGGTGGAGGGTATCAAAGATTCGGCACAGCCGAATTTAACACTTT
Organism: Phaonia tiefii; assembly: GCA_963931995.1. Lineage (NCBI taxonomy): Eukaryota > Metazoa > Arthropoda > Insecta > Diptera > Muscidae > Phaonia > Phaonia tiefii. The sequence goes on along the minus strand of OZ008369.1, from coordinate 119,637,896 downwards.
TACTTGTTTACGTTAACTTATGATAAAATTCACAGACAAATTGGAATAATTACTTCTCTAAAATCACTTTCAAGGAATTTATGTTTTGTTTTTTTTTTTGAATTTTACATATTTCCTAAATTTCGCATTATTTCCGCGTACTTGTAGACATTATATGGCATTTGTTAATAAATATTAATTGATTATAATGTGGAAGTAATAGTTTTTTTTTTAATATTTCCACGAAATTGAGGGGATGAGTATATCAAATCTGATATGGGCGGACCCAATTTGGTAAATAGTCGGCAGGTTTGGTAAACCAGAAATGGGGTTTCAATCGATATATCTGTGTGGCCGTAGATTTAGGGTCTCAACCAAACCAAAAAATTTTGAAAGTGAAGACATGGTATCTAAAATCGATTTTAACCCTGAACACCACAATTTTTCTTTACAGGCCTTTCGGTTGATGGCTTTATTTCTGATTTTACTTCAATCACTCCTAAGCATTGCAACTTTCCGCAATATCGTAGATCTTACCTCACTTCGTAATTTTTTCTAATACGTCTTTCAGAACAAATTTACTAATAGCTACTCCCTAAAATGGTGAAACATCAAGCAAGTGTGAAATAGTTTATATTTTACAAATACAAAGTTTTTGAATTGGTACGGTTACTTTGGGAACCTCAACGTAATAGTTTTTGTATACTATATTTGACAATGTTCTCAAGAATCTTAAGTGCTACAACTCTGCAGGATTTATCCGCATCCAATGCTTCCGATTGTACATTTATAAATTGCAAACTGTTTAGATTTTAATCGAAAAAGAGCCCTGCCCTGCAGATGAAATCTTGATGCCCCTAAACGATAAACATCCAATTGTAGTGTATTGGTTTAGTACTACACAAATAATACTTATGCTGTCTGTGAATTGAACCAAATATTTTGAATCGACTTAAATTTTGATATTAGTGTGGTAAGTGTTATTATAAAAATTTTGAGTAGCCCAAATCAAAAATTTGAAATTTTTTTTATGTAGCATTTGCTTGGTAGATTGTAACCTGGCGTTTACACGGGACAGTTTTGCTCCGACAGTAGAAATACATTCACACATTTTTACTACCACTCGTACACTTCTCTCACTTGCTTCGTCACTGTCTCTGATTTTTCAATGACAGTAACTTCGGCAAGAAATTTGACATAACCGGCCAGATCATGGCTGAACTAGTAAAGGTTGGCGCAATAGAACAACTGATTTTGCTTTCTTATGACTCCATCTGTTAAATTCAGTGCATTTTGTTGTTGTACTTTTTTTTTCACTGTGTTTGCTCATATGGATCTGTGTTGAATTTGACGGTTAGAGTCATGAAACAAAAACTAAATGCCCGTTGTTGGTGCACACAATTACAACAAATCCTACTGCATCAACCTCTACTAGTTCAGCCATCGCACTATGGTCGGAAATTTCATTTCGTTGGCCAAAAGTCAAAATGTTTACAATCACGAAATATGTTTTTGTTTTTGAAATCTAGTAGTCAACACTCCAAAACAACCAAAAATTAATTTTGCTGTTGTTATGCAATTCACCGTTATTCGGTGTCATCGAAGTTGAATTTGTTTGCTTCATTTGTGAACAGAATTGCGTTCGGTGTTTTATAGTGCTTACTTCAATTGCTTGTTAAAGCTGAAAACAAAGCGTGTTAAATAAAAGTTTAAATGGAAAATGAAGATGATGGTAAGTTTATTAATTTTGTAAAATTTTCCAAAAGTCTTTAACATTTTGGAATTTATTTTATTTTTTAAGTTTGAGTAAGCTTAACACATTTTGCTTAGGAGTGTTAAGCATAAGATTAAAAACCAAATTACTACGAAGTGTTTAGTTTTTGAAAATGTTTATCTCGATTTGCGGTTTTTTGCGGTTTTTGAGTAAATTCAAAGAAAGGAAAAAATAAGGACGCACTAATAAATTATTTTATACAAAAATGTGGAGCCGATAAAATTTCAGTTGAATGTTATAAATATTTAACAAAAAAAGCACGCATGCTTAACAATAATTTGTCTGCAAAGTGGGAAAAGTGTCATAGAAGATTAGATGATTTTCAAATTAAATATTCTGGCTGGCTTTGGTCAGAAACTGTAATAAACAGGCAAATAAATTTAGAAATTGCTTCCACAGAGACACAATGCACAGTAGAACTAAGGCCAGATGAAAAAATTATATCACTAACTGGACGCCCGCTACTTAAGTATTCTGAGAAATCTGAACGAAGTAAGGGGAGACAAGCAGCAAACCTCTCGATGTCAGAACACAACGAAACAAATCTGTTAGTTCAAGCAGCATCAGTTTCGGCTCGAAAACAAGGACAGGTAGATTTGGCAGTTGTTTTAAAAGAAACCATCGAAAGTCCATCAAGACCATCCAATATTAGGAAGCTATATGTCGATGATGTAAAAGCACCTATTATAATGTCTGATGAGGAAGCGTTAGCATTTCTTCTCGAAAACAATTTTTCGAAGAGCCAATACTGTTCCATCCGGACTGAAAGCAAGCAACGTAACGCTAGTATTTATCCACCCTATGATAATATATTAGCAATTGTAGACGACAAATGTGCAAAGGTTCCTTTAAAAATGCTTTTAACGCATACGGCTCAAATAATTATAGAGATGCAAAAGGAAGTATTTGCGACAATTACGGATAACTTCATATCAACGGAAATGATATTTAGCTACGGTTTTGACAGCAGCTCTGGTCAATCTCAATATAAGCAATCTTTCCTTGATCAAAGTACATCACGAAATGCTGATTCATGTCTTTTGGCCTTGAGACTCTTGAGTAGCGCGGGAGCCCCGATTTGGAATAATTGTTTTCCGCAGTCCACAAGATTTTGTCGGCCTTTAAAATTAGAGTACACGAGTGAGACGAAGGAAGTGATAACAAGAGAAGCTGCTGACTTAAATAAACAAATTCAAGAGCTTGAAAACTTACGTGTTGAAATCGAAGGTGGTAAGGTAATCGAAATAACGTTCAGAATGTTTTTAACTGTTATAGAAGGAAAAGTTTTGAATGTTTTAACCGATACAAAATCTAATCAAAAATGTCCAATATGCCATGCAACCCAAACTGACTTTCTTAAAGTCACAGATTATAACAGCGTAAAATGTCATCCTATCGATGGAAATCTAAAGTAGGAAATTATTCCACTGCACTCCTGGATTAGATTTTTTGAGTTCGTACTACTAAGTAAAAAAATGGAAAATAAGATCGGAGGAAGATAAAGATGCAATTAAGAAAAGAAAAGAGTATATTCAGAATGAGTTTTGGAAGGAACTAAGTCTTCGTGTTGATGTTCCGAAAGCAGGTTGTTGTGGTTCCACAAATGACGGCAACACGTCGCGTAGAGCATTTACGGAATATGATAAATTTTCGAAAACTGTAGGTGTAGACACCGAATTAATATTTTGAATGAGAATAATATTATCTTGTCAATTTTCCCTAAATTTGGATAAATTTGAAGAGTATTGCTTTCGAACTGGTCAATTATATCAAAGCAAGTAGCCCTGGTTGCCAATGACTACCGCAGTACATAAAGTTATAGTTCACTCAAAGCAAATAATGCAGAATACAGCACTTCCTGTTGGTTACTTCGAGAGGATGCAGCTGAGTCACGAAACAAAATATAAAAAAACGACAGACTGCACCATGCACGTAAGACTAGCCGCACTGATAATCTTTTCGATGTATTTCATAGAGCTCTTGACACATCGGATCCATTAATTTCATCTCTTCGCTTAAATACACGTGTGCACCAAAGGAAGTGTTTAACACTGCCAACAAAAGTAAAGGAATTATTGTATTGTGAGGATGTCGGTGAAACATGTGCGACTGAGAATTTAGAAAATATGGATGACGACGAGGACGATTGTCCAGAAGAACTTGAAAAGGAAAATACATTTTTGGATAATGAATTGTATTTAAATTAAAGAGTTTAATAAAATTTTAATATTTTCGTAAATACGTGTGTAAATCATATTTTCAATTTCCAGAAACAACATATTTACTCGTAAGTATCGTATATTTTCTCATTTAGAACTAAAAAAAATAAAAACTCAGAAAGAAAAGAAAAAAAAATTTTATGTAAAATTTTTTTGTTAAATTTTAATTCTAAATGTCGATAATTTTTTAAAAAAAAAAATAATTATTTTATACAAAAACACTTAAAATATACTGCAAATTCCAATTCCAGTTAAAAATTCCGTAATTTTAAGTTTTAATAGTTTTGGCCAAGACAAGTGATGTTTCCGACCATAGTGCATCGGCCATATCGGTGACGTGTCGTAGTAATTTGAGAAAAAAGCAAAACATCGCAAACAACTTTACAAATTGTGAAATATATTTGTATTTGAAAATTTTGCTAATTTTTATTGAAATATTGTTTGACAATACAAACATATAACCATGAATACATGTCTAATTATGCAGAGTACATCAGTTCCATTGTAATTTGGAGAAGTAAGATAAAACTCAATGGCAAAAGAGCGAAGAAACAAAAAATTAGAGCAGGAAATTTAACGAAACGACACTGTCGGCGGTTGCTTAAAACTGTACTGTCTTTATAACTGGCTGAACGCGTACGTCACCCAAACAATTTTTCTGTTTTTGACAGTTAATACATATTGTCAACTGCCTTGTGGAAAACTGTCACGTGTAAACGCACCGTAAGCGAAAGAGTAAACAATTCAAAACAGTAAAAAATGCCAGCACAAAAAGGCAACAGAAACCCCAAACAACCCTAAACTATAGTCATGTTTCAAAAACCATGTACTAAATATATATAAAACAATAAAAGCATACCTCACGTCCTCTACTCCCATTTGATATATGACTACACACATAACCTTTCAGATGTCAATATTTTGAATTTCTCATAGACTAATTACTATACTAGACTTAAGATTTCTCTCAGCAAATTTATGACATTTGGCCTGGTGTGATATGAACGATGGAAGTTGAAAAGAATTACTTCAATAATACCAGATAGTGACATAACCAACAAAGTAACAACAACAGTATTTCGTTTTGTGTGTTAAAATTATTGTGTTAAATACAACATAAATGTATGCTAATAATAACACTCAATAAAAAAGTGTAAAACACATTTAAATTTCACAGTTTTTCACCAAAACGACATGAAAAATTAAAGTCAGAAGTTATTGTAATTCCAACTGCACAGAGGACAATACTGGCCTGTGAAATTTTAATTAAAAATATAATTGATTTTTTTCAAAAAATTCATTAAATCTTAATTGAATCAGTTAAATTTGTAATCATATTTGCAATTTATTTTTGAGATTCCAACAGAACTTGGACTTGCTTGGCAAGGCGCAAATCTTAATTTTTGAGCTCTGAATCTTTCTAAGTTAATATAGATATGCATGATATGTTCTTAACAAACCTTAATATAACCAATTTTTGTAAACAAAAATTGTTGTGATAAAGTATTTTACAGAAAGTTGAATTTTACAGCGCCGTCGGGAGGCAATATGTGTGGCGGCTGAGTCACCAGCCGTCGTCGTCACTTTTCGTACGGCTCTAGTCTTTGATATACAACAGTGTTGATATTTGTAATTCGTTTATTGTTGATTGATAGATTTTATTTTGTGAACTTAAAGAATAATTGTATTAAATTTCTTGTTTTCTGATTAAAACGGCGTTTTTTGTAATTCTGTTGAATTCGCAAGTGTTTTTGAATAAATTTTATTGGAAATGAGTGCTTGCGTTGAGTATTTTGTTTGCAATGGAAAATGTGGCTGTCCCCAAACATTTTTATGCACTTGAAAAGACACAATTTGCCGCATTATGTTACATACAATTGTTTACACGAAAATTGTATTCAAAAATTTCACGTAAAAAGAAACTTAAAGACTCAACTTCGAAGAGATTTTGAACGTGTAAAACAAGAGTGCCCTAAATTGGATAGAAGGAGTATATATCTCCAACAAACCTGTGAATATTCAGAAGAGATGGAATGCGGAAGGAGCAGATAAATTGAATGTTCCTCCAGAACCACCAGAGCAGTTCCACTCTTTAAGTTATAAAAACAAAATGAAAATAATTTGCGACAACGAAATGGAATTTATTGATGAATTACATTCCCTCAATAACTGTTCTCGTTCTCGTTTAAGAAAACCGGACATTAGTTCCGATTATGAATCCAAATTCTAAAAATTAAATTTTTTGTAGATATAAGAACATGTGTATTTGCGAAACCTTGAATAAAATCCTTTAAAATGTAACATTTTAGTTTTTTTTAGTGTCGTCGCAAGGGGTGGGGGAAAAAGCAATAACGGTTTTAATTGATTCAATTCAAAATTTAATCAAAAACGCGAAAAAAAATCAATAATTTTTTTAATTAACTTGATTACATACTTAATCACTATTTTTGAAAAAATTTAATAAATGTTTTGCTCAAATGTATATGGGTGATTCCTTGGAAATAACGTTTTTTCGGATGGTGAAATTATTAGTTTTTAACATACCTCGGATGTGATTTTTTTTAACAGTTTTTGTTTATATATACTACTATAGTGTATACCAACATCTATTGTACTACAATACAACAAACATTTATCCATATATTTTATACTATAATTTTCAGAATTGCCACGATTCTGACATCCACGGTATTGACATTTCATATTTAAATTGACTTCATTCTATGCCAAATTGACGTGAGATAATTTCCTTTGAAAATCACATTTCGATGACTAAATATCGAACAAATTTCGTCACTAGGAGGGCGAGTATTATATTGCGCAAGAAAAAAGCGGTACCATGGTATTGACTGCTAATTTTGTGACTTACCCTTCGTAAAGAAAACACTTCACTCCAATTGATTCAGTGTGGATAAATCTGTCAGCCATTGATGTAAACATAACATTTGATATACAATGGTCGAGTTCTCACAGCGAGGGCGCCTTTATACCCATCCAACATGGCGCCACAGCGGTAAAACGTAAATGTACGATATTAGGCAAAAATGCGTGGACAAAGTTTAGATCTTGTTAGTCGGGCCTAAATAGGAGATTTACGCTCGGTAAATACATGAAAATATCCTCTATCTAGGCAATTTCAATGACCATAAAAAAATATCAATCCATCCTGCGAAATGAGGGAGTGAATATAGTATAAACCTTGATTTTTATGAAATGGACACGCCACGGTTCTGATATTTTCATTAGTTTCTGTATGTTTCTATCGAATAAGCGCGACGCAGGTGAGAATATTGTTGTGGAAAATCTTGTGTACCATAAAAGTATTGAAATTACGCGATTATTTATTTGCCGTCCCTTAATTACATGGAAATAAACGTGATGGACAAAGAAAACGTTATTTCCAAGGAATCACCCATATATTTGTTAAATTAAGTTTTTTTTTACAAATTTACAAATACCTTTAATTAATATTATCATTTTCGTGATTACATCAAAATCAATTAGGAAATTAATCAAATAAACTAGTTTTTTAATTGAAATTGATTTTTATTTTTTTCTGTGTGGTGAATGCCACTTTGCGACCGACATCTCTCTATCGCACAGACCGCACCACGGAGAGTGTGAAAGGAAACGTCAAATGAGGCAAATATTCTCTCTAGTAAGATTTACTCTATGGATTTTCTATTTCACACAGAGCAAATTCAACACAATTCACCACCACCGAAATATGTTCAATGAACACACAGTATTAATATTGCTATAGTATACGAGTATATTATAAAAATAAAATATGAGCTTTACATTAAAAACAGCTTATTCAGGTCACAGGTTGTTGACGTAAAAAAGAGCTGAAAAGGGGAATAGTTTAAAAAAGAGCTAAAATGCCTCTAAAAAAGAGCAGCCATCAAAAAACAGGAGCTAAAAGGGCTAAGCTGACACCACTAGTATCCATGTCACAGCTGATCGATGATGAAATTTATAGAAAACGGGTTAGGTAGGTGAAACAGCAACCAGAATCAAGCCATTTTGCAAACTAAATTTAAATAGTGTTAACTAGTGATACTAATGGCAGCTTAATTATGTCTTACCATGGAGGAATAGATAAGACTCGCCATCCCCTCTTTACATTCTTTCGATGACGACGGAGTATTAAGTAATTTCATTGAGTTTGAGCTGCTGTTGTATGTTACTCTTTGGTTGGACATAAAACGGACAAATAAAAGGGAATGCGTATTTTCGTTCGATGCAACCAGCATAAAATATAATCTAGCTGTTATTAGCATCAATCAAACACTATTTAAAATTAGTTTGCCGCATGATTTGCTCCTGGTTGCTTATCGTAAGAAAAAAATTATCCGTCAGCCCATAAAAATAAAATTTGTATGCAAAATGTTTATGCACAACAACATTTTTTTCATAGCCGTCATTCATCCGATGAAACAGATTTATCCAAAATTTTAAGAAATTTTTCCCAATCTTTAAACTGAACATTTTATTTCACTAGTACTTCGAGTTTAGTTGGTGAAAATCGTTTTAACCCTCAAAACTCCTATTACTTTCGATTGTACCTTTTTAAATTCACCTAATGCAAGCACTTCAAGGTTGTAAGTGAGTATACGTAATATAGTTGGAAACGACATTATACACATTTTATCCTTTCTAGCGGAAGTCATCATCATTAGTGTTGTCGTTATCATCAAATGCACTAGGTGTTCTTCTACAATTTTGCTTAAGACCAAGACTTAACATTTTGTGCAGCCAATGTTCATGGATGTTGGGGTGTGCTACCTGAACTTACCTCTATCATTCGTTGTCATCATTCTTCATTTAAAGTCCATAATCGTAGCTACTAGGTGAACACACTTTACCTAATTACTGCATTCCAATGACATATTTGATGCTGTGGCCAGGATGTTGATAAATCGATGAAGCTGTCACCGAAATACATACGTGTTTCTTGTGTACAGATTAGATGGAAGTTTTTGATGCAATATTTCTTCATTACTTTTGAGTTGCCTTTATATTAACCAATTGCCAGATGCGGTTTGTTGTATTGTAACGAAGAAATCGAAACTTCAATAACACAGTGTGTAATTTTTTAAGACATGGCAAAATAACCATATACGGACACCACTACGTGATAACAGAGCAAAAAAAAAGAACCCTGTCTCCCAATTTTGCCCAAAGTCCTCCAGTTTTTTTTATGGGCCCCCAAAGAAGTAAGGCCTCGGTGTCATTTTTGCAAAAAAGTGATCATTTTCTCAAGCTCATATCTTGCAAACCGTTCGGAATTTTGATTTACTCTCTGAGGCAAAGTTGTAGCTCTTGTTATAAAGAACAATAATTGTAAACATATAAAATAAAAAAAAAAACTGCATCTTCAAAGTCAAAATCGCAAAAAACTTTAAGAAATTCAATTTTTTTTGACCTTTTTTCCCCTGTTCAGGTCCATACGTAGCAAACTGTTCAAACTTCAAGGAAACAATCACCTACAAGAATGATCCTAAGATCTCAATAAACAACTTTCAAGAATATATGAACTTCCTAGGAATGATTCTTATCACAGTTTAGGTAGCCCTTAGATAGCCGCAAAAGTGAAAAATTTCCCGAAATTTTTTTTATTTCATTTGTTTGTTCTTTACTTCAACATTGAGATACTGACTCTGATTCAGAAATTATGGTGTCCACAGGCACGTTACTTCCAGACTGCCCTCCATCATCAGCTTTTTCATTTTCAGATACTTCATTAACATCATACAGGGTGATCTTGTGACTCCACCAACATACCTGAAATGAATTAGAAAAGAAATCAAAAAAGGAATGCAAAACAATGCATCAATAAAATTGATATTACCTCTGCAAGCAATGCGTCGAGTTTTTTGCCTTTGTACCGTTTTTCCCTGGCCATTGTGGTTTGGTGAAACCGTTCTCCTTGCTCATCGGATTCGGTAGGGAGTTGTTTGATAAAATCGTCAAAATGAAAAGTAAGAAAATGCAGCTTTAATGTCATCGATGTGCCGATTTTCTCAAAATAATACAGTATTTCGTTCACCCATTCTCTTGCTTACGGTTCCGGGTCTCGATCCCCTCCCAAGACTCTGGTGCACTCTGGTAGGTAAATCCATGCCATTGAATGGTTATAATCATGAATCGATGATTCAAAGTTGCTCTTGAATAGCTTTCTAATGTCAGGGCCATTAAGTACGCCTGTTAAATTAAGACAAAAAATAAAGACAGAAAAGAAAACATTAACAAATTCGTTTTAAATTTACTACAATACCTTTTTTAATTTTGTCATCGCTACGCTTTGGGAAAACGCTTTTCAAATAGTCGAATGCGTTTGGGCAATTTACAGCGGCCACTTCGATGAATTTTTTAACAATTCCCAATTTTATGTGGAGCGGTGGCAGCAAGATGTCTTGAGTATTGTCTATTAAAGGTGCATTCCTCAGTTTATGTTGTTTCATTTGTTCCTCCACACTTCCTCTTGGTCTCCACGAATAACATTGGTATTGATTCAGAGGTGAGCACTAATCCCAATTACAAAGAAAACAAAAGAATTTGGAAAGCCGCCCTTATCGATGATCCCTTGCAAAATGTTGATGACATTCAAATCACAGAAAATCTTCCATTTATTTTCGTAGTCTTTGATTTTTTCCACTATATCTTTCAATGTTTCATAGCTTCCTTTCATGTTAATACCCATTGCAAGCCGAATGGAAGATTCTCGGTTCGACACATGCAACAATACTGCTTTCAAGCTTGAAACAGAACCATCAATAAATAATCTCCACTCACTAGCGATGTAGTTCATTCCCATTTTTACAACCAAAGCTTTTATATCGTTGCAGTAAGCGAACGAATTGTCATCATTTGGAGTGTAGAGGCTCTGAAATTCCGCTTGCCGTTTGCGTTACGCCGTAGAGTTCACATTACCATGTGTGAGTTTTCGTTGCTTTAAAAACGCTGTCAAAAATATGGCAAGTCGCTACGATAGTCCCAATATGGCCACAATGAAATCCGTTTCGATTTGTGTTATTAGTTGTGGTCCAACTCTTCCCTGTTGGGGCTCATAATCGGTATCAAATGAATCTTCATAAGTAACACCACTTGCTCTAGTCATTCCTGTACATTCTGTACTACGATCTGGAGTTGGCGGACTTGGTGATACAAAATTTTCAGGTGCAAGCACTGGTAGTGTGGCTGTTACAGTTGCTTTATAACTTTTGTTCCTCTCAGCATATCGATTTAGACCACATGTGTAATTTACGTGTGCATAGCAACTGGTTTCATCATGATCACCTGGGAGATTAATCCAGTTTACCGGCTTACAATACTTCATACTATATTTGGCTCCACTCAGCCAAGCCATGAGATTGTTATAACATTGGCGACACACTGTATTAGGTGTGTAATTTTCACCGGTCAAGTCTTCTTCGTCGAAAAACAACTTATATGCTTTCTTGAATGCACTAGTTAAAAGATTCTTTTCCTTCTGAAATCTTGTAGAACTATTTTTTCTGATTTGATGACCGCAAAAGTAGCAAAATAAATCAATATTTTCACACTGCATATTGAAATTGTCAGTTGCCAATGCTGTGTGCGAATTATGCTGTAGCACTTTCACTTTCACTTTCCCTTTATAACTTTCACCGCTGAGCTCTCGTTGACGTCGCGCTGTGTAATGACTCGATGTGACAGTCGTTTATATATATACAGATTTATAGAGTTTTCAAAGGTCTTCTCAATGATACTCATCTCAACCAGATCGGATAGGAAATGGGTGAGATATAAGCGATTATATAGTCAAGCTATAAAGGCCTATATCTCAAGAAGTTGGATCGGCCTCCTTAAAAAAACTTTCGGGTTTTAATCAGCGCTGTCAGCCCTACCAGGCCAAAGAAAATTGGCGCTTTTTTCATAAATTAAATCTGTTCGTTAAAGCGGAAAATACAAAAAATGCTTTTTGGGCGATTTTTGCTCATTTTTTAAAGTTTTTCGCGATTTTAACCTTGAAGATGAAGTTTTTTTTGATTTTATATGTTTACAAGAGCTACAACAGAGAGTAAATCAAAATTCCGAACGGTTTGCAATATATGACACCGAGGCCCCACTTCTTTTGGGGCCCATAAAAAAATCCTGGAGGACTTTGGCAAAACTGGGAGACAGGGGTCTTTTTTTTTGGTCTTTTATTATTCTGTCCATTTTGCCAAATTATTTCCGCCAAATCGTTGATATCCGTAACACAATTCACAATAATCGATTGTATCAAACAAATAAAAAAGAAAAAACTTTAAGCCCTTAATTGTTTCGAATTGTTCAATTGCATTTCGGTGTTTGCTTTCTCTTGTTTCTTGGCAATTAAAGTGGCAAACATTCAACCAAATTTGTTGGTCTGACCCCATTTAACAGCCACATAAATATCGAAAAAAGTTTCAATTGTCTTTTGTTCTACACAAAGTGCAAAAGCCAATTGTTGTAAACAGCAGCAACAAAAAAAAAACATTTACAACAAGCTCAATGTCAACAACAGCAACTAATTGTCTGAGTGCAGCAGATGCAAGCACGGTCGCAATTGATGCATTACCTCGACATTCTGCAACACTAAAGTAATTCCATTGGCAATAATGGAAATGATATAAACTATAAATCCTAGATATTTGCATAGACTTTTGGATATAAAACTCATATATAATCCAGCATTGCCGTAATGAAACGAATTCATCGTAACAGTGAAACATATTTATCACAGCAATGAAACCTAATCATCTCTGAAGTGTAACATTTCTAATGAAATCATTTTCGTTGCCGGCGATTAATCAATACCTTAGTTCACTTTCAATGGAAATATTCGTCAAGGCGTCCACAAATTTCTCTCTTTAGTTCTACTTTAATTGAAACACTCATAAATGACAATTGCACTCTTTTCATCAACTTTAGGGTATAAAAAGAATCAGGGCGCTATAAGGTTGGTGTTAAATCGAATGGTGTTGTCTATTAGGGTTCAGTGTTATAAGGTCATAGGCAATAAAGCCATGTAGCCTTAATTCTCATCACATTGAGAAATAAGGCCATATGGCTTTATATCCACAGACGAAGTGAAATTAAGCCATTATATCTCTATTGCACCTTTGATATCACTGTCCAACAGTGGGTTTCGGGCCTCAACCAAACCAAAAAATTGTGAAAGTGCTTCGACGGGGTATCACAAAACCCCGCTCGGTTTTGCCCCTATACGTAACAATTTTTTTCCACAGGCCGAAGACAATTTTGGAGGTGGGTCAGGGCCCTATTTCAGATTTTACTTCAGTAAGTTGTAAACAGCTCCAAATATTGCATTACAACTTTTGACAATATTATAGCTATTTTCGCATTTCACAATTCCCTCTAATATATTTCTAAGGACAAGTAAAGTGTTAATCGATTATTTCACGAAACGTCATGCAAAATTGCACGTTTCGTGAAATAATCGATTAACAGTGTACTTTTCCTTAGAAATATATTAGAGGGAATTGTGATATGGGAAAATAGCTACAATATTGTCAAACGCTGTAATGCAATATTTTAAGTTATTTACGATTTATTGACGAAAATCTGAAATGGGGCCACCTCCAACATTTTCTTCGGCCTGTAAAACACAAAAAGTTTTGTGACAACACATCCAAGTACTTTCACAATTTTTTCGTTTGATTGAGGCCCGTAACAAATTCCTTTCAATTGTGCCACAGTGTATTTTGTTGCGAAACATTTATCTAGAGTATTTGATTTCGTTTATTTTCAAAAAAAAAACAAAAATTAATTCAATTAACAAATAGAAATATTTATAATTTTTTTAATAATTAACAAACGAAAAGTGTGCAATCCTTGAAAATGACACGAAAAAGTGGGCACAATGCTGGGCTTCCTTTTGCCTTAGTCCTTTCCTTCAATTGTTGGTAGCATGGTTGACAACATTCGAAAGACCGCGACCAAAATGCAAAACTGCGCGCTCCGCTGCGTACGACGCGCCCCGCAGCGCACGACCCCACCGTCCACCACCTGTACCATATCTTCTCAACACTTGACAATGACAACTCATTCTATTTCCAACATGTAACTATATCAATTGACAGCGTTTCACATTTCTATGGTTTTATTTCCACTTAGGCTGCTAAACGAATATTGTGTTATTGCACTTCTTCCATGGGAATATAGCCATATGGCCTTATTTCGAAATGTGATGAAAAATAAGGCCGTATGGCTTTATGACCTATGACCTTATAACACTGCGTCGTCTCAAGCGGAAAATTATTCACAATTTTTTTTACAAAATTAAAAACAAAAAGTTGAAATTTTTCACTCAATGGAATACGAAGAATCCAATGAAGTGTGCTTTTCACGTTCCCTTTCATATGTCTTAATAATTTTCCAAAGGCTTTCATGTGCATTGCCACAAAAATTATAAATCTTTTTTCCATACAAATGTTTTCAACATCCAACATTCCACGCGAAAATTTACAAAAATAAATACAAAAAACTGCATGCGAAATATCTCTCAGTGTTGTAAAGTTCTTCGCATGGAATATGTGCAACGTGTATCGAACAACATTTTAATGTTTATAGGGAAAATGTAACGACCAATTAAATTGTAGGAAAAAATTGCCAATTTTGCAACTCTCATTTAATTTCTGAAAAATAGTACGTTTGGTGTAAAAATTAGTGATACGAGGGCGGATCAATAAGTCCGTAACTTTTCGAACATCCCTCGTATTTATATGAAATGCAACACTGCTGCCATCAAGTACCGCCTGTTAGTCGACTACTGTCAAATTTTGAGCAAGTTCGGTCATTTACTTTGCGTTTAACAGCTGTTCGAAACATACAACCTCGTGCATTTTTTTAAAAAGGTAAAAAGTAAATTTCGAAATAAACACTATTTTTTGCGAACAAAAAACCGCCAATCAAACCAAGGAAAAGCTTGATAAATACTATGGGGGACTCTGCACCGTCGATTTCAATGGTAAAAAGTAGTTTATTGACTTTCGTTGTGGTCGCAAAAGTACAAATGACTTTGAACGTTCTGGGCGGTCAATACACCCGAAAATGTCGAAAAAATCCACGATATGGTGCTACGAATTGGTACCTCATCCGCCATGTTCTCCGGATTTACCCCCCACTGACTATTTCCTATTTCCAAACAAACAGAAATGACTCGGTGGAAAGAGATTTAGCTCCATCGATGAAATTATTGATCAAACAAATGCCTATTTTATGGACCTCGAAAAATCCTATTTCTTGGACGGAATACAAAAATTGGAGAAACAATCAACATAATCAACATAATTTAAACTCTGATTTCACATTTTTGGTTAATAGTTAATTGCTGTTTCTCTATGGCATCGTAGTTTGGAGAGGTCCCTCCAAAAGAAATATATTCTGAACTCCTTGATGAAAATTCAAAGATCAGAACTGATTAGAGTTAGTGAGACAACGGGCACGACGTCAGGTACTGCACTTAGTGCTATCCTACACATCTGTACTCCTGATATCATGGCCGAATCTGCAGCCGCTACATCACTGGTGAGAATCAGAGATTGTGGCGTTTTGGTATCGGGGCATTCCGGACACGCAAAATTACTACAGCGGATCAACTCTATTCCCGTAAAAGCGGACTACTGTAACCCCTACCTTCTACCAGCGACAAATCTAAGGACTTCTATTCCGAACAGGAATACCTGGGAAAAGTCACTGGAAGGGGATACCATATTTTTCACGGATGGATCAAAGTCGGATGAGCAAGTAGGCTATGGGGTCCATTCACTGGACCCAAATATAAATATCTCCTTCAAGCTGCCTGATCACTGTAGTGTATTTCAGGCGGAAATTACTACCATCCTGGAGGTTACTGAACTACTGAAAACTACAGACAGTCAGGCTGCCATAAAATCCCTGGAAGCCACGTTGGCTACGTCCCTGACGGTGAAAGAATGCCACTCATCACTTAGGGTGATGGCAGAGTATTTTGACATCAAGCTCATCTGGGTACCGGGACACAGCGACATTCCAGGCAATTGCGTAGCGGATGCGTTGGCTAGACAGGGCACTACGGCACAGGTTCTTCCGGCAAAAGAAGGTGTTAGTATGCCAATCTCTACCTGCCGTTTGCAGATCAGGCAGTGGGCCGATAATATGTTCAAGGACAAATGGAGACTTGCTTCAACTTGCCAACAAGCCAGGGGCCTCTGGCCACAGGTGGACAGGAAGGGGTCTAGGCAACTACTTAACTTGACAAAAAACAACAAGAAGAGCAAACACAAAGCTTCTTTAATTGTTAATGTGAAAATTAACATCACCATCCTAGTTGAAATAACAATAAAAACGTATCATTTAACTCGAAGCGCAGTTAGAATTTTATTTCTGCTTAAATACTTTCCAATTTCATTAAATATTTTGTATTGTATCACTTCACTTTTATTTTGCAAATGGCGTCAGCTTGATGTATTGTAACGATTAGCCGATAAATGTATGAATTCCGGTTATTTTTCGTAGCATTTGCAAGTTTTGCCATATGGTAGTAAGATTATTTCACAAAGAACTGAAAAACTCTTTTCGTATTTAAAGTCAGATCAAATATAAATCAAAATCAACTGATTATCAATTTAAGTAACCAGTCAAAAATTGGGCCTACGTGTATTGACCTTAAAGGAGATTATGTTGAAAAATGTTTTTTTTGGAAAAAAAACTGTGTTTCATTCAAAAAGTCAGGGACTTATTGATCCACCTCGTATATGTATTGCTCGTCAATTTCGTAGCTCAATGGTTGTCGTGCGAATTTTGTTAGTACCAGCCTATAAGCTGGAGTGACAATGCAAGCGCCATTGTACACTTGTACATTTTATACCTTCAGATTAACATTTCGTTAACAGCTTATGCACACTCTGAGAAATCTGTGTGGTTGGAGCTTTTCGCAAATATAGTATACTTGTGTTCAAACATATTGGGTTTGCTATTCAATATTACATGTTTGAGCCACAATGGTATGATATGTTGTAATATGTTGTGGCCGTCGGTGGTGCACTGGTACTGTGCGGGGCTTTTGTACATGAGTTCGGCGGTTCGATTCCTGCTAAGACCACCTCGGAATTATTTCAACGGTGGTCTCCTCGCCTAGTGACGGCGACACTATCGTTTATTTAGCCTTGAAAAAGCTTTTCAAAAATACGGTTTGGAACCGGTGTAAAATTGTAGGTCCCAATCAGTGAGTGTAAAACTAGAAGGCGCACAGCTCAGTGTTTGTGAGAATGTCTTCCCAATTCCTCTATGAGATGTAATGGGAAACCATTTATTTATTTAATATATGTGTTTCTGATACAAATACTGCGTTGTTTGTGATTTAAATATATGTGTGTTTGGTGCACTGTTTCCATTAGTTTTTTTGTCGTTATGCTAGCAAAATAATAAAAGATGAGTAAAGAGAGATTGTTCTCAGCCTAAGTTAATGTTGTTGCAAGTGTATAATTGTATTTTTGCATTATTTTCCATTATATTAAAATGAACTGAGTGTTTTTATGTTGACTCATCTGTTGCGCTTTAGTTTTTCATGCATTTAGTCGATAATCGTTCGTTTAGGAGGAAACAAACGAATACTTGGACGTAAGTATAGGGATATTTGGGATCAAACACGCATATGGCTTCAGGCGAATATATGAATCTTTGCAAGTAAACATCCTAATCATTGCATTTAAATATAAGTGAGTTTAGAACTTGTAATTTATGATTATTACGAATATTCGGAGTGTGTTGTAAACATGTGCATGGGTCTTGCATAATTTGTTTGAGATCATATGTTTTAGAGACTGATTTTTGCAGCGTCTATGATGCTCGAGAAATGTAGGCATTGAACGCATAATTTTGATTTTTATTAAATAACAGTTCTTATAAGGACTTTTATATTCAGATTTTAGAATTGGAGTCAGCGTAACTAAGACTTGGAAAGACTTAGCTACACGCTGACAATTCTATATTCTATTCTATAGCAACTATAACTTGATTGGAGCTTGTGCAAGTACAGTATACTTGTGTCCAAACACAACGTGTTTGCTATTCAATATTACATGATGGAGAGATAATGATTAATATGTTATAATATACGCGTTTGTGACCCAAGTGTAGCTGTGTTTGGGTTACAAACACAGCTATGTTTGTTGCACTATTTACTCTCTATTGAGAGCAAGGGGGAAAAAGAGGTACAAGGACAGATTATTCACAGTCAAAGTGGTATGTGTGTAGCTGTATTTTTTCATTATTCGTACAAATACCGAATGCGTGTGCAAATTGCAATATTGAGTATTTCTTACATCTGTCGCGTTTGAGTTTAATGTATTCAGTCGTCAATCGGACAGAGGGTAGCAAATGCGCTTGATAAATGTATATTACACGGTAAAAAATCTGTATTTTTGTTGTTTCGTTTTCGTGTTTCGGTGTTTGCTATTCAATATTGCATGTTGGAGACAATATTATTAAAATGTCATAATATGTGTTTTTGTGATCCAAATATATTCATATTTGTGATACAACTACAGCTATGTTTGATGCACTGTTTATGCTCTCTCAAGAGCAAGAGAGTAAAAGGAGGACAACGAGAGACTACTCATAGCTTGTCTTGGGAGCGTGTTACTGTGTTTTTCTATTATTCTTGCAGTCACTGATTCATAAATGGTCCTGAATGTACGTGTAAATTGAAGATGAAGTTAGCGGTTCTTAGTTTGGATAAAGTATTGCGATTTAGTTTCTTGCAATCAGTTGTCAATGGTTCGACGGATAGACGATATCAAATCCGGTTCATCAGATAGAGGATATCAAAAGGGCTCGGACAGTTTAATGGTTTGTTATATTGGATTCGTGTTTGTCTATGGCTTTCGTATATATGTGTGCTACCAAAGTGATAAACGATGTTGAGGAAAGAAACAGAAAAGAGTAAGAACGTGAAGCTTTTTTTGTCTGCCAGAGTCTACACTGCGAGAATCGAAGCGGCGTGCCACTTGTGAAATTTAATAAAAAACACGCAGTATTTAAACCGCGCTTGGTTTGCAAGAACGAGCTTTGTATACACATAAGTATATTGTGTGTGTACCAATTACCAATGCATAGTGATTATCGTGATTTAAAATGTTGTAGCGTTTGGCGAAGTTTATACCTTCTGCAAAAATCCTGAGGTGAGGAAGAAATGAGAAGAAAATGAGCAGCAGATTTTCATTCAATAAAATATCAAACAATGCACTCTAAGCAATTACTTTAAATGTAAAATGGTCGGTTTAAATCTTTTAGTTTTTTTTTATTAGTTGATTATAAATAAAGACTTATATTAGTAAAATTGTTTAAAATAAATAATATATATATATTGAAATCAAAAAATGATTTGGTTCTATTATGTTCGGGTGTAAATATGCACATGTTTCCACGAAAGTGTATGGAGGTGTGGAAGGAAACACGGGAATACTTTGACCTAAATATATGTTTTACACGTATATGTTTCCACGTAAAAGCATACATGTTTGGTAACAAACATTCTAATGTTCCCATTTAAATTCAGGTGATTTTGTGACTTTCAAACATATGAATGTTTGGAGTGTGCTCCAAACATATACAAGTTTCCTGAAGAACAAGTTTCGGAGAATATGTTACAGAGACCGGGGTTTTCCAGCGTGTAGACTTAGATAGTCATCAAACAAGCAAACAAAGCAAAATTCCCAACAAAAAAAAAAAACAATATTATGACAATATCGCAATCATTTCTCCTAGAAGATAAATCGTGTTGCGGCAATCATCATGTTTGTATCGCGGAAGTTTCCCCCTTCGGGAGATACTGTAACACGAATGAGCTACTTCCAAGCTACTGTGACGAGCAAAATTGTATCAGGTTTTCCATAAAGGAAGTTGTAAGCTTTAATTTTTAGCATCGTTTCACCCTAGAACTCAAACATTTTTTGGAATTTTACTTTGATATGTGCTCTTTCATAATGAACATTTAAATATAGAATCTACATATACCGTACGGTGTACCTTATATAAAGCGTTTTTTATTTTAAGAAATCGGGAACGCTTGATGCCGTGCTATAAGGCCATAGGCAATAAAGCCATATGGCCTTATTTCTCATCACTTTGAGATATGAGATCATATGACTTTATTACCAACACGAGAGTGTAATAACACCATGTGAGTTTAACAACCGAAGTGGAAATAACGCCATACCCGTACAATCCATTGTTAAAAGTGCATATTGTCCACGTAAAGAATGAGTTGTCAGAGTCCACCGTTGAAGAGATATGGATCAAGCGATGGAGGGGGGGGGGGGGGGAAGCTTCCAAAGCATCGTAATTTTTTCGGATTTCTGGAATTCTTCTGCATTTCTTATGCATTTAAAAGCGACCAAATCAAGTGATTTCCTTAAAGCAATTTCCGGATGCACATCTGTATACACTGCCAGAAGTTCGTACGGAAAAAAGCGACGCATTTTCATACAAAATCGATATCGACTTTTAAGGGAGAAGAAAATAACCCTGAGTACTGTACTCGCACAGTTCTCCAAAATAAAGAACTGTAGGCTTGAGGAAGATTTTATAAATACAATTGACAGCGCTGACGACATTGAATCAGATGCAAATAGCAGCGAAGAAGATGGCACTAACGCAGAAATGCAACAGCAACATTACCTGTCATGTATTGTTTGTTGCGAAAACGACAGACAAATACTGTTTTTTCCATGCAAACATTTTAAAGTTTGTCAGCCATGCTACCAACAAATAAAAGGAAGAGCTGAGAAAAACGGAACGCATACATTGAGTACTATTTGTCGTGCCATCATTACGGATGCCACATTTATATATTGTTAATTATTGTAGAAAAGAAAATACATATATATGTAAATATTTCAATTTTCTGTTAACTGAATTAAATTTTTTTTTGCCAATAAAAGAAATCAAATACACTACATAAGTAGCACATAGAAAATAATCAAAGGTGAAATAATACCATAATGGCTTTATTGCACTTGCTCTGTGGTAAGAAAACCATATGGTCCTATTTCTCAAAGTGATGAGAAATAAGGCCATATGGCTTTATTGCCTATAGCCTTATAGCACGGCATCGGAACGCTTACCCCCTAATTATTTTACAACTACTACGGCGTACGAACATGCAAAATTGTATTGCCCCAGGATGATTTTAACCCGTGTTGAATTGACTCTTAAATATTGCCAAATAGGAAAAAGGTAATTTGATGATTTCCAACTTCACAGAAACTTTTTAAAGTTACAAGCTGCACTCTTTTTTTTTTAAAAGTTCAGGCAGTTACAAAAAAAAGTGACTATTTAAATGGTTGGCGTAAAGTTTAAGGCTAAACTACCAACAAAATTGTACTGAAATGAGTCAAATAGCATATTTTCTGTATAGTATTAATCTATAAGAATTCAATAGTTTATTCACACTACTTTATTAGGTCAGCAAGTATATATTTAACAAAAGATGTACTTTAAAGAACAAACAATTATTCAAAATCATCCAGGATGTTTTCGTTTAAGTGTTTCTGTTTTACAGTCAGGGTAGAAGTTTCTATGTTCCTGAACACATCGTAGTAAGTATTGCGTCTATTCTTCATTCACCGTCAATTTGCCATGAAAGTGTTGCATTAGTCTAACACCTCTTTCTACGGTATCATTCACTGCCTTAAGTTATTAAACTTTTCTTTTGGCTTCTACATAGTGTGCTTGATCCTTCCACATTGAGACGGTTTCTTGAAGAAAATCAATTTGAATTTTTAGTCTTGAAAACAAATTCTTGCTTGTGGATGATAGAAATTGAACCAGGTTTGTTTTCTGAAACAATAAATGCTGAGTGTTCAAAAAGCGAAAAGTTAAAGCAAAGTAATAGTTTAAATTTATTGTGACAGTTGTGAGTTAAGTAGAAGTAAACGCACCAGTAAAAGTACTCGAGATTTCTTATTTAGATGGAATATATCTTTTATAAACTTTCCTTATCTAAATTGGTTACAATCCCAGTCTTTGTTTCGTCATCAACAGAATAATCAAAAAAAAAATCACAACATTACGATTTTGTCGTTTAAATGCTATAAATGTTGGCAAATCTTTTTTAAAGCTGCTTCGGATATAGTGGCGTTAACTTTCTCATAACTTTTCAGAGTTTTTAAGAGGCCGACCGACATCTTAAAAAGGTGCTTCCACAGCGAAACTACATTCGGGCCAATATTCAACATAAATTGCAGTAATGAACAGACAAACGTCACATAGCGCATGTATCTCTTCTTTAGACATTTTTAATTGAGACTGCAACAAACAAATTTTAAAGGTAAAAATTACTCTTGTCATCCACAGCGCTTGATACTCATACATGGCACCAGGAGGCCGAGTTTTAAGTTTATTATTCCCATCGCCACCTAAAAAATGTGATTGATAGCTCAATAAGTTCGCGGAAATCATCGCTCACATGAATTTTTTACGTTCAATGCAATTATTACCCAGCTTAAGAATAACAAAGCCGCAGGAACCGATAGATGGCAGAAGAAGCTGTTTAAGGCTGGCGGCTGTTTGCTGATAAGGTGCATGCATCGGCTTTTTAGCAAAATTTGGTTAGGTGAATACCATTTCCGGTGATTGGAGTCTCAGTGTACTATGCCCCATATTTAAAATGAATGAACCGAGTCTCTGTGCCAACTACCATGGAATAAACCCTTTATCCATACCATATAAGGTTCTATCAAGTATAATGTGCGATAGACTAAAATCAATTATCGCTCACCTGATTGGACCATACCACTGTGGCGCAAGTACAAGAAAATCGATAACCGACCAGATATTCACGCTACGGCAAATCCTGGAGAAGACCCACGAAAAACAAATCGACACCTATCACCTATTTGTATATTATAAAGCGGCCTTCGATAGCCCGATACGGGAGAAACTTTACGAAGCAATGTCTGAGCTTGGTATTCCTGCAAACTTGCAGGATGACCTTGACGAACACCAAATCCGCAGTGAAAGTTGGTAAAGATCTTACCGAACCTTTTGAAACTAAGCGAACCCTCAGGCAAGTTGACACCCTATCGTGCGATCTCTTTAACATCTTAATGGAAATCATTATGAGAAAAGCTGCAGATAAAACCATCAGCAGTAACAGTCACCTACTGATCGCGTATGCTGATGATGCAGATATCATTGGGCACACAATAAGAGAATTTACGGCGATATTTTCGAGATCTGAGAAGGAGTCAGCAAAAGTGGGTCTGACAGTAAATGAAGACAAGACAAAATTAATGGTTTCAATGGGCAGGGCCTCCTCGCGATTAAACTAAAGCGTGAACGTTGATAACCGTTATAATTACGAGGTGGTGGACGAATTTATGTACCTGGGACCTGTCGGTTAAACAGTCAACAATTAACAAACTAAGAAATTCGCAGCGCAGTCACCGGATTTTACCTCAATCGAAAATTTTTGGAGTTACATAAAATCCCATCTCGCCAAGTACCTAAATATTCTAAAAGGCGTAAACAGCAAAATGTTGCAACAGAATGCCTCGTCATATACAAGCTCTTAAAAAACCCAAGCTACTATAGGGTAATTCCATAATGCTTCGACACAGTCTAGGAGCAGACCCCTATTGAATTGTACGAAACTTCAATAACTCAGTCAATTAATACCAGCTTTTTAAAAACAAAGTTGCGTTTTACTCACAAGGAAACGTTTCCTTTGAATAAATTCAAGAGTATTATAGTTTCTTTATAAAAATATAATATATTTTGTATAAAATAATTAATAATTATAAAATAGCACTGTGTGTAATTTTTTAAGTCATGGCAAAATAACCATATACGGACACCACTACGTGATAAAAGACTAAAAAAAAAGACCCGTGTTTCCCAATTTTTCCCAAAGTCATGCACTTTTTTTTTTATGGGCCGCCAAAGATTTGGGGCCTCGGTATCATTTTCGTAAAAATGTGATCATTTTCTCAGGCTCATATCTTGCAAACCGTTCAGAATTTCGATTTACTCTCTGAGGCAAAGTTGTAGCTCTTGTCATAAAGAAATTGCGAACATATAAAATCAAAAAAACTTATTATAATATAATAATACTAGCTGACCCGGCAGACGTTGTCCTGCAAATTTTGTTCAAATACCGTTAGCAGGAGCAGAAATAATGGATTTTTAATTTGTGGTTTGTATGAGAGGTACCACGCCCCTTTGTCCAATTGGACCGAATAGTAAATCTAAACCACCCAGGGCGCCACCCAAACGCATATAAAAAAATGTATTCAAATCGGTCCAGAAGTTTAGGAGGAGTTCAGTCACAAACACACGTGCAGTAGAATTATATATATACAGATATAATATCTGTTTGCTGGACAAATACACACAGACTTCCCATAGTTTCTTAAAGACCGTATATGTCGTTTCAAAGGCCTAAGTTTCTTCTTTTTAAATCCAGTGAGAAAATTGAAATCGGTTGATAATAAACTAACTTACAGGTTTATAAGTACGCAAACGTACGCAAAACCGGGTTTTAACCGGTTTTCAAGGTTTTGGGGGTGTTTGGGAAATTTCACAAGCAGATTCTTGTTTAACTCGACAATACCTACAAGAAAAATACTATCACTTCCCAGGTGTTTCTACTTTAGTCGTTTTTGTATCACTGTGTTATACGTAGTCACTACTTGAAAAATCGAAACTAAAACATCAAAACTCGAGCAGTCTTTACCAAGACTTATGTGTCTCTTGATCCCATGGAGATCCCATTATGAAATTTGGCTATGATGTAGAGAAAAAGATGAACTTTCTTTTTGGTGAGGGGAAATCAAAAATTAAAGATACGTTATGCCAGGATATTCAAGGAGAAAGGATAAAGGATTCGAATTTGAATTTTGGCTCAATTCTGGTGTCATAGAATTCGTATGGACGAGGAGAAACTACCTTCCAAATTTTATACCAATCAAAAGTGGTCGGGTTCGATTTGTTTTGGAATTACCCTCTCATGAATCAGAAAGCAAATAAATTTATACAAAACCAGAGTTCAAAATATAATATTTGTATAACTTTAAAATATTGTCTGTTAACTTTGAATACATCCACGTAGAATTAGAATTGTTTTTGGTTTTATTCCCGGGAGAAAAATAAATTGACTTAGATAATTTTATTTTGTTTTCAATCAGATATTTAAATTTTTTTACGGTTTCAGGTGGCATTCATGCCACAGCTGATCGAATATGAAGTAGGAAATTGATAGAGACAATTTACAGAGATATCGCTCTCTCAACCAGAAGAAAATCATGTTGCAATCTATGTTTATATAGTGTTTGATTGCTATTGATGACAGCTAAATTATGTTTTATGTTGGCTACATCGAACGAAAAATTCGCATTCCCTTTTATTTCTGTCCATTTTATCCCCAACCAAAGTGTAACATACAACAGCAAGTCAAACTCGATGGACTCAACACATCTTCGACGACCGCAAAAGAATGCTGACAAAGGGATGGAGAATCTTATTTGTTGCTCTATAAGTATGCGCATCACTTGTACATGAGAACGTTGGTTCGACCCCTGTTTTGACCAACTTTCATTTCATTCAACGACGGTCACCTGGCGTAGTGATGGTGACACTGCCGACTACATAACCATGAAAAGGCTTTCCATTTCAAAGGCTGACCATTTTCAATAGCAGATTGACATTACGCGAAGTTGGGTATAACTTAGTTGGGATCCTAAATGGTTTTGGGAAATTTTTGTGACTAATTTTATATGGGAGGTATAAAAATGGGCATGGCGAAGTTGTTAATTTCCTTTAAACAGAAGGTTTTGCTAAAATATTGATGAGTACCAAATTTTATTAAGATCGATATATCGGGTCGGGTAACCGAAAATACGCCTAACTTTTTTATTGTAGGTCCGAAACTGGGTGTGGCACAGTAGTCAATTATGATTTTAGAATTTTATAATTTTAGAAAAATATTGGATAGTACCGAATTTCATTAAGATCGGTTGTGGTTTACGAGTGATAGAGGGTCTATCAACCGGTCATCCGCCCGACTTTTGTATGGGAGGTACCGGAATGGGTTTGACAAACTCGCTCATTTTCCATAGGCGAGTGGCATTTGAATAACTATTGTCTAGAACAAAATTTCAAAAAGATTGGTTTGGTTTTGAGGGACTTCTCGTGCCGAACAACCAGACGGCCAGACCACTTTTGTATGGGATGTACCAAAATGGGCGTGGTAAACTCATACTTGTCTTTATCGATTATTGGCGTTTAATGACGTGAAGCCATATACACGCTGAAAAAAACGGCCTCTGTAACATATTCTCCCAAGCATATTCTGCAAGAACCATGTATATGTTTCGAACACACTTCAAACATTTATATGTATACAAGCCCCAAACCCAGGTGTATTTAAATGCAAACATTAGCATGTTTTCTGACAAATATGTATGCGTTTACATGGAAATATGCGCGTTCTTCATCCCAAATATCCATATACTTACGTGGAATCATTCGGGTGTTTCCCCGAAACTTGCACATACTAACGTGGAAACATATGTGTATATTCTCCCAAACATAGTAATATTTAGAAACGAATTACACTTTCATTATTTATTTATTATAATTGACTTTATCAATATATATCTACATTTACTTATATAAATAATTAATACAAAAAATTTAAAGATTTTTACATTTGCTTGCATTGAATGCATTATTTATTTTGCTTTGAATCTGCCGCTCTGTTGTTTCTTCTTTCTTTGTTGTCTGTCACGATTTAGTCTTCAGAAGGTTTCAACTATGCGTTGGTATACGAACAATAAACTGATATACAAATCGAGTTCATGCAAGACAACCGTGTATTAATTACTTGTGTTTTTTTTTACTATATTTCATAAATTGTCCTCCATTCCGATTTTTTCAGTAGAGGCTCGGGCAGGAAAAGGGATTCACTTTGTTGCCCTCTCCAGTTTCTTTCCTCAAAATCGTTTCTCGCTTTGGTAGCACACATAAATGTATGCGAAACACATACACAAACCCCAAAGCAACATCACAATCCTTTTAGCCGTCCGAGCGTTTATTTATTCTTTTTTCATTGATCAAGCGCTTTTGATATCCCCTGCCCGATGAACCATTTACAACTGAATACACGAAGTTAAAACGTAATACATCACCTACATTACATCACGCATTCTCACGCACTGAGAGAAAAATGGAAAAATATAGATACTTTAATTCTCTTGCTCTCGAGAGATCATTAACAGTGCAACAAACACGGCTGTTTTTGTGTCACAAACACAGATATATTTGTGTAGCAAACACATATGTTATAACATATTAATCATTGTGTCTCAAACATGTAATATTGAATAGCAAACACAATGCGTTTTGGCACAAGTATGTTATATTTGCGACAAGCTCCAAACACATATATTACTTGCATCCAAACAACAAAAAACGAGGGATTTTTCAGCGTCTACCTAATTTCAATAAGGTCGGAAGTATTTCACGCGATTTATCGGATTGAGAACCGGGACGCGTAGCAATTTCGATCATTTTCTTCAGTTACGTAGACATTTACAGATTAGTATCCAATATACTATTAGAAGCTAATCGCATCTAAAAGAAAAAAGTTTTAGATGAAATACGATTTTGAACTAAATGCGTCGACGTGAATGTGACGTACCAGAAAGGGTGTGGTGATAACGCCCATTTGCAATCCTAAACTAAGTTTGGACAAATGATAGTCACTGACAAAATTTCATTGTGATCGGTAAATATTTACGGCAGTTGTCGTGGTGACCAGTCAGCCAGCCAGCCAGGTTGACAGGCCGACATGGTTCAATCGACTTAAAAAGTTCTAAAGATACTAAGGGTCTAATATGGCTCGTTCTATGTGTTAAATTTTTTTACTTATTAAATGATAAATATCATCATCATCTTTCATCATCATATATCATCATCATCATCTTTCATTGTGTGACTGTACGTGAGTACTATTATCGCGTGAATGAATCATGCATATTTTCGAATGTTTGATGTAATTTATTTTCGATTGTCCTACCACTTCCCAAACGCAATTAGGGTGTTCACCAGATCGTCCTAACTGTTGTATGTGTCGTATTTGCTAAAGGTCTACAACAGTTGTACAACTGTACTCGATTTTTTCCATACAAAAGTGTTGTATATGTTTTTGCGGTGTACTAAGCGATCAGCTGATACCATTTGTTTACCATTGTAGCAAGAAGTAGTGAAGAAGGTGATTCCACCAACATAGCTGATCGAGTTTGTTTATATTCGCCTCAAAAATACAGTAAAACTGAAAACCGGTCTACCGGTGGGGTAGAAGATATAATTCTAAGCTTAAAATTTGAGATACAAAAGTTGAAATTTTGAAAAGAAAATAATAAAGAGAATCATGAATTAACAGAATTTATGTTTTTTCTATAAAAATTCTTTTTATTACAAATAACCGTTTCCACAGGTGTTTCAAAAATTTCACTTTTCGAAACAACTGAAAACTCGGTTTCTGGGATAGGCGGGATCCTGAATACTCTTCTCACAATCAGCTGGTTTTTACAATTTAATGAATTAGAGGTCGCCCAATAACATCTAGTGCAAAATGTATTTATATCAAGTGGAAGCATTAGCACAGCTGATTTCAGTATTTTCATGACGATGTACCTAACAACTGTCAAATTCATGTGTATTTTGTTTTCCTACATGCTTGTTTACTTTTATTGTTGGTATACATACATGCAGAGTGTGACACAGCGTCAGTACGAAATAAAAACCAAATGGCTGTTGTTGTTGCCTACAATTACAACAACATCTAATGCTTCCACTTGATATAAATACACTTTGATCTAGTGCCACCACCTTCTTCAATACGCCTTGGATTGTAGTATATGAATTTACGACAGGGTGTTCATATATGTGCTATTGGATGTCTTATATTTTCTTACAACCTACAACCTTAGTACACCTTGTGAATTCTCTAAATATTTCTGGATTAAAAAAAAAATGGTTTTGCATTACATCCAACGAGGGGATTGGGGAGGGCTTCTCACGCCGAATGAGCTGTGCGTTTTCTAGTTTTACTCTCACCGATTGTGTGCCTACAGTTTTACACAGGTTCCGAGTGGTATTATGATAAGGTTTTTCATGGCTATGTACTCTATAGTGTCGCCATCAATAACACGGTGTTACAAAAAATAGATTTTTTTCTGTCCTATGAACCAAATGCACATATTCGGAAAGAGGGGAAAAAATAAAAATACACGTGTATCGTCGATTTTCATGTACACGTCAGAATTTTTTTTTTAAGTTTGAAGTATAAAGCTAGTAGTGGCCTGTGTGAAAGCCTTTGGGCCAATTTTTAACCCTTTTTCAGTGATCCAATCGATCTGATTTTTTTGCAGGCAGACTCGTGGAAATGACTGCATCACGTCAAATTTTTTAAAAACAATTTTGATCAATTCTCAGATTTTTCCACAATTTTTATTATTTTTGAAAAAAAATATTTTTTCCACTTTTCTTAGCATAACTTGAAGGTACTCCAAATTTTTAAACGACTTAAGCGTTACGAAAAAAAAAATGTTTTCTGACCCATCCTACTCGATATAGTTGTAGTTAATCAATAGTAACCTTCTAACACTAAACAGTTTTTGACTTTTACAACACTTACAACTGGTCTGACAGATGAAATAAGGAATTGCAAAATTGTTTTAAGTTCTGTTGTGCGAAAGCGTATTTGTTAATATTTCATCTGAAAAAAATGCAGTGTCCGACGCATAATAACTTTTGTAACGTTTGTGGCTTATTCGCTCCAAGTAAAAATTTGAAAAAATTTGATGGAAGTTCAACAATAAAGTACGCTGTACCAACAATTTGGCTACGACGCACGGATCACTGCAATGAATTGTGCTACTTTTGTGTAACTTTTGCTCAAACAAAAGGGTACCAATACATTCACCGCAACAAAATTCGCTACGCTAATGTAGAATCGGTAATTCCAGCAGTTCTATACTC
Source organism: Phaonia tiefii (assembly GCA_963931995.1). NCBI lineage: Eukaryota > Metazoa > Arthropoda > Insecta > Diptera > Muscidae > Phaonia > Phaonia tiefii. Next base: position 119,607,866 of record OZ008369.1, on the reverse strand, counting down.
ACCAGAAGAGCGTGTAGCGGCTTCAGTGGAGATTTTTGATAATGTTCCCGAAATAAGCGATGCAGAATCAACAGTTGTACCAACACTGCTATCAACTTTTCTTGCATCGAATGCGAGATGCGAGAGTCCACAAGTATCGGAATTTGTGGCAACACCCAGTGAAATTGGGACTGCAATGCCGCATTTAATAACGCAAGCCGACTTCAATGACCTCGTACGAGACGGAAATTTGTCGAGGAGAACAGCAGAACTCTTTGCATCACGCTTTAAGCAGTGGAATATAGTGGCGGCTGATTTTAAAATAACAGCCGCTAGTGGTCGAGGTACCACTATTCCATATGACGAATTTTTTAAATTGCACGAAGATCGGGAAAAAAACCTGGCTTATTGTTATGATATTGATTTGATGTTTGCAAAAATTGGTTACCCTCATATTTCAGAGGAGTGGCGACTTTTCATCGATGCATCGGTCAACAGCCTTAAAGTCGTGCTGCTTCATATCGGTGACATTTCCATCTGTCCCGATCGCATATGCCACAAACCTCAAGGAAACATACGAAGGCATGGAATTAATATTACGGCTGATAAAGTACAAAGAGCATAATTGGAAAATATCCTGCGATCTGAAAGTGGTCGGTTTACTCATGGGTGTTAAGCGTGGATTTCCAACCCACCAGTGCTTTTTGTGTACATGGGAAGGTCGAAAAAGAGATGAGCATTACACTGAATTTAAGTGGAAGCCGCGAACATGCTACAAAGTATGCGTAGAAAGTATAGAGAATCTACCATTGGTGCAGCCATCTCAAATCATTTTGCCTCCACTACACGTTAAGCTCGGTCTCGTATCAAATTTTGTTAAAAAACTGGATCGTGATGGCGAGGCCATTGCAACTTTGCGCAAAATTTTTCCGAAATTGAGCGGCGCAAAGATTCATGCAGGTATTTTTTTTAAGAAGTCATTCAGTAACTTTATGTTTTTTAATGATTTTTTTGATTTATGGTGTTTTCAATGGTCCGCAGATAAAAAAAATAATTGCAAGTTATGAATTTTCATCAAAATTAAATGCTATCGAACAACGTGCATGGAAAGGTACAGTTGCCGTTATTGAGCAGTTTCTTGGCAACAAACGAGCTGACAATTATAGAAATATTGTAGCAGAAATGGTTTCGGCATATGGCGAAATGGGCATATTAATGTCGCAAAGATCCATTTTCTTCACAATCATTTAGATTTTTTCCCTGATGATTTAGGAGCTTGTTTCGATGAGCATGGCGAAAGGTTCCATCATTACATTGCGGCTATTGAAAAGCGCTTTAAAGGAAAAGACATTACGCATATGCTTGGCTAATACTGTTGGTCTATTTGTCGCGATACTGAAGCAAATGCTTACAACCGCAAAAATAAAAGGCCTAAATTTCTTTAAAAACATTACAATTTTTAATGTAACAATTCTTTATTTTTATAAAACAAAAGTAATAAAAAAAATCGGTCCAAAGGCTTTCACACAGGCCACTACAAGCTTTATACTTCAAACTTAAAAAAAAAAATTGTGACGTGTACATGAAAATCGCCGATACACGTGTATTTTTATTTTTTATCCCCTTTCCGAAAAAGTAAATTTGGTGCATAGGACAGAATGCGTGTAACACGGTGTAAGCGAGGTGACCGTCGTCGAAAGAAATGCAAGGTGGTCAGAGCAGGGATCGAACCAACATTCTCATGTACAAGTACATGTATTGGTTTGAAAATCAAGCTAATGGTTCTCGTAAAAACCCCGTTTTATTTTTGTGAATAATTTTTAAGTGATCAAGCATGAATACAAGTAAGATCAAACTTTGCTCACGAGTCCATCTCTGGTTCCCTGTAATACTTTTAGATTATTTGTTCGCCATTTACATACCGTGATGTCTTATGCTAACAAATTCTTCAAACGTTATTAAATCCTTATTTCGTATTTAGTACTTTTATTTAGATTATCACAATCGCATTCAGCTATAAGAAGCAACATCAAGGCATTCACAATGCCATAAAACCAACGTGATTAAATTTGCCTTTTCAGAATGAGGAATGGAAATAAGGAGAGCATCTGACAAGTCTAAGTGCATGTATATCCTTGAATGGAAGTCGATAAAAAGTAGAAATAATTTGTAACACTTTTTAAATGTCACTTCTTTAGAAACGTCACAAACAGAATTGTTTTTTATGTGTCACTATCATCAACATCATTCTTGGTTTGGTTTCTGACTAAAGTTGTAAACAAGAGAAGATGACATTTTATTTGAAGGCTGCATGACTTGCATTGCATGTATGGAAGTGTATTACGTACGACTGGAAGTGGTACAAAATGTAAAGAATTTGGGGTATTTGCACATCCTTATTTGGGATTTGGTACCCAAAAGTGTTAACTTTAATGTAATACTAATAATACATAGAAAAAATATAATTTAAGGAGAACAATAAGTGATGATTTATCCGACCTTTTCATTTCTAATTAATAATATATCTTCCTGACGATGCTATCCAAAGGATAGCGAAATATCGCAAAATATAATTAATTAATAAACACGACCAAACGCTCGGACAATTTAATTTTTGAATTTAAGGAGAACAATCTGTTTGATAGCTAGCGTAAACTATAGGGCTGTATGTCGAGTCTGATTTGTGTCAACTTTTTAAACGTCAGTTTATTTTCGGCTGAGGTAGTCTCAGTCGTGTTCAGGTTTGTTCTAAGGACCCACAAAACCTTACAAAATGAAACAGGGATTTTCTCCTTGACGAAGGCAATAATTAGGACAAAGTCTTATTTAGTTTAATTCACAAAGTTCATATATTCGGTTTTGACGAACACAATTCATGAATCTTTCAATACGTAGATACTCATTTTCAGTGTGCGCTCGACCCCCGGTATTCGGATGGCCTACGGCGGACGGGAGTTAGACGCTGGATAATTTTATAGCGGTGGATAAACACGGGCTATAGGTGCGGTGATACCAGATGATGGCTAATTACTCTGGGATCTCGGCTTCTGCGTGAATTTCGAAATTCGGGTAGCCTTTAAGTAAGCGGATTTAATCGGTGGTGAACATACTCAGGTTACTGGTTCGGGGCTGATAAATGCGAGCTCGGAATTCGGTTATTCACTGAGGTTCGTCGTTGATCACGATCTGGTACAGGCACATCGATCATAGTAATTGAGTCATTGATTACCGCGAAGATAAGTGGGTTGGATTTATTGTTTCGGTGACTTCAGGTCAATGTACTGAATAGTATGTTCCCGCTTCGTTAAAGGCATTCGGCTGGTTCCGCTGTAATATACAATTTTAGCAGAGGAAATGATGCGTGGTAAGTAGAATAGAATAGTGGGGACAAAGGTGCAGTACCCACGAGGGGTAAAACTTTCATAATATCAAAGGTGCAGTACCCACGAAGTGCAATAACTTCGTAATACCAAAGGTGCAGTATGCACGAAGATTAAAGCCTTCGTAATGAAAACGATGCGGTGACCACCAGGAGCAACGTGTTCGTAGTAGCAAAGATGCAGTGCCCACGAAGGGCAACCTCGTCGAAATAACAGAGGTGCAATGCTTACAAAGATTAAAGCCTTCGTAATAACAAAAATGCAGTGCCCAAGAGGAGAAAAGTCTTCATATTGTTCTGAAAATAACTATCAGGAACGAATATATTGTCCTCAGCTTGACAATGAACTTCGTCTTGGGGTGATAGCCGATCATTACTCAAACCAGAGTCGTCTATGTATCAGGATTCGCATTTCGTGGGAAAAGAGTTACCCCGGGTTTGTGGGAAAAGAGTTACCTAACCCTTAAAAACCCTCAAAAATTGGTTATGTTTTCGATTGGACGCTCCGTTTCCGAGATATAGATATGAGGTCGTTTTAGCGATTTTTTATTCAAAAATTTTAGTTTTAGCGATTTAAAAAAAGTGATACCATATTGAAGACATCCATTGGTTAAAGCTTCAGTGAAAGTAAAAAATTTTTTATTTTTGCTATTGGACATACCGTTACCGAGTTATAGCCACTTTTTTATATCAGCGATTTTCTTATTTTGACAATTTTTGGTAAAAAAAATTCTTCCATCCGATTTGGACCACTTTATGAAAAACCCTTAGACTCCATCAACAACTGGTTATTTTTTTGATTGAAGGCTTCATTTCCGAGATATATACTTTTTTCAAGTTTATTCATATTTTCGATCAAAAATGGGGATGGGTTATCCTGGGTAACCCATAACCCTTCATCGTGGGTAACTACCTATTATTTTGCCCATTACCCTGATGGTGATGGGTAATTCCCATTATTTTTCCTATTGCCCTGTGGGTAATGGGTGATCCCCCATTGTCGTGGGTAGCTACTCATCAATTTTCCCCTTACTTTGTGGGTAATGGGTAAACGGTCATCACACATTCCCGACGGCGATGTGTATACGGTATACATGGGGGTGGAAATACGAACTGTGCTATATATATATACAATGACTACTACTTATAGTTATATAACCTCAACGAGAATTATAAAGATGACGTAAAAACGTGATCCACACCGGAACTCGTATTCTGCCTCAAAACGGTATGCCATCAATTGTCATTTAATAGAGATGGCAAGTGTCATACGGGTGTACCAATTGCTAATTGTTCGTATAAATGGTTGCTAATTGTTCGTATAAATTTCCTATACGCGAGTTTCGTATAGACTGGCCTCTTATATTATCGTATTCGTCGTTAGAAATTGTATTGAATGTGCGGACGAATATCATTTGTTACGTTACACTTTTATGTGGTTTGATCCCTGATAGGACATAAAATGAAGGACTTGCTGACTCCTTCTCAATTCTCGAAAACACCGCAGTTACTTCTCTCATTGTGCGCCCAATGATGTCTAGATGATGCTCTTATTCTGCTGGCTGGAGCTTATAATTATCTCCATTAAGACGTTAAAGCGATCGCATGATAGGATGTCGTCTTGCCTGAGGACTCGATTAGTTTCAAAAGATACGATAAGATCTTTACGATGTCTCACTACGGATTTGGTGTTCGTCAAGGTCGGTCTGCAATGGCGTATGAGTTTTGCAGGAATACCACGCTCAGACATTGCGTTGTAGAGTTTCTTACGTATAGGGCTATTGAAGGCCGTCTTATTATCGACAAATAGATGATAGGTGTCGATTTGGTTTTCGTGGGTCTTCTCCAGGATTTTCCAGACCTAAAGACACACTTGTATCGTCCAAGCAGATCAGCGATAATTGGTTTTAGTCTGTCGCACATTGTACCTGATATAACGATATATGCTGTCGATAAAAGGCTTATTCCACGGTAGTTGGAACAGAGACTCGGGGTTCGTTTGTTTTAAATATGGGGCACAGTACACTGCGATTCCAATCGCCTGGTATGAATTTCCAAATTACCCAAATTTTGGTAGTGAACTGATGCATGCACCTTATCAGCTCATAGCCGCTAGCCTTAAAAAGCTCCGCTGGTAATCCATCGGCTCCAGCGGATTTCTTGTTTTTAAGCCGGGTAGTAGCTGTGTTGTCTTCATCTTCGTTGGTAGGGGGCAATTGGCGTCGTAGTCCAGATTGGGATCGATTGCCTCACGGTCACTGGGTATTTCAGATACCACCATTATCTGCACATCTGCGATGAGATTTTCGTCCTTGTCTTTATAGAAGGGGCGCTGAACCAGGTCCATTTGTTCTGTTCCTGACTTTTTGGTAGAATTTTCGGGGTTCGGGTTTCCGTCCGTATGTCTCAATTTTCTCACTTTCGCGCTTTGCCGACTGGTCCACCTACTTTCTTTTATCCCTATACTGGTCAGTCGCAGCTGGCGTTACAACTGATTGAAGTTCATGCAGCGTTCATTTCAGCATTTATTATGCGACACTCTTTACCGTACCTTGGTGTGTTGCGATGCGGTTTTTCAAAACCAAGTACGGTTGTTGCGGCAGTTTTTATAGAGTAGGAAATCGGGTTTCACTTCAGGATCGTCGTCGGGAGAAGGTGGGTTCTGTGCCAATAGTTGCGAGAGCTACCTCGTGTAGGCTGTGGCTACCTCTGGTAATTGCAGCTATTGTTTATGTATATTTTTATATGTCTATATAATATATGTATGTAATCTTTTGCGAACCTTTGCTGCTACAAGGTATCGCAATAATTATAACTAATTTTATGAAAATGTATATAAGAAAAGTATGACAAATGGGCACTTAGGTTAGATTAGGTAAAAGTGGAAGTGATTGACACAGTTAGTCCAGTGAGGACAATGTGGATACTAGGGGATGACATAGACCGTCCACATCGTTGAACCTGTAAATTCACTTGTAATTTTATAGGGCGTTCAAACCATATGATATACCAGGATGCGGCTGAAGAAGAGAAGGGCATTAGTCCCTGGCGAGCCATTTAGTACTCTGTAAATAGGTCCTAAGCAAATTCCGATTAACTTCCGGCATGCCTGTTAGATCTAACGTGAAGACCGGATAGTAGCATATGAGATGTTCGACGTTCTTGTCCTCCTCTCTATTCCCACAGCTTTCACAGTACTGATTAGTTGAGTAATCATAAGTCTAAATGTGTGTTTGCCTACGATAAAATAATGGCGTCTGTAACATATTCTCTGAAACACAATCTGCAGGGACCCCGTTTGGGACTCACTCCAAATATTCATATAATTGCAAGGCCTAAACTCGCTTATATTTAAATGCAAATATTGCCATGTTTACTTGAAAAGACGCTTATATTTACGTGGAGTCAGTCATCTATATTGAAATCCCCTGGGACAATTAGGCAGACAAGTGATCTCTCCATATTCGCAACATGCTCTTCACTACTGTGACATGATTGGTTTAGCTTTATAATTTTCGGTAGAATTTAGGGGCTTCATTCTGTCAGTTTAAATTTTCCTACTCTCGGGCTTTCTCCACAAAACTAAATTGTATTTTATAAAGGCTTGCAATACTGACGCGTCGATGGTTAAAATTTATCGTACTTATATATCATGTTATATTTTCTGCAAAAATTAAAAATGATAATGGAACTAAAATTTGCATGTAAAACGCTTAGACGCCAATTTCACAGGAAATTGTGTTGGCAACATATTTTGGGACAAAATTCTGATATCGTATATCGCGGTAAAAAAATTGCGCTCCTTAGCGTGGTTGTTGAGTTTAAAGTCTAATAGAAATAAAAACTTTTAAGATTTGATTTTAAACTTAAATGTAGTAGAAAGTTAGACTTCCACAATATCCTTCAAAATTAAGTTAAATCCGTGGCAAAACTATTATTATAAAAGGTCGGAAAATAACCAGTTAGACAAGACAAGAAAACGGGTGCAAACGATTTATAGGAATGCGGCATATACAGCAACTTGGCAAGACGGTTTGGACATAAGCCCGGTTTACCGATTAATCGCTGTCGGGATTGAATTTCTCAGTCAGATCGTTTCAACTGTTGGAGTTTACCAGCCATTTGTAGGGCCGGAGTCAGTTTCAGAATGTTTCATGCAGAGACGCAGATTGTGCTGCGGGGTATGCAGATTGTGCTGCGGGGTATCATATTAGAAATGTTTTGTGCTATTTAACATTTTAAACTTTAAGCGGATCTAAATCACTTTGTGTATTTTAATTTATTTTACTTAATAAGTCGAATCAAAAAAATTTATAGTGGTGTGTGCTATCTCTTGCTTTTACAAAGGTATTTTAATGTAGACTCTCAAACGCTTTAAAACGTTTTAAGAATTGTGCTCAAATTTGACGTTTGCCTGTTTTTTGCCAGTTTTTCCGTTATGGGCGAAAATTAAATCCAAAGATTAATTGCTGCATACAAAAATATGTTGCTAAGTCTTGTCTAATTATTTTTTATATTGGTATTAAAAGTATTAAAAAACATTATATTTTTAATGTAATAATATGTAATTTTTTTGTCTTCTAATATTGGATCTAATACAACAACACGTAAAAACATATTAAGGTGTGCATTTTTAATGTTCAACCGTAATGAGGTAAACGGCCAAAAATAGTCAAAATTCTACAGGTCGTAAAAAAATGAGTTCAGTTTTCAAAACCTTTGGCAAAGTTGGGCTTGCTGAATGTCTACTAACATTTCACTTTGGTCTCATACCGGTACGCAAAATTTGTAGTACAGTGCTATTAGATTCCAGTGTAACATTTTAAATTCTAATTTCTGATACTGTATCGTACTATCGCAAATTCATGCTTTTAGAATAATTAAAACTTCAAACGAAATTGCTTCTCTTAGTGACACATACAAAACAAATATCCTTTTGATTTTGCTAAAGAAAACAGTCATTTAATAATGATTTTTGTTTTTATCGTGTTGCTTTCAAGGATACACTTACAGTTATACTTCGTAGAACTCCGTGATTCCTTTGTCTTCTTTGTATGCGAGACAATTAAATCATATTGCTTTCATGACTTTAAGGACTTTTCAAGATTGCCAGTTGCATGTATGTATGTATCTACAAACGAATGTGTCAATTTTAAATGATATCAACCAAGTGGACATGACTATCAGGGGATATATTAGAATACTGAATATTTAAAACAAAGTGATGTTTTTCTTATTTTCACATCAACTGCATAAATAGTCTGTTTAAAGTTCCAGAGTTTTATATATCATGGAGAATTATTTTCTAAACCAAGTTGCCCATACGAGTATAACTAAATGGCTGACCCAAAATAAGATATAATAAATAATTGCCCACTACCATGCCGAGACAGGGATAGGGGAGAGATCCACACGATTTCTAGGTTTACACTAACTGATTGGGACCTACTGTTTTTCACAGGGACAGTTGATTGGGACCTACAGTTTTCCACAGGGTTTTTCAGTAGTTCTGTTATGGCAAATTATTCAATAGTGTCGCCGTCACTAAGTAAGGTGATCATCGCAGAAAGAAACGGAAGGTGATCAGAACACGGATCGAACCCAGGTTTTTTGTACAAGATTCATGCACACTAAGCATAACACCCAGCGACGGGAAATGTGAACTTCCACCGTGATATTAAGCAAGAGTGTCTCAGTAAGATTGCAAGTTTTAAATAGAAACTGCAGTTACAGCTACCAAGATTGTAGCTTTTTTGGGATAATAAATGTCAAAGTCCATTAAAAAAAAACGTCGATAGTCCAAAAATGCGATAATCTAGTTAGGTGTAGATACAGCTTTAGTGTAATTTTTTTTGTTTCAGTAGCAACTCTCAAATTTGGCAGCTGTCATATATGTTTATTCCGATTATTGAAAATGGAGCGCTTTACGAAAGAACAACGCGTTATAATTGTGAAAACTTATTATAAAAATCAGAGTTCGTATTTACCCCCATGAGTAACCCATACATATCGTCGTGGGGAATGTGTAATTAACGTTTATCCATTACCCACAGGGTATGGGGAAAATAATGGGTAGCTACCCACGACGATGGGTAACCCATCCCCATTTTTGATCGAAAATATCAAAAAATTAAGGAAATTCTCTATATCTCGGAAATGGAGCGTCTAAACGACAAAATAACCAATTTTTGCGGGTTTCTAAGGGGTTTTCATAAAGTGGTCCAATTCGTATGGACATTTTTTTGTAAAAAAATCGCCAAGATATGAAAATCACTAAAATAAAAAAGTGGCTATAATTCGAAAACGGTACGTCCAATCTAAAAAATTTTTTTACCTGCACAGCAGGCTTTAACCAATGGGTGTCTCCAATATGGCATCCCTTTTTTTTTAAACAAATCGCTAAAAATAAAATCTTTCAAACAAAAAATCGCTAAAACGCCACTTTTCTTTTTAGCGATTTTCTTTTTTTGGCGATTTTTTGAAAAAAAATTTTCCTTATGAATTCGACCACTTTATGAAAACCCCTTAGAAAAACGCAAATATTGGTTATTTTTTCGATTGGACGCTCCGATTCCGAGGTATAAACATGAGGGCGTTTTAGTGATTTTTTGTTTGAAAAACTTTATTTTTAGCGATTTAAAAAAAAAAAAAAGTGATGCCATTTTGGAGACACCCATTGGTAAATTTTTATTATTTTTTCGATTGAACCGTTTTCGAGTTATAGCCACTTTTTTATTTTAGTAATATTCTTATTTTGGTGATTTTTCGAAAAAAAATTCTTCCATCCGACTTGGACCACTTTATGTAACCCTCTTAGGAACCGGCAAAAAATTGGTTAATTTTTCGATTTGACGCTCCGTTTCCGAGAAATAGAGATTTTTCCTAATTTTTTGATATTTTCGATCAAAAATGGGGATGGGTTACCCTGGGTAACCCATTACCCATCGTCGTGGGTAGCTTCCCATTATTTTCCCCATATCCCTGAGGGCAATGAGTAATCGTGATGAGTAATTCCCCATTGTCGTGGATAGCTACCCGCTATTTTCCCCATTGCCCTGAGGGTAATGGGTAATCGTGATGAGTAATTCCCCATTGTCGTGGGTAGCTACCCGCTATTTTCCCCATTGCCCTGAGGGTAATGGGTAATCGTGATGAGTAATTCCCCATTGTCGTGGGTAGCTACCCATTATTTGCCCCATTACCCTGAGGGTGATGGGTAATCGTGATGGGAAATTCCTCATTTTCGTGGGTAGCTACCCATTATTTTCCCCATACGGATAACCCCTGGGTAACCCAGGGTAATTCATTACCCACGAAATACGAACCCTGATAAAAATTTGTAAAGTTATGCTGAGACTGCTCGCAACTTTGCAGAATTTTCAGTTGAGAAAGTGCACCTAATGTGTCAACCATTTGATGAGTGGTTAATCAATTTGAAGAAACCAGATCGGTTATGGACAGCAAGACCCCTGTGCGTCAATGTACCGATCGGTCTCTTGCAAACATTGCTGCTGTAAACAAGAGTGTCGCCGAAACCCCGAAAACATAAATTTGGCATCGTTGTACCCGCTATTTTCCCCATTGCCCTGAGGGTAATGGGTAATCGTGATGAGTAATTCCCCATTGTCGTGGGTAGCTACCCATTATTTGCCCCATTACCCTGAGGGTGATGGGTAATCGTGATGGGAAATTCCTCATTTTCGTGGGTAGCTACCCATTATTTTCCCCATACGGATAACCCCTGGGTAACCCAGGGTAATTCATTACCCACGAAATACGAACCCTGATAAAAATTTGTAAAGTTATGCTGAGACTGCTCGCAACTTTGCAGAATTTTCAGTTGAGAAAGTGCACCTAATGTGTCAACCATTTGATGAGTGGTTAATCAATTTGAAGAAACCAGATCGGTTATGGACAGCAAGACCCCTGTGCGTCAATGTACCGATCGGTCTCTTGCAAACATTGCTGCTGTAAACAAGAGTGTCGCCGAAACCCCGAAAACATAAATTTGGCATCGTTGTCAACAACTCCAAATTTCAGGAAGCACTACGCTGCGAGTTTTGACAAAATACCTCCACCTTCATGCGCACAAAATTCAGCTTACTCAGGAGCTCAAATCAGCAGACCATGGAAAGCGCCGGCAATTCGTTCAATGGGTAATGGAGCAAAGTGAAATTAATGTAAATTTTTCAAAAAAAAAACTCATCTTCTCCGATGAAGCGCAAATCCATTTGAATTGCTTCGCGAAGACACAAAATTCTGGAATTTGCAGGTCAGAAAATCCTCATGCAATACATGGGAAATAAATGCAGCCACAACAAGCCACTATCTGGTGCGAATTTTGGTCAGGCGGCGTGATTGGGTCTTACAGTTTTGAAGATAATGACGAATTTGCAGTGACTGTGAACGGCATTCGTTACAGAACAGGATAACGGAATTCTTGTGGCCACAACTGGACGGTGTGGATGTGGACGATATGTGGTTTCAGCAAGACGGCGCTACCTGCGCCACAATCGATTTATTGCGGCAACAAGATCATGCGATTTCTTTCTTTGGGATTTTGTGAAATCTGGGGTTTATGCGAATAAACCAGAAACAATTTCTGATCTCAAATCCGAGTTCCAACGCGTCATAGGTGAGATACACCCTCATTTCTGTGAAAAGGTCATGGAAAATTTCATGAAAGGGGTAATTTAATTCAATAATTGTTTGACGAATATATTATTCCATTCTTAATCGGGACATGTCTACTTTACAATCTCTAATAAAAAAAATCACAACTATCTCAAAATATACATGTCTGTATTCTAAAATGAAAAAGTGCAACCTTACTGAGCCACCTTTTATATAGGCAAGGTATAATTGGATGTATGCAAAATAGTTCCGCTTACCTTTTTTTGTGCAAACTAACATTCCAATTTCAAACATAAATCCACCAAACTTTAGAAATGCAAATTATAATGATAAAAATTAGTAGAACATAATTTTTTGAACAAAATTGTTTTTTCGCCAGCCTAACAACTCATTGGCAGTGGAAAAATTTCTTTGATTTCGTATCAAAAGTCCGAACAAAATCTAATGTATGCGAATTTAGTTTTTTCTGGATTTGATTGAGTCAGGACGCATTGAAAATGTGGTGTTATATAATACAATAAATATTCATTTGATTTTGTATTGTGTATTCCCAACAAAATGTTTCCAGGAATAAAAGAAAACGAATAAGGCTGTGGGCGGATCGAACTCTTTTAGTCCGTGGTAAAATTGGGTGAATAAATTTTGTTATGGTAGATACAATTTTGTCATTTTGTTGTGCGGATTCATGTGATGAAATTTTGACAGATCATTAACAAATTTTTGACATTCAGTCGCCACACAAAACAAGATAAGTCAGTTAGTGGTGGCGTTGAAATGGAAAAATAACTTATTTTTGCGGCTTTGGAAGAATTGGTGAAGTTGCAGTTCAGCCAAATGACGTTTTTGTTAATATTCCGCGCAAAAGGTAAGCGACCTAACCAAAGCATATAAAACATTTGTGTTAGCAGGATGTATTCAATAAGGTGGTGCGAGCAGCAGATGTCGATGTTGTACAAGGTGTTTCAAAAGAACTCATCCGATGTTGTTTGGCTCTCATTTTTTTCTCAATGAAAAACTTCGATTCTGTTTTTTGATTATGTTTATTTGAACCTGTAGAATTTTATTGAATATGTTCAGAAGATGACATCGGTTAAATGGGCGCCGTGACAATTCGTTTTATGGCATTTTTGTTCATAATGATTTGAAAATCTTACTGAGCGATGAGGCTCATTTCCGCCTCAGCGGGTACGTGAATAAGCAAAACTATCGCTTCTGGGGCACCGAAAATCCACGAGTGATGCACGAGGAACCATTACACCTGCTCAAAATGACTGTATGGTGCGCTGTTCACGCAGGAGGAGTCATCGAGCCATTTTTTCGAGAACGCCGGTAGACAAACGACGACAGTGGACGGTGCGCGCTATACGGCCATGTTAACCGAGTTTTTTCTGCCGTAAGTCGACGAATTAGGACTGGTGGACATGTGGTTCCAACAGGACGGAGCAACGGCACACACTGCGCGAGCCACAACCGATATTCTGAAGGCGACGTTTCCGGGTCGTCTCATCTCTCGTTTTGGCGATTTGCACTGGCCCGCAAGACCGCCCGATTTAACCGTTCCAGACTTTTTTTGTGGCGGTTTTTGAAGTCCCGTGTTTACGTGAACAAGCCCGAGACCCTGGAAGCCCTCAAGGTCAACATTCGACACGAGTGCGAGAATCTGTCGCCCGAAGTTCTCGCCGAAGTGATGAAAAATGCCATGAAACGAGCCCGTATGGTAATCAGTTGTGACGGCGCCCATTTAACCGATATCATCTTCTTAACTTAACCAATAAAATTCTAAATGTTCAAATAAACATAATCAAAAAACAGAATCGAAGTTTTTCATTTAGAAAAAAAATTGAGAGCCAAACAACATCGGTTGACTTCTTTTGAAACACCTTGTATAACAAACTTTGGGTTCAATATGACCTGATTAGAATGAAAATAAAACTCAAAAATTACTTAGAATTTAATATATTTATATTTTTCATTTTAAACAATGCAAAAACAATTGTTTAAGCAGCATTTGACAATTTTCGTTGGCCAAATGAATGAAACAAAACCAATCAGCATTGTTGATGCTATCACCTTACCAAATACATCTTGTTGTTGAACAAATGTCATTATTGTACGGTTCGTTGTCACCATTTATAGTAACCCTGAGACGAGTCTAATTGTTGACACTTTAAATTCACCACGCAAACTTCAAAATTTTGTTCAGTGCAAAATATTTGAACCAATATTTGAATCAAAAATAAAATACATTTGAATGTGAGCAACAAGAAATTTCTAAAAAAATTAAAAAAAAATAAGTTGGATGTTCTAGTGGGGCCACCAGTTCAATGCGCGTTGATTGTAATGGTTGTAAACAAACGCTTAGTGTGAAGTAAAATAGCGTTACATAAAGCAAATGAAGCAATTTTTTCTCAGACAACCAAGAGAATGTACCCGATTTGTCGTAATGTTTGGGAAATCAAGCAAAGTTTCTTGATTTATGCTTAAAATCAACAAAAGTGGAAAAATCAAGAAAATTGTTGTCAGTGCGAATGCCGCATAATATTGACATTTAGTGCTGACAGCAATGTGAGAGTTTCTTTCGAATAGTGTGGGGTCCGTCATATATTTCACCCCTCTACTCTGTGGCAGTTGTGCGGCTTGTTGTGGATTCCCCCCTTCACCATCACCTTCGACCACGATGCGCAGCCATTTGACCCCACCCCACGTCCCGCATTTTTTGATTCATGAATTTTTTTTCCAACCTCTCAAATTTTCTCAGATATTTTTTTGCTTATTTGGATTGGTTTAGTAAACCTACTTCATTTTAGACATTTACATATTGCAATGTCTGTAGCTTTGTTCCTTTACTTTTCGGGTAAATGAGAGTAAAAGCAAAATTCACTGTCAAATACTCAAATTTACCCAAAAGTAAAGGAACGCAAAAAACCACTTTTCTTACCCGAAAACAAATGTCACAACACAAAACATATGCTTGACAACAAATCTTGCATATTATGGTAATTTTCACTGTTCATTTGCACACTTCCCACCTTCTTTAAATAAGCACTCTCAAAGCAATCACTTTTCAAGTTAATAAAATTGTAAATGTAATCATTTTTTTTTTCACTTGTTATTTTTTTCACAAATAATACATATGTTTTTATGTTGACGTTTCGGACAGCTGATTGTTTGACACTTTGCCCAAACTTACCCGAAGAAAAAGTCTGGGTAAGTTCGGTAAAAAGAGAAACGCATTTTGACGTTAAGAGAAACAAAAAGTCGCTCTCATTTACCCAATTTTTGCGTACGGGAACGCTTTTGGGTAAATTTGGGTTCCCGCGGGATCCCGCGGTAAAGTAAAGGAAAAAAGCTTGTATTTAATATTTTGAGTATTGAACCAAACTTGATGGTGACTGTTATATCCTAGAAGTGAAGCGGTTTTAAGCCAAACCGATTAAATTTGACTACACCTCGAAGTGTGCAGTTTTTGCAGGCGTGTAGAACGACATATTAGTACAATCTTCTTTACCCGTACCTCCGCTTCATCGATACAAAAAACTCACAAATTCGCGTCAATATCATTGGAAAGCGTTCCCATTCCATCATCTCCGAAACATCCTAGGGTTCGTGGTCATTTTCTCGCCGCGTCTCCAGGTATTCTCACATTAAATTGAATACAAATATTTAAACAAAAACTTTTTCCACAAAATCAAAACAAAAACGAGAAAACAAAACGCTCCCACACACTCGCAAACTAAAGGGGCAAAATAAATACCTCAGCTGTTAGTTTGCCAGTTTGTGTTTTGGCGTTGCCACATCAGATAAAGACCGGACAACATATACAAAAGCTCGTGTATGGGGTTAAACCGCTCGTAGATCTCCAATTCAACATAGTACTGCGACCACAGTATCAACGTCTACAACACCAACTACTACCACAACATCCACAACAACAACGAAACTACAAACAACAACATCATCAGTTTTCACACTCGCTCCTACAACTTCATCATCAACATATACATATTTAACAACACCATATATCACTACTGCTATTTCGAAAGATTGCTCATCAGCAAAGCCACAAACCGGATTGTTATCCACATCTAATACAACACCTAAATCTGGCAACACGGTGGATAGTCCGTCCAGTTCACAATCCAATGATGCTGGCAACTTCGTAAATAACATTCACACCCATCTTCCTGTCAATGCTGGTAGAAATGGTAAGCAAACTAGTTTTAAAAACAGTTCGATCAAGGCAAAACGGTCAAGATCTAGCCCCGAGGCCAATGCCAATAACAGACCCAAGCAAAAGAAAATGCAAGACTATTGGTTACAGTCGCCTACAAACAGATTCGCCTCACTTGCTATAGATGAGGATGAAATCACATCTGAGGAAGCTAAACCAAAACCTCCACCAATCTATATATATATGGTGGAAAATATTCAGCCACTTAATATCCTATTACAAGAAATAGCTACTAATGAATATATATTACGTATACTAAGAAAAATGAGGTCAAAATCCAATCATCAACAGAGCAAACATACGGTATAATTACCAAAGCTATACAGGAGAGAAATACAGAGTTATATATATATAAATTGAAAGGCGAGAGAAATTTTAATGTAGTTCTAAGGGGTCTACATCCATCCACACCCGTAGAAGAGATTAAGAATTTCATATCGGCACAAGGTCACGATGTCGTTAATGTATGTAACATTAAAGGCAACAGAACCAAACTTCCCATGCCATTATTTTGGGTTAATCTTAAACAAAAATCAAATAACAAAGAAATCTGCCAAATACAACGAATGTTGTTTACTAAAGTAAACGTTGAACCACCCAAACCCAAACACAGCCTACCACAATGTATGAATTGCCAAACGTATGGCCATACAGATAAATTCTGCCATCGCACACCAAGTTGTGTTAAATGTACAGGCAGTCATCATACTAATGACTGCCCCATAAAAACAAAACAAAGTGTTGTAAAATGTGTCCTATGTGAAGGAAATCATCCTGCAAACTACAAGGGTTGTATAGTTTACAAAGATTTACAAAAAAAGCATTGCCAGGCCTCCGCAAGAGGGAATTACCTGGAAATAACACAAGGTCAGATGGCTTTGAAGCTCCATATATTCAACTTACCGAGAAAACTCCTTCCTCAGTCAACATTCCAACAAATAAAACATAGTGCCAAGTCGCAAAAGAGCACATCACACAAAAAACAATCCCAATTTTGAATGAAGGTTCAGAATTCAGCGATTTAAAATCTATGATCAAAAGCCTCATGCAACAAATAGGTAGCCTTCTTAGCCTAATAACTACTCTACTAACTAATCTTACAATACGAGATCTAATTTGAATATAGCTATCTGGAATGCTAATGGCCTCAGCCAACATGTCCTTGAACTAAAAACCTTTCTGTCAAGTCATAAAATAGATATTATGCTCGTCTCCGAAACACACTTTACCCAAAAAAACCACATCATAATACAAAATTACGACATTTATACCACCAACCATCCTGCAGGAACGGCACGAGGGGGTGCTGCCGTTATAATTAAAAAGGATATTAAACATAGCCTAATGAATACCACCAAAGGAATTAATTTACAGTCATTTACTTTCCAACAAGGCCAAAAACAATAAAATCCGACCACTGGCTCAGAAGTTAGCAACTTTACCCTACTATCCTCCGACCGGCAATCCGAAAATTTTGAACCCGCTGCCATTTCGCACCCTTGCATTTTCGGACATGGTCCTAGTGAACTTTTCTTCATGAAATGAGCCAAGGAATACGCTGGAGAAATTTCTCCGGAACTTCCTGAATCACCCTGTATAATGCGTCGTAAAAGTTTGACATTAAAATAGACAGAATCCCCCCAATTAAAAACCCCAGTGGTACATGGTCTAAAAACGGGGAATTAAAAAGCTGATACATTTTCAAACCATCTCTGGAATGTCTTTAAGGCTTTCCCATCAACCAGAAACGATGATCACATTCTAAACTTTCTCTCATCTGCAGGGCAAACGGACTTTCTTGTAAAGAGCACAGATAACAAAGAATTACCACGCATAATAAACCAGTTGCCGAACAAGAAGAAAGCCCTGGGCTTTGATCTAATTACGACAAAAATTATGAAGGAACTACCTGTAAAGGCGATAACCCACTTCAGAAATCTTATAAATGGGGTATTTTGGACAGGATACTTTCCCGTACAGCTTAAGGTAGCGGAAATTATAATGCTACCAAAACCTGGTAAACCCCCGAGAACGTAAACTCATACAGACCAATAAGCCTGCTTCCCGTTCTGGGGAAAATCATTGAAAAACTACTGCAAATAAGATTAAAACCTATTCTCCATTCAAACCAACTCATACCAGACCACTAATTTGGATTTCGAGAGCAACATGCAACAATAGAACAAGTACACTTAATAGTAAAATACATCAGATCTGCATTTGACAAGAAAGACTATTGTTCTGCAGCATTTTTAGATGTTAGTCAAGCTTTTGACAAAGTGTGGCATATAGGATTGTTGTACAAACTAAAAAATATCTTACCGTACCCCTTGTACGAAATATTAAGGTCATACCTGTTAAACAGATATTTCAGACAGAACTAAACTAAAAATGTGTGGATCAGGCGTCCCACAGGGTAGTATCTTGGGACCTATTTTATACACAATTTTCACAGCTGGTATCCCAATAAGTGAAAATACAATTATAGCTACGTATGCGGATGATACCGCGCTGCTCTCATCACATCAGGATCCTGTAATCGCTTCCAAACACCTACAAGCCCTCCTAAATAGAGTCGGCAACTGGTGCCATTTATGGCGACTCAATTAATGCTAATAAGGCAGCACATGTGACCTACACCCTGCACCGAACACTCGAAAATCAAGAACTACCTCAAGCAGAAAGTACGAAATATCTAGACATTCACTTAGACATACGGCTTACATAGCAAAAGTATATACTAGCACAGAGAAAACAATTAGGGCTAAAATTTACGTCAATGTACTGGCTCATTGGAAGGAATTCGAAACTGTTGCTGGATAATAATCTCTTATTATACAAAAATGTATTTAGGCCAATCTGGACATATGGTTGTGAATTATGAGGTTCTGCCTCAAAAACGAACATCATGGGTATACAGCGCTTCCAATCAAAGTTTCATACGCCTAACTGCTGAAGCTCGTGACGAGGCAACTCCAAAAGTGAGTAACTCAGTAAAATTCGCACTGCCAGGAAATACTATCAAAATGGTCAAACCTCGTGAAACATGTGAAAGGAAATATCACACTGTATTGCTGGCCGTCGATCCTGGGTTCGAACCCGACTCTGACCACCTTCAAATTTTCTTTCGGCGGCGGTCACCTCGCATAGTGACGGCGACACTATCGAGTATCTAGCCATGAAAAAGCTTCTCAAAATACCGTTCGGAATCGGTGTAAAACTGTAGGTCCCAATCAGTGAGTGAAAACTGGAAAGCGCACAGCTCAGTGATTGTGAGAAGTTCTCCCCAGTCCCTTCATGGGATGTAATGGGAAACCATTAATTTTTTTTATTGCTGAAGTTAATTTTTATGACCAATGTATGAAGCTCTTAACCATACTGACAGATATCAAACTTAAAAAGAAACGTAATAATAAATGGAACAATATGCTCTCAAAACTAAAACCTGGCGACAGATCATTTTGGAAAATCAGTCGAAACTTAAGAGGCAAAGCAAATAGAAAAATTCCCCAATTTACACAAGGCAACAGAAAAATAAACACTGTTATTGAAAAGGCGCAGATGTTAGTAGATATGTTTGCCAATACTATTAATATTACCTCCAGTTGCAAGCATTCGATAGACAGAATAGTCAACACTAAAATAAACCACTTCATAAAAGAAGTTGTGAGTTCAGACGACGATGAGCCCATATTTTTAGATGAATTGTCTGTTTAGATTTTATCACTTAAGGCTTCAAAATCTCCAGGTTTGGACAATATCTCAAATGTAGTAATAAAATATCTTCCTACTGAATCAATTCAACTGACTTACTTACTTACCTATCCGGTCACGAACAACCCCGAGGGGTAAGGGACCTTACAAAAGGAAGATAACATATTTCGCCAACCAGTTCAATCTTTTGCCTTATCTCTCCAGCTAGCAATACCAAGTGTACGCAGGGATTCGTCAGCCTGATCCTTCCAGCGGAGTCTTGGTCTTCCTATTTTTCGTCATCCTTCGGGTTCGGTTTCGAAAACCCTTCGTGCTGGTTGATGTTCATCCATTCTCCGCTTAACTATGTAAATGTCGGGATATAGCTCATACAGCTCATGGTTCATGCGTCGCCGATACTCGCCGTTGTGCACTATAGGGCCATAAATTTTTCGGAGTATTTTTCTCTCGAAGACTCCTACAGATGTTACGTCTGCTTGCGATAAGACCCAATATTCTGCGCCATAAAGCAAGACAGGTTGTATTAGAGTCTGGTATAGTTGGACTTTTGTTACTCGAGAGACGGCTTTATATCTAAAGTGCTTGCTTGGCCCAAAATAACATCTATTCGCAAGCACAATTCTCCGCTTGATCTCAAGGCTGACGTTGTTGTTTTTGCTTACGGCAGATCCGAGGTATATAAATTCGCCTACCACCTCAAAATTATAACGGTTATCAACGTTCACGCTTTGGTCTAATCGCGTGGAGGCCCTGCTCGTTAAAACCATTAATTCTGTCTTGCCCTCATTTACCGTCAGACCCACTTTTCCTGACTCCTTCTCAATTCCCGAAAACACCGAAGTAACTTCTCTAACTGTGCGTCCAATGATATCTACATCATCAGCATACGCGAGCAGCATGCGACTTTTGCTGTTGATGGTTTTATTCATATTGACTGCAGATCGCATGATAGGGTGTCGCCTTGCCTGAGGCCTCGCTTAGTTTCGAAAGGTTCGGTAAGATCCTTACCAACTTTCACTGCGGATTTGGTGTTCGTCAAGGTCATCCTTCAAAGGCGTATGAGTTTTGCAGGAATACCAACCCCAGACATTGCTTCATAGAGTTTCTCCCGTATCAGACTATGTAGGCCGCCTAATAATCGATAAATATATGATAGGCATCAAATTGTTTTTCGTGTGTCGACTCCAGGATTTGGCGTAGCTTGAAACTCTGGTCAGTTGTCGATTTTCCAGGCCTAAAGCCGCACTGGTATGGCCCAATCAGGGCAGCAATAATTGGTGGTACTATTTCGCACATTATACTTGATAGAACCTTATATGCTATGTATAAAAGGATTATTCCACGGTAGTTGGTGCAGATACTCGGGTCACCTTTTTCAAATATGGGACATACTACACTGAGACTGCAATCGCCGGGCATGCATTCATCTAACCAAATTTTGCTAATGAGCTGATGCATACACCTTATCAGCTCATCCCCGCCAGCCTTAAACAGCTCCGCCGGTAATCCAGTGGCTCCTGCGGTTTTCTTGTTCTTAAGTCGGGCAATAGCTGTTCCGACCTCGTCTTGGTTAGGAGGAGGGCAATCGACGTCGTCGTCCATATTGTGATCGATTGTCCAATCGTCATTGGATATCCAAAGTACTAGGAGCGCAGAGAAATAATCTCTCTATATTCCCAACATGCTCTGCACATCTGCGATGATATTACCGTCCTTGTCTTTACAAAAGGGAGGCCCCGAACCATGTCCATTAGTTCCGTTTTTGACTTTTCGGTAGAATTTTCGGGCTCCGTTCTTCCTTCTGTATGCCTCAATTTTCTCACTCTCGCCCTTTCTCCACTGACGTTTCTTACGCCTACAGATACGGTTTTTCGTTTACAACTTGTAAATTCACACAAAATAATGGCATCGTTTTTGACTTCCGTGGAATATTGAAATGTTGCATTCCTTGTATAATACCAATTCCAACGTATCGCCGTTCAAAAGACTCATGGTGGCAATTATCATAATTTCAACACCTAAATTTCCAAATTGATTTTTATAGAACACACTATCAACACTATGGCACGTCTTCCTTACTTCCAACTGACCACTTGCCTTGTATTCAACTTGTTGACACTGGGTCATAAATAAAAATGTAGCTATGTATGATTTATGGGTCAACACAAGGCGTCTACCATTGTGACTACATAGCTATGCACCACTTTATCATTGTATCACAGAGTGCGTATGATTAATGTGAGACACCTTTTAAAATACCTTTATGTTAGTCATGCGTACAGTGGCCCATGTGTGCAATGCCAAGGATGATTTAATAAATTGAAGTTATTGAGCTCAATGAATTGGGAATAGATTGCTTGTGACAAGTGGCATATTTTACTCCAGGTTTCTGCTTTGAGGGCGAATGATTCATTCACAAAATGATTGTTTTTGTTAAGGGCGGGTAAAGTTTTAATTTACCTGCCAGATATTATCCGGAATAAATTCATAAATCAGCCTACAATTATTGTCTTCACATCACATCAAAATTAATCAGGGATTATATTCGTAGATATTTTACACATTTATTGCTGAACATGTACGATCTCTAGGAGTGTTCGTGGACAAAATTTTTCTATTATCCGGTCTAATTTATCCATTTTATAACTTTTCAAATACTTACTTACTTAGGTGGCTTAAAATAACCCAATGTGGTCAATGACCTTACAAACTGAGGATAACATGTTTCGCCAACCGGCTCCATCTGCAGCTTTGTTTTTCTCCAGTTGACAACACCAAACTCTTGCAGTGAATATTTCACGTGGTCTAACTAGCGAAGTCTTGGTCCTTGTATTTTTCGATGTCCTTCGAGTACGTCTTCGAATACCTTTCGCATTGGTTCATTCCGATCCATTGTAGTGGTATGGCCTAGCCAGCGTAAACGTGCTATCTTGGAGATTATACAGCTCTTAGTTCAACCCTCGTCGTTACTCGCCGTTTTCTCTTATAGGGCCATATATTTTCGAAACCATATTTCTCTCGAAGACTCTGCACCCAAAAGCAGGACAGCTCGTATGAGAGTCTAATTTAGTTGGATCTTAGATTCTCGAGAGCGGGTATTATTTCTGGAGTCCTAGCTTAGCCCGATATAGTTACTGTTTGCAAGCCCAATTCTCCGTTTGATTTCTAGGCTGAACCTTATTGTTTCTGTTTATGGCAGATCGGAGGTATATGAGTGTAGAACTTGCCAGACTTGCCTTGATCTCCTTTATCTTAAAGCTGGAAGCTTTATTTGATGAGTGAAACAATGATTTTATTGTTGTGAAATTAATTTTAATTTTAATGCGACTGTTCAGTATGACAATTGTAAAGAGAATAAGAAAGAAGAAAAACAAAATCATGTAATTGTAAATGTATGTGTGTGCGTATAAACGAAATTGAAATGTCATAATGTCACAAGCGACACATTAAGTGTGAACGCACTATAGTTTCTTAAGCTTCGTTCATATCTTCAACACTCCCCGTCGTTCACACCAAGTTGCATTTCTCTCGCAAATAATTATGTTTGATTGCAGGTAACGGTTTTGTCAATAGATCCGCAACCATTTCTTCCGTAGGACAGTATTCGCAATCGATAATCTTATGCCCGATCATATCTCGAATCATTTTGTAGCGTGTGTCCATATGCTTCGTTTTGTAAGAAAATTTATGATCACGTACCAATTTGATGCAACTTTGATTGTCTTCAAATATCGTTGTTGGAATGTCAATTTTCTCGTGCATTTCTTCTAATAGTTGCCGCAACCACTTCACCTCCTTTGACGCTTCGGATATTGCAATGAATTCGGCCTCACACGATGAAGATGCAATCACATTTTGCTTGTTGCATGACCAACTGATTGTACCGCCGTTGAAGTATATTATACGTCCGCTGATTGATTTTCGATCAACTTTGTCGTCGGCCCATGTTGCATCTGCATACCCAAATAATGATGAATTCTTTAATTGAACGTTGCTTAACTTCAATTTCAAATGATGCGATGCTTTCAAATATTTGACGACCCGCTTCAGTTGATTCCAGTCCTCGTTCGTCGGCTTTGACACTTTTTGCGCTAAAATACTAACGCTTGCTGAAATATCCGGTCGTGAATTCACTGATAAATACAACAATCGGCCAATCAACGATCTGTATTTTGAATTGCTCTCCAACTGTTGTGATGAATTCGATTTTCCGTAACCAACTTCCATCGGAGTCTTTGCTGCTTTGGCATCTTGCAATCCAAAATCCGACTCTATTTTCATTATATATGCCGATTGATTTAGCTCAAAGTTTTCGTCAACGTCCTTTGTAACTTGCATGCCCAAATAATAGCTAATTGGGCCCAAATCGTGCATTACAAAATGTGGCTTAAAAATGCACTCAATTTCCTCCATCCGTTTGGTGTTTGGACATACTACAATCAAATCGTCGACGTAAACAATCACGTAACAATATTGACCGTCAATTTCTTTTGAATACATGCATGGATCATTGTAGCTTTGTTGAAAGCCTGCTTCAATGAGCACTTTGTGTAACGCCGTGTTCCATGATCTAGCCGCCTGTTTCAGACCATAGATGCTTTTCTTAAGTAAGCATACCTTTGAGCCATCGCCATCGAATCCTTCCGGCTGCTTCATGTAAATTGTTTCATTCAGCTTTCCGTTCAAAAATGCTGTTTTCGCGTCGAAATGATGAACAAGCATTTTTCTTTTCGCAGCCACCGATAACAATGTTCGAAACGTTGTATGCATCACAACTGGTGCAAATACCTCATCGTAATCTTCTCCATATTTTTGTGAATAACCTCGTGCAACAAATCGCGCCTTATATCGCTGCACGTCACCATCAGCACTCGTTTTTATTTTAAAAACCCATTTGCTACCGATTGCTGTTTTACTCGGTGGCAAATCGACTAGTTCCCAAGTACCGTTGTGTTGATGTGCCTCGATTTCTTCCTGCATCGCAGTACGCCACTGCACTCGTTCATCGCCTTGAATTGCTTCCCTGTAATTCTTTGGTTCATTCATTTCTCTGACCATATTTATTTCAACGATCAAACGCTTTGGTGGAATGCCTTTGTTTAATCTTTGTGATATGCGCCTTACTTGCTGATCCTGGTCGACTTCATCTTCATTTACAATCGTATCATCCGAATCTGTCTCCCCCTCAGCCGTATCGTATTTTTCAATAGTAACGTCATGATCATCCTTTGTTTCTTCATGAGCATTTGCTTGCTCCCCTTGAACCGACGAATTTTCACCAGCTTTTGTAGCCTTACTAGTTGCGTTTAAATCGATCGAGATTTCATTTTTACTGGTAATTGCTGTCCCAAATCGAACATCTCTACTAATCACTACTTTGCGTGTTGTTGCGTTATAGCATCGAAAGGCTTTAGACCTTTCATCATAGCCCAGAAAAATCATCTCGATTCCGACGTCATCCAACTTTCCTCTCTTCGCGGAAGATACATGAACATAACATTTAGAACCAAATATGTGGAAACTGTTTATACCTGGTTTAATACCATTCCATCGTTCATACGGTGTTGTGTTCGTTGTTCTAGTTATCACACGATTTTGAATGAAATTAGCCGTGGCAACTGCCTCGCCCCAAAAACTGTTTGGTAAACCTGCATCGATGAGCATGCAACGCGCCATTTCAATTAACGTGCGATTCTTTCTTTCGGCTTTACCATTTTGCTGTGGACAGTCCGCTGCCGTTAACTGCATTTGAATGCCTTGTGACCGCAAATACTTGACATTTTCTGTAGATGTGTATTCTCCACCCCGATCGGATCGAATCACCTTTGGTTTTCGACCAAATTTGTTCTCACACAGTGCAACAAAACATTTAATTGTTGCATCAACTTCCGATTTGTGTGCCAGTAAAACGACGAATGTGAATCCAGAAAAATCATCGATGAGTGTTACAATATATCGCTTTCCAGTTGGAGTCATTGTTCGCATTGGACCGCAAACGTTCGAATGTACCAAGTCCAATACCGCTGTCGACTCGTTCGTTGATTTCTTTGGGAACGGTAAACGTGTCATTTTGCCCCTCATAAATGTGTCACATACTTCGTTGATACCACATTCGACTATTTGCAGTCCCTTAATTGAACCATCGGATGCCATTTTTCGAATAGCTGCTGGATCGCGATGTCCCATTTTTCGATGTAGCTGATGTATGCATTCATCATTATGTGCAAGTACCGCACAAACTGAATCCGGTTGACGCAATACATACAATTCGCCTACTGCATCAGCTACACCAATCTGTTGACCATCATACTTTATTTGACAAATTTTATTATCAAATTCTACCTTGAAACCATTTTTCGCCAGCTGCCGGACTGAAAGTACATTTCCAACCAATTTTGGTGCATACAACACCTCAGTTACTTTTGCTTTACGAATGCATCCAATTTCGTTCAAAAATGTCAAAGTTCCCGTACCAATTCCATGAATTTTCGCTGATTCACCGTTTGCCAATTTGACTGAGCCGTCGTACGTTTCATTGATTTTCGTATAAAAACTCTTGTCGTTTACACAATGACGTGTTGCACCCGAATCGATCAGCCAACCTTTGTGTGCTTTGCCGACCGAAAATATGAAGTCCGATTCCTCGACCAAATTCACCTTATCTGCTGCTTTCCCATTGTTAGTAGTTTTATTTTTACTGTCGCCGGCCCTCTTTGCCAACCAGTCTTTATATTTCTGGCAATTTTTCTTCTGGTGATTAGGCTTTTTACAGAAAAAACAAACACTAACCTTTGCAACAGTTTTCAGTACTGAATCATTCGAGCCACCTGCTGCACTTGCATGGCGCTCATATTCTGCAATTATATGCTGTTTTGCCACATCAAATGTCACCTCTGCTTCGTTGCGTGCACCGAGCGCTGAAACCAATGTGTCATAACTTTCTGGCAAACTGCTTAGCAAAAATATTTTGCTCCATAATGTTGACAATTGTACCTCTCCGATGTCGCTCAGTTGTGTGAACAATTCTTGCATTCGATATATGTGCGCCTTTACATCGCCACCTTCTGCCATTTTCAACGCACAAATTGAGCGCACCAAATACACTTTATTTGCGAGTGTATTCTTCTCATGATAATTCTTTAAAGAATCCCATGCTTCTTTTGCCGTTTTTGTTGAACGAATGTGCGCCAGTTGATCATCTTCCACAGCTAAACCGATTGTACCACGTGCCTCGTCATCCTGTTCATCCCACCTGTCAATTTCCGTTTGATTCTGTATTACACCTGCGGCGCCCAACGCAGCTATTGGTTTCGTCCCCTCAATCACCTTTTTCCACAAATTTTGGTTTCGAAGCAGCATTTCCATTCTGAACTTCCAATTAGCATAATTGCTATCGTTCAGCTTTACGAATTTTGGGTTTGCTGAATCCACCATTCTCTGTATGCAAATTTGTTTCGTGTCTCCGTTGTGATTAACTTTAATTTCAATTTCACACTTTAATTTTCCGATTTCTCTCATTCACTGGGCTCATAACCTGTAGAACTTGCCAGACTTGCCTTGGTCTCCTTTATCTTAAAGCTGGAAGCTTTATTTGATGAGTGAAATAATGATTTTATTGTTGTGAAATTAATTTTAATTTTAATGCGACTGTTCAGTATGACAATTGTAAAGAGAATAAGAAAGAAGAAAAACAAAATCATGTAATTGTAAATGTATGTGTGTCCGTATAAACGAAATTGAAATGTCATAATGTGACAAGCGACACATTAAGTGTGAACGCACTATCGTTTCTTAAGCTTCGTCCATATCTTCAACAATGAGTTCGTCCTCTACCTCGTAATTATAACGGTTATCAAATTTTGCCCTTTCAGCTGGTTGATGATGGATGGAAGATCTGCTCATCGAAACCATTGGTTTGTCTTATCCTCGTATACTGCCAAACCCACTTTTCTGGTTCCTCCTCAATTCTGGAAAATACTGCAGTAACTTCTCGCATATTTCGGCCAATTATATCTGATACATCAACATACGCGAGCAGCATGTGACTTTGGATAAGCCATGGTACGACGAGGAATATCGCATTGCAACTGATGAAAAAGACGCTGCACGTATCGTAACGAAACAGTCAGATACAACACGTGCTGCGAGTGAGTGGTACAAGAGGCTGAGAAGGGAGGAAAACCAGCTATTTAGGCAGGGGAAATGGTAGTGGAGGCAGAGGGAGAGTGAAAGAACCGAAATGTGCAGGATGAGTGGCGAATCCCGAAAGTTTTTCGAGACAGTAAGATGATCGGATAAAGGGCTTAATAATGGGCTGCGCTCCTGCAAGGACGAGAATGGGAATCTGTAGACAGATGAACAGTGTGCACTCAAAATGTAGAGAGACCACTTTTCAGCACTACTTCACTCAAATTCTTCCACTGAAGATCATGAGGTAATTATAGTGGAAGATAGTGTAGATTCTACCCCGCCTTAAGAACAATAAAACCCCTGGTGTGGATGGCCTACCCGCTGCATTTTTTAAGGCAGGTGGCGGCGACTTAAATGCGATATATGGCTGGGGGAAATCCTGTATTCAAAAAGGGTGATCCGTGTGTCTGTTCCAACTATCGCGGTATCAGTCTTTTATCCATCGCGTATAAGGTCTTGTCGAGTGTATTATGTGAAAGACTAAAGCCAATTATTGAAAACCTGATTGGACCTTATCAGTGTGGCGTTAGACCAGGAAAGTCCACGACTGACCAAATATTCACGCTACGCCAAAGCCTGGAAAAGAACCACAAAAAGCAAATCGATACATTCCAACTTTTTGTCGATCACAAAGCTGCTTTCGATAGCCCCTTACAGGGAAAACTGTTCGAAGCTATGTCTGAACTTGGTATTCTGGCAAAACTGATTCGCCTCTGTAGAATGACGCTGACCAACACCAAATCACCAATGAAATTGGCGAAAGACCTCACTGAACCATTCTGTACCAAGCGAGGACTTAGACAAGGCGACACACTTTCGTGCAATCTCTTCAACATCTTAATGGAGATAAGAATGAGAAAAGCTGCAGTAAATACGAACGAAATCATTAACACGAAAAGCCATATTTTGCTGGCGTATACTGACGATATAGACATCATTGGGCGAAATTTGCGAGGGATTACTGCAGTATTTTCAAGAATCGAAAAGGAATCAGCGAAGGGGGTCTTGCTATTAATGAGGGCAAGACAAAACTGATGGTGTCAACGACTAGAGAAACCTCTCGACTTGACCCGCACTTGAACGGTGACAACCCACCAAGGACGTCAACGTCAGCCTGGAGAGAAATAGGAGAATTGTGCTTGCAAATAGATGTTATTTTGGGCTCATCAAGCAGTATAGTAACAAAGCCCTCTCTCGACGGCCAAAAGTCCATCTATATCAGACTCTCATTTTACCTGTCTCGACATATGTCTCCGAAACTTGGGTCATATCGCAAGCGGATGAAAAACACCTGCGAGTACTCGAGAGAAAAATTCTCCGTAAAATATATGGTCCTGTTAGGGAAAATGGCGAGTACCGACGTCGCTGGGACCAAGGCCTGTATAATTTATATTCTGACGTGGACATCTCTAGGCGAATCAAATTAGGCTAATTGCGTTGGCTAGGCTATGTCATCAGAATGGATGGAGATGCACCAGCGCGAAAAGTTTTCGATGACGTACCCGATGGAAGCAGGAAAAGGGGACTACCAAGACTCCACTGGAAAGACCAGGCAGAAGAATTCCTCCGTATACTTGGTGTTGCAACTTGGCGGGAAAAGGCGAAGGATAGAGCCAGTTGGAAGGATATGTGCTGGCTTAGCCCGATTGTTTAATTTGTTTGTTTAATTAATATGTGTAAGACGTCTGGCCTCACGAGGTTGTAAAATAGTCAATAAAAGTAAAGAGTATGTGACTTTAGCTGCTGATAGTTTTATTCGTATTGACTGCAGCGTTTCTCACGATGGATTCGATTAATATATTGAAAAGGTCATGTAATAGGGTCCTGAGGCCTCGCCTGGTACTAAATGGTTCGGTGAGATCTTTAACAATCTCTACTGAGGTTGGAGCCCATCTACAGTGTCATTCTACAAAGGTGTGTCAGCTTAGCAGCATTACCAAGGTACGAAAAAAGCGTCGTACAAATTTCCCCGCATCGGGCTGTCGAGGGCATCCTCATAATCTACAAAGAGGTGGTAGGCGTCGGTTTGTTTTTCCAGGGCTTTCTCCAGGATATGTCGTAGTGTGAATATCTGGTCGATAGATGACTTTCCAGGTCAAAAACCACACTGATAAGATGCCATCAGGTCTGCATCAAACATTACTATCGAGAGGACCTTGTATGCGATGGATAAAAGGGTCATTCCACGATAGTCGGTACATATACTCGGGTTGCATTTATTTTGAAAACAAGACACAGTATGGAAGACTCCAAACTTCGAGTATGTATTTGTCCAGCCAGATTTTGCATATGATGCGTGAGCCTTTCCAACTCATAGCCGCCAGCGTTAGGTAGCGCAGCCTGTAGGCCAACAGCACCAGCAGCTTTGTTGTAGAAAAATTGTAGTTCTAACTTCGCTTTGGCTAACATAACTTCGCTATGTGCTCAACACTCTCGTCTATATTGAAGTCCCTGGGACAAGTAAAGCAGAAAAGTGATCTCTCCATATTCCCAACATACTCTGAGCATCTGTAATAAGATTCACATCCTTATCACTACTAAAGGGGACCTTATTCAGTTCCGTTTCCCTTCCCTCGACTTTCACTCTGCTTAACCTTGTGCGAATCGTTACTGTAACCAGGTAGTTACTCGCCACCGATATCAGCAGGCTTAACGAAGCCATGCTTATGCCAGTTATTGCAATTCGCGCCATCGTTAGACAACCGTAAAACCTCATCCTCAACATCACTCAAACCCCCGTCAGTCAATGGGAGACGTTCGTGAATACAGTCAGCAAGGCGATTAGCCTTGTTGTCATCGCCCATAGTAAGTGAGCCATTCTCATCCCACAGGTCAGCCATGGGTGTCTTAGCCCCAACAACAGCTGCCGCCTTCACACGTCGAAAAGTTCCGCTGTTGACCAGAGTTCTACGCAAGTTGTGTTCCCTTGTCCGCTGCTCAAAGTCGCAAATGGATTCTTGGATGATCCGATCGAGTTTGCGCACTATGGCACGCACTGTCATCGCCCTGCCAGGATCCCCAGTCCTGTCAAATATCCGCCGAAGACGCTTCTTCTCCCGAATAAAGCCCAGTATATCTATCCCCTCCCGAATATTGTTGAAAAAGGTAGCACTGTTGTCCATTTTAAATGTCAATAGGTCATAGTGATTTTGAATTCTACCAGGCCGAGTCCTGTCATATTGCAGTTCATACTATCCGATAACTTTGTTTTCACCTCTCGTGATGTACATCCGACGTAGGGGAGTCAATCGATTTCGACATAGCAAGAATACGGATTAACTAGCGTAAGGAATTTGGAGACACTCTCGAAGTTGGGCGACAAATATGACGAGGGTCAGGTCAGGTTGGAATGGTCAGGTTAAAAAACCCCTCCGAAAGTTTGCTTTTACTAAATAGCGAAAAACTTCAAAAAATCGATGAATCGGTTAAAGACATATGTTCCTTTCGTTTTGTAAGATTATTCATCCCGTGAGTTGTTTGAGGCCAACTACGTAAGATTTTTCTTTTAATTATTTATTTACATTAGCAACAATTTTGTAATTACTAATTTAAAGTATTCATATTTTACAAAACATGAAATTTCACCAGAAATTTTAAAATGTAATATATCCCAACACAAGTCTAGTATTGTGTTATTTTTTAAAAAAACATTTCACAGTACATATACAGCGGCTTGAAAGCGTCATGTCTTTTTGAACTTCCGTCATAGTTAAATTATAAAAGCGAAGTTAAAACTGATAAGAAAACTGCTAGATGAAAATTTCGCGTTACAACTGCACAAAATATTTCAAGGTAAACTGTCTCATTTAAAACCTTCAGATTCTGGTAATATGTTCATGGAAATAAAAAAGAGTTTCAAGAAAAGTAAACCTCTTAATATGCAATTTATAAATTTACCGAGAAATGCGGCATACATCTTAACAAGGGCGGGAGTGAATCCGATGAATGCCGAAGAGAACAATATGAACAACTTTGTAATAAGAGATGAGGTACAAGTATTAGATGCAATAGGAGCATACTTCGAGTCATTCCACTCTCATAAAGAGATTGACAATGACAATACCACACACACATTAGTGACAGACCACTTTAAAGGACTCTTAGATATTAAAAATAGCTCTGAGAGGAATCAGAATTATATTATGAAATTTAATGACCAAGTGTTGTCTAATGATCTATATGAGGACCAATTAGGGAATTGTTTTATTACATTAGACCAACTGGTCTACGATTTTCAAAATTTAAGAGGGAAGCTTTCATCTGGCATAGACGCCATCCCGAATATAATACTGAAAAGATTGCCAAAAACTATAATATCGGAATATTGCACTTTGTTCAATAACATGATAAATAATGCATATTTCCCAAACATGTGGAAAACTGCAAAAGTGGTACTATTACCAAAAAAGGACAAAAATGCCAATGAAACGAAAAATATTAGAGCTATAAGTTTGCTTCCCAACATTAGTATGTGTAAACAACACAATTCAAAAAATCTGCGAAAAGTCGAATATAATCAGTGAGAAGAAATTCGGGTTCAAATGCAAAACACTCTACTGTTCATGCGATACATGTATTGACATCGAATATAAATTGGAACTGGAATATAAGTTATTGTACAGGGTCGTGCCTAATCGATATGGAAAGAGCATTTGACAGTGTTTGGATACAGGGATTAATTTATAAACTTAAAAATTACAAATTTCAGACATGGCTAATAATCCTGATCTATAACATGATAAGCCAATCGTTTCTCATAAAGATAAAACAAGCACAAACAAATATTCAATGGAAAATGGACTTCAGCAGCGGGGTACCGTAATATCTCCAACTCTTTTCAACATTTACTTACTTGAAATGCTCGACAAAACCGAAAATATAATTCCATTCGCAGACGACATAGTTATTTATCATGCGGATGATAAAAAAAATAAATAAAACCAATAACGGACTTCAGAATCAATTCGATACAATCGAAAAATACACCATTGATTGGATGCTACGGATAAACATAAATAAATGCGAATCTATACTATTTAGACAACCTGTGGGAAAATGCAACTATGATGTGAGAAAAAACCTGAAAACATTTAGCATTAAATCAAAACTAAACAATATAATTAAATATTTAGGAGTCTACCTAGACAATTTCTTATACTACAGCTTTCACATAAACGAAATTATTAGAAAAGCGACCAACGCTTACTTTATATACAGATCATTATTCCACTCCAAGTATATATCTCCGCAAGTTAAGATAGTTATGTATCAATGTATGATTATGCCCATTTCGTTCAATATATCTCCTTCAGTTATGGAAAAGATACGTGCTTTTGAAAGAAAATGTTTGCGAGCGTGCACTTCACTATTCAGAACTCCACAAAGTAATTTCAAAAAAAATCTGTTTCCAATAGAACTTTATACACAAAAGCTAATGTGATTAGAATAGATAACTTTATGATAACAATTTAATAAAAGCTCCGTATTTTGCTTTAGATAATTATTTGCTTAATACAGTTGCCAAGGGATACATACGTTCCGCCTGAAGTCTTTAAACTGCAAGATAGACGAAAATATGTCCAAAACGAGCATGGAATACCGGTCTTTTATCATATTTATAGACGGGCCACTGATAAATCTATTAAATTTATAGAGTATAATGAGTATACGAAACGTTTCGACACAAGTGTATCAAATAGAGACTTTTTATTAACATTAAACTGCTCGAAATTCTGGTGGTTATCCTGAAATAGTGCGCACTATATTGTTTCCTTTTACTTTAAGACTATTTATTTTATACATCTCATATAATCACGTGATGTTTTTGTACACTTTTCATCACATATTTTGCTGTTATTATATTATACACTTGAACAAGCCTAATAAGAACCAAAATTCTAAATTTATTCATAATATTAACATTCATTATACTAGAGATCCCTCATGGGACAGTGTATAATTTGAAATTGATACTATTACTATTGTTTATTGTAGTTATATATTGAATATTAATTTGTAACCAATAAAAAACATTAAAAAAAAAAAAAAAAACAAATCAAGATAGCTGCTGTCAACCACCATCTTCTAGGAGACTTCTGTAAAAATACCTGAGACATTTAGTTTGTGTCTTACTGTTCCTACACTGAGGCTTCGGCTTACCGTTCCGACACAGAGACTTCGGCTTACTGTTCCTATACAGAGGTTTTGACTTACTATACCTATATGATCCATCAAATGATACTGGATCCCGTACCGTTCTCACACGACATTTACAACACATACCGAACCAGTAATCTGCATATCCATCCTGATCTTTGCAATAAATCAGAATAATCGATGGATAACGCACTAAGTTCCCGATCATCTTAATATAGAGAAGCCTGCAACGCACCCCCACAAGACAATCGTTAAGCCAACACAAGTGCTCCCGGATCAATATTTTTAAGCCAAGACAAGTGTTATCAAGCAAGGAAGAGTGTTCTCAACGACTGAATGAGTTGAAGTTATTGCTGTAAATCAAATTACTTTGTAAATTAAAGATTACACTGTATGTAATTTTTTAAGTCATGGAAATATAACCATATACAGACACCACTATGTGATAAAAGACCAAAAAAAAAGACCGGTGTCTCCCAGTTTTGCCCAAAGTCATGCACTTTTTTTATGGGCCCCCCCCCCAAAGGTTTGTGGCCTCGGTGTCATTTTTTCAAAAAAGTGATCATTTTGTCAGCCTTATATCTTGCAAACCGGAATTTTGATTTACTCTGAGGGAAAGTTGTAGCTCTTGTCATAAATAACAAAAATTGTAAACAAATAAAATCAAAAATTTCATCTTCAAGGTCAAAACTGCAAAACACTTTAAAAATATTCGATTTTTTTAACCTTTTTTCCCCTGTTCAGGTCCATAGGTAGCAAACCGTTCAAAATTT
The DNA here is from genome assembly GCA_963931995.1 of Phaonia tiefii. NCBI lineage: Eukaryota > Metazoa > Arthropoda > Insecta > Diptera > Muscidae > Phaonia > Phaonia tiefii. Next base: position 119,572,810 of record OZ008369.1, on the reverse strand, counting down.
AAGGAAACAATCAACTGCAAAAATGCACCTAAGATCTCAATAACCAACTTTATGAAACATATCGACTTCCTCAGAATGATTTTTAACACCTTTTGGGTAGCGCTTAAGTAGAGTTTTGGTAGCCGCAAAAGTGAAAAATTTCCCGAAAATTTTTTAATTTCACTGTGTGTAATTTTTTAAGTCATGGAAATATAACCATATACGGACACCACTACGCGATAAAAGACCAAAAAAAGAACCGTGTCTTCCAGTTTTGCGTAAAGTCATACACTTTTTTTAATGGGTCTCCAAAGGTTTGGGGCCTCGGTGTCATTTTTGCAAAAAAAAGTGTCAGGCTCATATCTTGGAATTCCTTCGGAATTTTGATTTACTCACTCAGAGAAAGTTGTATGTCTTGTCATAAAAAACAAAAATTGTGAACATATAAAATCAAAAAAACTTCAACTTCAAGGACAAAATCGCAAAAAACTTAAAAAAATCGATTTTTTACCTTTTTCTCATGTTCGGGTCCATAGGTAGCAAACCAAAATTCTATCAATTACAAAAATGTACCTAAGATCTCAATAAACAACTTTTTAGAACATATGATCTTCCTAGGAATGAGTTTTAAAACCGTTTGGGTAGCGCTTAGGTAGCGTTTAGGTAGCCGCAAAAGTGAAAAATTTCCCGAAAATGTTCAACATTGAGATACTATGATATCTATTACAAAAATTATAAAAAAAATATTCGTATTATGTTAATAATGTTGATGGCCCTGGACTTGCAAATCGCACACTCTTAAGCTGTGGATCCAAATCGTCGTCCGAATCTGACTCTGATTCAGAACTTATGGCGTTCACAGGCACATTGCTTCTACACTGCCCTCCATCATCAGCTTTTTCTTTTTCAGATATTTCATTAACGTCATACAGGGTGATCTTGTGACTCCACCAACATACCTGAAATGAATTAGAAAATCAAATCAAAAAAGGAATGCAAAACAATGCATCAATAAAATTGATATTACCTCTGCAAACAATGCGTCGAGTTTTTGCCTTTGTACCGTTTTTCCATGGCCATTGTGGTTTGGTGAAACCGTTCTCCTTGCTCATCGGATTCGGTAGGGAGTTGTTTGATAAAATCGTCAAAATGAAAATGAAGAAAATGCAGCTTTAATGTCATCGATGCGCCGATTATCTCAAAATAATGCAGCATTTGTTTCACCCATTCTCTTGCTTCCGGTTCCGCGTCTCGATCCCCTCCCAAGACTCTGGTGCATACACGCTGAAGGTAAATCCATGACATTGAATGATTATAATCATGAAGCGATGATTCAAAATTGCTCATGAATAGCTTTCAACTGTCAGGGCCATTAAGTACGCCGGTTAAATGAAGAGAAAAAATAAAGACAGAAAAGAAAACATTAAGAAAGTGAAAATAGTGCAATGAGGTGAACAAAAATTCATTTTAAATTTACTACAATACCTTTTTTAATTTTGTCATCGCTACGCTTCGGGAAAACGCTTTTCAAATAGTCGAATGCGTTTCGACAATTTACAAAGGCCACTTCGATGAAATTTTTAACAATTCCCTATTTTATGTGGAGCGGTGGCAGCAGCCAGATGTCTTGAGTATTGACAATTAAAGGTTCATTCTTCAGTTTATGTTTCGTTTGTTCCTCCATACTTCCTCTTGGTCTCCACGAATTACATTGGTATTGATTCAGAGGTGAGCGCGAATCTCAATTACAAAGAAAACAAAAGAATTTTGCAAAGCCGTTCTTATCGATGATCCCTTGCGAAAGGTTGATCACCTTCAAATCACAGCAAATCTTCCATTTATTTTCGTAGTATTGGATTTGTTTTTCATTACATCTTTCAATGTTTCATATTTTTCTTTTATGTTAGTACCCATTTTTTTTATATGGTTATACTTTTTGGTGTTGCGCTGTGTTATTATTTCGAATGGCTTGGTGGATCCAAACGAAAGACTCTGGACATGATTGAGCTTATATTAGCCCTCGATAAAACCACGTTACAAAATATATAAAACTGGAGATTTTTCGGCGACAATCAAGGTCTTTTGGAGGACGAACTGAATGATTATTGAATCGAAATTAATGAAGATAGCAACAGGATAATCGCCAAATATGTTCCACGGCTAACAATAGTATGCCGAAAAAGTAATGTGAGGAGTTTGTTCAGACATTTTACTATTTCGAAGTAAGGACACGTTTTTTTAAGTATATATCTTTTTTAAGTAAGGAGTTACTACCATATGGCTAATAACAATACTAAATGTTTAAACTCACATGTAAGTTCGTTAAACAGAGACCAGTAGCAGCAAAAAGCAAATGAAGCAGCACCATCTTTATCATATTTATCTGTATCATCTTAATTTTATCGTTCTATTCCAGCATTGTACATAGCTTAAATTTGTATTAGTTATTTCCGTCCCTTTTCTCTTCTAAACTAAATACAAAACTCGAATGCTTTTCGAAAATTCTGTAGAAAAGTTTATCTGTTTAACGCACTAATTCGTTTTATTTACACAGCTTTTGGTGAAAGTGTATAATATTGCCCTCCATGTTGAACAATGTTGAAAAATTATGTGAAAACTTGTTTCCAATATGATTCTTCGGTAAGGAAACCTTTCCCTAATGGACTTAATACTAAAAACATATTACTGACATCAAATCCGTTGGTGTACGGTTGAACAAAAGTTCGTTAGTTATCTTCCACTTCCTAACAACATTAATAGCACTCAGATCCCCAGAAACGAAGTGGAGTGAAAACTGAAAGTAAACAATTGGGAATCCGGCCATTTACCTATAAATTAATCTCAGTTTATTAGACACGCAATGTGCGATGATGTACAACAACAAATGTATTTGATTAATATGTAGCAATTAGGGTTTATCTGCGAGGAGGAGTGTGAGTGTGACGGTACCAGATGTATCTAACAGCAATTATAATGACGGTTATTATAGCAACAGCTTTGATATTATATTTCACAGAAGTAGACAAAGAACATAATTTAACAGCAAAAGCAAAAGAAACAAAACGAAACCCACGTGCGAATTCTTCCCAGGATTTAACGATGTGAACCATTTATAATGGCTGGTAACGCGAAATGCGGAGTTTTTTAGTGGCCTCAGATTCATTCCTGGTATGTTTGAATAAACCACACAGTCTGCAATGGATAATTCATTTAAAGTGCCACAATCGTCGGTTAGTAATAGCAGTGTGACACCACCCACGGCCGTTTCGCCAGAACCTCCTTCTTAGATGATTGGAGGCTCTTGGAAGACAAGATGTATTGACTGTTGATGTGAAAACTGTATAAGTATATGATATGAAATTGTATTGTTGATGTTTTATACAGGGCGTCCCCTAAACTTTTGTCTAAACTTAAACACGTGATAGCTGAGAACAAAAGCTACAATGTTTGTTCTTACGCCAATTGCCTAGGGGGCTTCGTTTTCGAGATATTCGTGTTTAAAATAATTGCATTTTTGAATGCATTTTCAATAAATGCATAATCTACTTTTTAAATGAAAAAGAAATATCATTGAAAATTGCTTCAAAATTGATTTTAAATCAAATGCGACAGGAAATGACTATTAATACAACTACAACTGAAATAAGAGACCGCTTATCTAAGTGCATAACGCAACAAGGCTCTCATTTTGAAAATTTTCGTTAATTGAAAACATTTTAAAAAAAAATTCGTTTTCATTTCAAACGAAAAAATAACCGCAACGTGCAGAAATATTTGGTCGGTATTTCGCTAACAATTTCAGCAGTGAAATTTTATAAAATTTAGCGCCAAATGCTGATCTTTTTACGGGACTTTGTGCTAAACAATCGCCAGACTACTTACTTATTTAGTTGGTCTAGAACAACACCTTACAAAACAGGGACCTTATAAACGAGGATAACATATTTCGCCCACCAGTTCGTTCTATACTTAGGCCATTTATTTTGATTCATAACACAAAAATACTGCTTTTAAGTTTTGTTTACATTAAAAAATTTGACAACATTGTTAATTTCTTCCTGCAATTTGATAGGTCGCCTGCCTTTTTCTATGGAGTTTCGTAAAATTTAGCGCGAAATGTTAATCTTTGTGCAGATCTTTGGAGAAAACAATCGCAAGTAATATTTGAACTCACATGGCGGGGGGATTGTTTGAGGGTTTCTGATATTTGATTTTCTGCGGCTGACGTTTTGGAGTACTGACCGGGATATTTGCAAAACTTAATGATCGACTTGAAATACAATCAAAATATTTATGGATGCAACTCGACTTCGTTCATATGGCCACCGCGGGCACGTCGGCAGCGGTCGATTCGTTGGACCCAATTTTCGATAACTCGGTCATACATTTCGGCCGTAACGGACGCTATTTCGCCTTCAATGTTGGCTCTGAGTTCTTCCAACGTCGTCGGCTTGTTGGCATATACCAAAAATTGGACGTAGTCCAAAGAAAAAAGTCTAGAGGCGTTAAATCGTACGAACGAGGCGGCCAATTAACTGCTCCATTTTTTGAGATAACAAGCTCAACACACTTACTTTTCAATAAATCGATTGTAACTTGTGCTGTGTAGTTTGTGGCACCGTCCTGTTGAAACCACATGTCGTCGAAGTCCATGTTTTCAAATTCGGGCCAAAAATAATCGGTATTCATGGCGCTATAACGATCGCCATTTACAGTAACGTGACGATCGTTATTGTCGACGAAAAAATATGGCACAATGACGGCGCCGGCATGTAAACCGCACCAAACAGTAATTTTTGTGGATGAAGTGGTGAGTCATGAAGCACATGTGGATTTTCACCAAACCAATAACGCATATTTTGCTTATTGACGAACCCATTGAGCCAAAAATGAGCTTCGCCACTGAAGATGATTTTGCGATGAAATTCATCATCTTGGCGTATCTTCTCCAGAGCCCAATCGGAGAACGTACGTCGCGTCAAATTGTCCACCGGCTTCAATTATTGAGTAAGCTTGATGTTGTATGGGTGTAAACCAAGATCTTTACGCAAAATTCGCCATAAAGTGGTCTTGGCGATGCCCAGTTCTTGAGAACGCCGTCTCACTGGCACGGCAGCATCACTCAATGAATATGTAGACTCAAATTTTTGCACTAAACTTGTTATTACTTGTCTACTAGGGCGAGAATAACGACCGAAAATTAGAGTTAACGCTCTTAAAGTTGCGATCACCGACTCTGAATTTCGGTAGTACATTTGTTGTTCATTCGTGTACTTCACCATGATGAAAATGTTGAGTTCACTGAAGAAAAGGAAAGTAATAGTTAGATGATCAGTGAAATAGTGCGTTCACAAGTTAAATTCAAAGTTGTCAAGTACCTATTGGAAACCCCTATATAAATATGTTTTCGTGGTCATTAAAAATGTGTATAAATATATTATAATAATTGTTTGCCCATTAAAACGTTATATTTGTCCACATTTATCAGCGTGCAGTCAGGAGGCATCCATGACACAGGATATCGAATACGTAGTAGGAAATTGATAGAAACGAGAGTGGATAACCGAGAGAGCGATAAGCAACCATAAGCAAGCCAGGCAGTCGGCTGATGGACTGCCATCGTGTTTATATAGAGAGGGGTTGGACTAGAGTGTTCAAATACTCGACTTTTCTGAAACCCGGGTTTGGAGATATTGAATAATTTAGTTTTTATCAAAACCGGGTTTCGAATAACCGACCGAGTATAGAAACAAGACTTAAAATTGATAAATTTACGTCATTTCCATTCATAAAAAAATCTTTCTCTTATCAAGTTGGACGTATAAAATTATATGTAAGGACAAAGAATCACTTCAGTTCAAAGAATGTATGCAAAAAAAGACGAATCATACCTTTCGTACTTATCAGGTCTCGAACAACCCCGGACGGTCAGGGGCCTTAACAAAACGTAGATAACATATTTCACCCACTAGTTCGATCTTTTGCCTTACCTCTACAGTTGGAAACACCAAGTATATGCAGCGATTCTCCAACCTAATCCCTCTTCCTTTTTTTCATCCTCTTATGAGTTCGGTTTCGAAAACAATTCGTGCTGGTTCGACTTCATCCATTCTACTGACAAGGCCTAGGCAGCGCAATCGCGATATCTTGATCCGGTTAGCTATGTCAACGTTGGGATATAGCACATACAGCTCATGGTTCTTGCGTCGCCGATACTCGCCGTTGTGCACTATAGGGCCATATATTTTTCGGAGTATTTTTCTCTCGAAGACTCCTACAGATGTTTCGTCTGCTTGCGATAAGATCCAGGATTCTGCGCCATAAAGCAAGACAGATTGTAGAAGAGTCTGGGATAGTCGGACTATTGTTACTCGAGAGAGGGCTTTATCTATAAAGTGATTGGTTATCCCAAAATAACATCTATTTGCAAGCACAATTCTCCGCTTTATTTCAAGGCTGCCGTGGTTGTTTTTGTTTACGGCAGATCCGAGGTTTATAAATTCGTCCACCACCTCGAAATTAAAACGGTTCTCAACGTTCACGCTTTGGTCTAATCGCGTGAAATCCCTGCTCGTTGAAACCATTAATTTTGTCTTGTCCTCATTTACCGTCAGACCCACTCTTGCTGACTCCATCTCAATTCTCGAAAACACCGCAGTAACTTCTCTAACTGTGCGTCCAATGATACCTACATCATCAGCATATGCAAGCAGCATGTGACTTTTGCTGCTGATGGGTTTATTCATGTTGACTGCAGTTTTTATCAGAATGATCTCCAGTAAGAAATCGCATGATAGAGTGTCGCCTTGTCTGAGGGCTCGCTTGGTTTCAAAAGGTTCGGTAAGATCCTTACCAACTGTCACTACGAGAGTTGGTGATCGTCAATGTCATCCTGTGAAGGCGTATGAGTTTTGCAGGAATACCATGCTCAGGCAATGCTTCGTAGAGTTTCTCCCTATCTACCGAAGGCCACCTTTCAATCGACAAACAGTTGATAGGTGTCGATTAGTTTTTCGTGGGTCTTCTCCAGGATTTGGCGTAGCATAAAAATCTTGCCAGTTGTCGATTTTCCATAACAAAAGCAACTCTGGTATGTTCCAATCAGGTCAGCGATAATTGGTTTCAGTCTTTCGCACATTATACATTATAGAACCTCTTATGATATGGATAGAAGTCCTATTCCACGGTAGTTGGCACAAAGACTCGGGTCACCTTTTTTAAATATGGGACATAGTATACTGAGACTCCAATCGCCGGCCATGCATTGTTCTAACCAAAATTGCTGATGCATGCACCGTATCAGCTCATCGCCGCCAGCCTTAAATAGCTCCGCAGGTAATCCATCGGCTCCTGCGGCTTTGTTGTTCTTAAGCCGGGCAATAGCTGTTCTGACCTCGTCTTGGTTAGGAGGGGGCAATCGACGTCGTCGCCCATATTGTGATCGATTGTCTCGTCATTGGATATCTCAGGTACCAGTAGCGCGGAGAAATAATCTCTCCAAAATCCTACCATGCTCTACACATCTGTGATGAGATTTCTCTCCTTGTCTTTACAGAAGGTGGGCCCTGATCCATGTCCATTATTTCTGTAAGTCTCAATTTTGTCACTCTCGCGCTTTCTCCGCTGCCTTTTCTTACGCCTACAGAGACGGTGTACCTCTTTTTTTCCCTATACCGCTCAGTTGAAGCTCGCGTTACAATTGACTGACGCATTACCATACGTGCAGCATTCATTTTATCATTTGCTATGCGACACTCTTCATCGTACCATGGTTTGTTTCGAAGTCATTTTTCAAAACCAAGTACGGTTGTTGCGGCACTTTTCATAGAGTCGGAAATGGGCTTCAGGATCGTCATCGGGAGGGGTGGGTTCTGTGCCAAAAGTTGCGAGAGCTTCCCTGAGTAGACTGTGACTACTTCCGGTATTCTGATATCTAGCTTTCTCTGCGTCTGGTTTCGTAAGATTTACGGTCTACTTAATCTTGTCCGAACCTTTGGTGCTACTAGGTATTCATCAGATTCGATGTTAGCTCCTCTGAGCGCTCGAACGTCCATTACACTGGATGAGTGCTTTCCATCAAATACCACGTGATCAATTTGGTTCTTCTTTCTTGATCAGGGGATACCCAATTAGCCTCGTGAATATCTTTATGCTGGAATCTTGTACCGCTAATGACCAAGTTTTTTCCGAGGCTAAGTCAATTAGTTTCATATCGTTCTCGGAACTGTCAGCATGTTGACTGAAATTTCCAGCAGTTGGATGAAATACATTTTCCCTGCCTACATTAGAATTAAAATCTCCTAGTATAGTCATAATGTCATGGCCAGGGCAACGGTCATACGTTTCCTCTAGGCACTCATAGAATATGTCCTTGGCATCATCAGATTTCTCTTCTGTCGGGGCATGCACACAAATTAGAGAAATATAACAATATTTCGCTTTTATGAGGGTTGTAGCTATACTGTCACTCACAGGATTGATCCTGGGGGCTAGATGTCGCAGTATTTTGCCAACTGCAAAGGCGCAATTCATGTTTTTTCTCACGGCAACTGTAGTGTATGTCGCAGTTTTTCCTTGTGCAGTCATGTCCTGTTTATCGCTATTCCTGTCAGCCTTATAGCTTTCGAGGACAACTGCCAATTGGATACTTGCACCGGATCTATATAGAGTTCTGACATTCCAAGTGCATATCCGTAAATCGTGGTCGTTATAACATTTGCGGGGGTCGTCAACAAATAGGGGTTGTTTATGTTTTCTTTTTCGTTTTTGTATATTCACTGCCATTACAAAATGTAGCGGGAGGTAAACCCAGTCCACCGAGTTTTTTCATTTTCCCTACTGCCAGGATCTTTGATTGCAGCCGCCCATTACGGATCAGACGCTGACCGGGATGCTATATGTCGACCTTGGAATTTCTGCTTTTGGTTTCTATCTGTATGTTTGGCTCATCCGCCTGCTAGGAATAAAAGACTATGCCCGATATCTTGATGAGCTTCAGTGACATCTGTCGCCTACTACACCTGAGACACATCAGTGGCTTCAGCCGCTATAAAAAAAATATACTCTCGTTGCCCGGGAATCACCATGTGCATGAAATAAGGAACTTCGTTCCAAAAGTCATAGGCACATGATTGATAATAGACGCTGAGAGCCTCTTTCTAATTGTTATTAAAATTTTAAAATCTTTTTGAAATTAAAAGAAATTAATTATCTATTGTATTCAAAGTGTATATTTGAGAAAATATATCGTGTTGCTTAATAATATTTGGAAATTATGTCTGTATTCTTTAATACTGACATTTTTTTAAGGACATTTAACACAAACACAGTGCAACACGAGAAAATATATACGGACACCACTACGTGATAAAAGACAAAAAAAAAAAGACCCGTGTCTCCCAGTTTTGCCCAAAGCCTCGGAGTTTTTTTATGGGCCCCCAAAGATTTGGGGCCTCGGTGTCATTTATGCAAAAAAGTGATAAATTTTTCAGGCTCATATCTTGCAAACCATTCTGAGTTTTGACTTACTCTTGTCAACATATAAAAAAACCAAAACAAATTGTCAACATATAAACCATGGTAAAGGTCAAAATCGCAAAAAACTTTAAAAAATTGGATTTTTTTTCCTTTTTTCCCTGTTCAGGTCCATAGGTACCAAACCATTCAAAATTCAAGGAAACAGTCAACTACAAAAATATACCTAAGATCTTAGTAAACAACTTTGTAGAACATATGAACTTCCTAGGAATGATTCTTAACACCGTGTAATTCAACATTGAGATACTATGCTATCTCACCGACCGCAGCAGCACAGGCAATGCAGTAAGCTAAGCACACGCAACAAGGGACGCAGCACACAATATAAAAGCGACACGACGTTCACACCGAGGCATTACACATTTGGCAACTGTGCAGTGTCCCAAGTGCTACATAAAAGCTGAAATATGTGGACTATTTTTAATGGAAACAGTAAAAAGCCAAAATTCATTATTAACCCTTAGAAGGCAGTTAATTTTTGCTTATTATCTACCACTTGGGCTAAGATTTGTGTTTTGGAGTGTTCGGACACATGTAGTGAAATTTTATGGGGATAATTTTTGTAAAATATTTTGCCCACGCCCCCCGTCATTTTGGAGCAGTTTTTTGCGAGTTTTAAAAAAAAAAGTAAAAATTATGGTTCTACGTGACAGTTAGAGGGTTAATTTGTTCCACAAAAATGTTTATCTAAATCTTTTCTATAAAACTTCTGAACATATTTTGTGCCTCAGAAGTAAGGAACACACAATTTTGCATGCCGATATGTTGCAGGAAAGTTCCGAGGAGCGGAATCTTTGACCCGCCCTATATTTTTTTTTGACCCTTCTACCAGAATCCGTTGACAGAACCCCATCATTTTGATAATAATCTAATTTTGTCGCACAGTGTTATGAGCCCCAACAGGGAAGAGATGCACCACAACTAATAACACAAATGCAAATGGATTTCATTGTGGCCATATTGGGATTATCGCAGCGACTTGCAATATTTTTGACAGTGTTTTTAAAGCAAAGAAAACTCACACATGCTAATGTTAACTCTACGGCGTAACGCAAACGGCAAGCAGAATTTCAGAGCCTCTACACTCCAAATGATGACAATTCGTTCGCTTACTGCAACTATATAAAATCTTTGGTGGTAAAATGGGAATGAACTACATCGCTAGTGAGTGGAGATTATTTATTGATGGTTCTGTTTCAAGCTTGAAAGCAGTATTGTTGCATGTGTCGAACCGAAAACCTTCCATTCCGCTAGCAATGGGTATTAACATGAAAGAAAGCTAGATATAATGAAAAAAACCCAATACTACGAAAATAAATGGAAGATGTGCTGTGATTTGAAGGTCATCAACATTTTCCAAGGGATCATCGATAAGGGCGGCTTCCGAAAATTATTTTCTTTTCTTTGTAATTGGGATTCGCGCTCACCTTTGAATCAATTCGTGGAGACCAAGAGGAAGTGTAGAGGATCAAATGAAACTTAAACTGAAGAATGCACCTTTAATTGACAATACTCAAGACATCTGGCTGCCACCGTGCCACATAAAATTGGGAATTGTTAAAAAATTCATCGAAGTGGCCGTTGCAAATTGTCCAAACGCATTCGACTATTTTCACTTTCTCTGCTACCTAAACGCTACTTAAGCGCTACCTAAACGGTGTTAAGAATCATTCCTAGGAAGTTAATTTGTTCCAGAAAGATGTCTACTGAGATCTTAGGTACATCAGAGGTCGACTATTTTATTGAGTTTTGAACGGTTTGTTACATATGGACCTGAACAGGGAAAAAAGTGTAAAAAAATCGAATTTTTTAAAGTTTTTTGCGATTTTGACCTTGAAGATGAAGTGTTTTTTATTTTATATGTGGACAATTTTTGTTCTTTACGACAAGAGCTACAACTTTCCCACAGAGAGTGAATCAACTTCCGAACGGTTTGCAAGATATGAGCCTGACAAAATGATCACTTTTTTGCAAAAAAGACACCGAGGCCCCAAATCGTTGGGCGCCTATAAAAAATGGGCATGACTTTGGGCCAAATGGGAGACGCATGTCTTTTTTTGGCATTTTATCACGTAGTCGTGTCCGTATATAGTTATATTTCCATAACTTAAACAATTACACACAGTGAAATTGAGTAAAAACGGGTTACTTGCAATAAGTCCGGTAAACCGGGTTTTTGTTTTCGGTTTGAACACTCTAATCGTCACATAGAAATGCGATAATTGTTTTTTTTTTGCTAGCATTGTTTAAAAAACGTGAACATGAGATTTAGTAAAAAATTACTTTTTATTCAACCCTGGGAGAAAATTATTAAAAATTTGCCGATTGGGAATCTGCGGTTTAATAAACTCTAACGTTTACGTAAAGAGATTTATCAAATACCTTTCTTCATTCTTCGTGAATACGTCGGCGTCCACTTGTGATTCGTTCCCTGGAAACTGCGAGATCAGGCCAAAAACTGTTTAAGATAAAAGTTTCTTATTTGAAAAAATATCAACTTTTGCGGAAAAACTTGACGCTATCCGGCAAACAAAATTAGTTTGTGTGAAAGTACATATATTTTTGCGCCACACGAGCTCTAAACCATTTCTCTCTTTGTATGTTCTCGTCTGCCAGATAGACCAAGGGATAGTTAATATCACCAGCTCCCATATTTGCAGGCCTCTTTCGAGAAACTTCCTCATTTCATCTAGAATGCTGTTTTGTCAATATGTACACAATCAGTATTCTTTGAATATTTAATGAATTTATTAACTTCCTTTAATTTTTACTGTGTACTAAATTCAATAACTACAAATTACATTACATGAAGATATTTTTGGAATCAAATACTCATAAAACTTAATAAAATTGCTAAATAAAGCCAACAACTTGATTAATGGAAGACCCAACTCTGAAGCCACTGCCGTCGTATTGATTGCCTCTTTCACAAAACCAGAGAATACTGATACAATTTCAAATCATTTTCAATAAAATTGGCAATTTCTCAATTAATTTCCTCGGCAACTTCTTGGCAAATTCTCAATTAATTTGCTTCCCTCAAATATATGACATTCAATAGTTCTTGGAAATATATAAAAAAAAATTAAAATAAAGCCAAGTCCATATAGTACAATTGACCATTAAGATATGAAACCAAAATACTCAATAATATTGAGAAATAAATGTATTCCAATTTATAGGATTAATCAAACGCTGAGCATTCGCATAACACTTTGAACACAGCAGTCTGAAAAATATTATTCGCGTGTGTATTGCAGTTTTTGTGAGGGAATGGGATAATGGAAAACATAATTAATTTTTATTCTCTTTCAACATTGTTTTATATTTTCGTATATTTCCTTTTAACGCACAGCAGTTCGTTGTATGTGAATGTGGTAGTACGAGGGGTAGGAATATTAAAAGCTTTTCATTTAAAACTGTTAATGAAGAAGTAAAGTTATATGTGTATTTAGTGGAATTATTATGAAAAGTGTTTTTACCACTGCACAGTGGTAGACTACAGCCAATTAACTATTATGTCATTGCAGAATTCTCTGAAATTCACTTCGTACGGAGAGAATAATATCGCACTCTATTTTCTAAAAAATAATTACCCTTACTGACGAATGAAACCAAAGGGAGCAAAATTTAGGTCAGGTAGACCCTATGATAGATCAGCGTGATGTCCATAATGGGTCGCTGCAATGAACATCCTCACAGTATAATAAATGTAAACCACGGTGTGCTGGTCTTGGCAAATGCTATCTTTGACAACAAACTTTGGTCTTGTCAACCACTACCTCACGACAACCACAAACGGTATATGGACCACGATTTACGTATATGCACCGGGAACATAAAAAGTTTATACCGATCCGGAGAAAGTATACGAGTACAACTGGCAGATATAATGTTGATATAACAGCTATTCAAGAAATACGATGAAGAGATCATGGAAGTACAAGTACAACAGAATGTGGCATATACTAAAGCTGCCATTAAAACAGTATTGAACTTGACTGCGGATTTGTAGTTGGCAGAAGACTGTAGCACCTATTCGTTAGGTTCGATCCAATAAAAAAATATAAAATTTATTTGAATTGCGCCTACGCGTTTTCTTATATACAGAGATAAAGTTTCTCACCTGACGTTTAAGTTCACACTCTTCACGGTGAAGTCGGTGTGATAGAGTTCTGTTCGGCTTAGACCGAGTGGAGTTACAGCAACTGTCGCTTTGATCAGAACTGTGCTATTAATAAAGCAACTCCAACGTTCGGCGGCCGGAAGACGGAACCCAGGAAATACCACCCCAATTGGAAATTGAAAATTTAGGGTCTATTTTCATTATGAAGGTGGGTCCCAAATTTCAAAATGATATAGCCTCCCAAGCAATCATGAAGGGCCCCCAAAAAATCACAAATATTTTAGTGGGGCATTCATTTTTTGGGCAAAAAATTTTTCCCAAAAAAATGTCGCGATTTTTTTTGGAAAATTTATTTTCATTTCTTTCTATAACAGTAAAATATAGTTTATAAAAAAAAAGTGTTGAAGCTCGATTTTGTTTTGGAAATGTTTTTGTCAATTCTTTCCAAAACAGTAAAATATAAAAAAAAAATAAATGGTTTCCCATTACATCCCATGAAGGGACAGGGGCTTCTCACAATCACTGAGCTGTGCGCCTTAAAGTTTTCACTCACTGATTGGGTCCTACAGTTTTACTCCGATTCCGAACGGTATTTTGAGAAGCATTTTCATGGCTATATACTCGATAGTGTTGCCGTCACTAAGCGAGGTGACCGCCGCCGAAGGAAATTTTTCTTTTAACCTTTGTCCGGCGGAACAGGTACAATTGTACCTTTTTCGTTTTTAAATTGCAATAACTTTTTTTTGTTAATACTAGATATCTGACATTTTCTGACATCTCTAAAGTTTTATTGCGGATTACGTATTTGAAATTTAAAAAAAAGATTTTGATTGTATCACACTAAAATTAGTCTTTTTTGACTTGATATCCCTAAAAGGCTGAAGGGGTACAGTTGTACCTTCATATAATTCGATAGGAACAAATCAAGAAAATAAAGTAGAGTTATTTTGATTAGTTTTATTTGAAAAGAACAAACGAGTACATACTATATAACCAAATATTTAGGAAATAACAATACATTTTTATAGTGTTTCCTTGCATGAAAAACATGTGGTACTTTGAATAGAGTGTTCATCGCACACAGGTTTCAAGCAGATTGCACGCGGCTTTCTAATCTTACGTTGTTTGCGTGTCTCACATTGACAAATATAACATCTTCCAACCACAGGTGATGCTCCCCGTCTACCAAAGGGTACTTTGGAACCAATTTCTGGACTTATATATATATATTAATAGGAGAAGCCATACATATCGTGTTAAGTATGTAAGGGTACAATTGTACCCATACCGCCTTTTACCGTTGTAAAATTCTTCCGCTGGACAAAGGTTAAGTTGGTTAGAGCAGGGTTTGAACCCAGGATCTCATGTACAAGAGGCGCCCACACTAACCATTGCACCACCGACGGCCGACGACAGTAAAATATAGCTTACCAAAATTTACTTTGTAGAAATATTTGGGGCCTAATTTCATTTGTTATTATGGGGTATTTATTCATTAAGTTTTTTAGTAGCCATACGAAATAGCACCTCGAACAATTACACCCCAATTTAGTTATGAAATAACACCCCAAAACATGAAGACGGACCCCAAGTAAAATGAAAATGTTCCCCAAAAAATAATTGGGGCCCACTTTCATAGGGGCTCACATTCATAATGAAAAAACACCTCACGTGTAAGCGAAAACGGACCCCAAATGTATGAAATATCAAGCCCAAAATTTCGTGTTGTTGTAACCTGTGTATTGGTTTGGGGCCCATTTTCGTTTATTGCAATTGGGGTGTTATTTCCTGGGGACACTCTTCATTCCGTCCCAACGTTCATATCACACCAAGTTAAAGGTTATAAGTGTTATGAATTTATTTTAAAAATCTAAAATTTTTAAAATGGATATAAATTTTTTAAAACAAATTCAAATTTTTAAAATATATTTAAAACAATCGAAATCGTCTACGAATATTTTTCCTGAAAATTGTGCGGTTTGACATGGAATTACCGAGATTTACCATACATCTTATTTCAATGGAGAAGCTCATTATGACTTTTATGTCTTTAAATATTTTCAGAACAGGATTCAGGAAGAATTATTTGGCAGTGATCGAGGACAAGACATAATTAATGATCTCGATGAACAGAGATTTCTCACCATAGGGACAACATGTGAACGTCGACAACTGTTTTAATTTGATGATAGTAGATGAGTTTATCTACCTCGTATCCGCCGTAAACAGAAATAGTAATAGCAGCCTGTAAATCAAACGGAGAATTGGGCTTGCGAATACGAGGTTGAGTTTTATGTTTCGGCATTTTGCCAACCCTAGTGTTGCAATCTGGCAACTGACAGCTCTATAGGTAAAGTTGAACATTTTTGAGGCTATGCGTACTCAGAACGTTTCGGCTCAAAAATGGTATTAAATCGTGAACATTTTCGTGCGATTATTTTTTACAACTTTCGACGTGGATTAACTCAGCAACAGTGCATGGATGAACTTAACTCAATTTTCAAGGACCAGTGTTTATCGATGGTATGGTGAATTCAATCGTGGTCGTAGTTCATTCCAAGATGAATTTCGTGAATGTTGTCCAAAAACAGCTGTTGTTCCGAAAACCATTGATGCTGTGCGCGAACTGATTTTTCAAGATCGTCATGTGACCTATCGTGAGATTGAGACAACCTTAGGCATTAGTGGGACCAGCATACATTCAATATTGCATAAACATTTGACTGTCAAAAAAATTTGTTCACATTGGATCTCACACAATTTGTCAATCGCTCAAAAAAAGGCTCGTATCGATTGGTCGAAAGAAATGCTCCAAAAATACGATCACGGTGCTTCGAAACACGTCTATGACATCGTGAAAGTAAACAGCAGTCAACTGTATGGGTGTTTCAAGATGAGCCGAATCCAATAAAAGTTGTTCGTGCCCGAAGCACTTCCAAGCAAATGGTCGCCTGTTTTTCGGAAAAACCGGACATGTCGCAACCGTACCACTAGAACAACGCAGAACAGTGAATTCTGAGTGGTACACAACCATTTGTTTGCCAGTTGTCTTCCAAGAAATCGGGAAAACCAACCACCGAAGACGGATCACTCTTCACCACGACAATGCGAGCTCTCACACATCGGCTGAAACAACTGCATTTTTGAGCACCCAAAACATCGATTTGATGGGTCATCCGCCGTAAAGTCCTGACTTGGCACCGAATGACTTTTTGTTGTTCCCGTACGTAAAAAATAAACTGAGAGGTCAACGTTTTTCGACACCTGAAGAAGCGGTTGCTGCATTCAGAATGCATGTTTTGGAGATACCTCAGTCAGAGTGGTAAAAGTGTTTCGACTATTGATTCAAACGCATGCAAAAGTATATAGATCTTCATGGGGAATATTTTGAAAAACAATAAAGTGATTTTCGAAGATTAATATTTGTTTATGTTCGCTAATCCCGAAACATATAATGCAACACTCGTAGGTGTTATTTCGGGCTTAGCAAGCAGTTCAGAGATAAATGTGTCGTTCGGAACATGGATATCCATCTGTACTAGACTCTAACAATTCAATAAGAATTGTGCTAAATGGGCAAAATTCTCTTCAGCATAAATTTGTTAATCCCCAGGCAACATTCTGAGTCCGAAAAGTGTAAAAAAAGAGTCCTAGAACATTCCGAGAACTCTTCCACTCTTCCACTCTTCTGAGCCTTATTTCATGTATCAGGAAAGAGTTAGAAGTTGAACCTGTGAATTTAATTTTTTTTTTAGGAGTCGTTTTGGAATCATACAATGGAAATTTATGAGTCCCTTACGAGTCTTTTGTCATGCTTTTTAAAACCTTTTCTGAATTTATTTTAAATCATTTTAGATAGTTATATGATGCTTTTCAGGATCATTTTAGAGGTGTATAAGATCATGTTGGAATGTCCTAAAATTACCATACCATTCTATTTATTTAAAAATACATGGGATGAAGTTATAATATATATTTAATAAACAAATGCATTTTTTGTGTTTATAATTGCATTTCATTTGAAATGTAATAATGTAAAATTGCAAATATAGTATTTAATAATACAGGGTGGCTGATGAAAGCAGCTACTAAAAGAAAACGTAAGTGTTTTTCCATCTAAATAATCTGGATTTTGTTTTGTTTTTGTAGATTGATCCTTCGATTTAATAAAAATGGAAAACTGGGACACTGAACAAAAAGTCTGGAGTGTTCGCCGCTATCACGCATTGGAGTCTGTGTTTTGGTTCAAAGAGAATATAGTTGCACGTTTAGCGGCGAGACGTTTACGAGACTAGTGAATAATTTTGCAGAGTATTGGACAGTCGATAGGAGGCCTTATAATTGCAACCCTTCCGTTGAAAACACAGGAAACTATTACTGCCATAGCTGCTGCCATACAAAGCAACCCCAGTGTTGCAACAAGGAGATAATCTTCTCAAATGGCTGTCAATAGGCAGACTTTGCAGGAAATAGTGCACATGGATTTGAACTTATTCCTGCGAAGCCAGCGTTACTGTTACTGTTATTTCCAACAAAAAACCACCCATTATGCAATTAGAAAAATGTTCCTCACTTGTAAGCGTGTAGTATGAATTTGTCATACATTAACCAAAAACTAACAAAAATCGGTCACAAAATTTCAAATTCAAATAATCGTAACTGACACTTGTAAATTGCAGAATTGAGTTTGTATATATACGATTGATGGTCAACCGACGGTATCAATTCAGGCACAGTAGTTAGGCATCCGCTGATGAACTTGTCACTGACTTCGAAACTAGTCATTCCAGTGAGTGTGTGTTGAAACTGAATTGTCTATTATTTCTAACAAAAAAGCAGAGAGGTGTCAGTGGGACACCCGGTTGGAACAAAGTTCCTTTCGCTATATATTATGTATTAAATAAGAGGCTCAATTGCATAAATCAAAAGCTTTGGAGAGTGAGAGCCATATTCCTAAAACTTATTTTAGGTTTATGGAAGTTTTATTTGGTAAATTTTGTATGGAAAAACGTCAAATAAGCCTTTATTAAACCCAAAATAATTTTTATGCATTTGGGGTAATTGTTTGAAATTGAAATAAATGAAGGAATACAAAATGTTTATTACTAATATTTTTAAGAAATATAAATTTTTATTACTCGTAGTATTTACTGTACAAATATTTTCATGAAAGGGAGTCTTGGAGAAACAAGCCGCTGCTCAATAAGATTCAATTTGGGTAAATGAGAAGGAATTGTCGGAAATGAAAAACCATTGTACGCTGATAGTAGCGGAATTTTTTCTTTATCCATAGCCTTCTTACAAGTAGAGCATACTTTAACAGTAGTACCGCATACGTAATTCTAAAATAAATTAATATATTTTGTAATAATAAATAGTGAATAAATAATGTTACATATTGGTAATATATAATAAAACGAGTAGTATTAAATCAATTACCGTTAATATAACGTGTAGAATATCATCATGTACGTGAGTAGTTTTTTTCAAGTCCTTTTCCCACCAAAGTCTATCACAAACAGCACAAGAATGACCATAAGTATTCTTTTTAAACGAATTATGAAACTGCAGATGACCACTGGCATGTTCGTTATAGTTTGTGTAGCTTGGAATTGAAGCATTAGAGCCGTTGATGCTTATGTCGGAAGTGGCATTATCAGCATGCTCTTCATCGTTATTATCAACATCATTTTCATCGTAATTATCTGCATAATCTTCATCGTAATCATCTGCATGAAGTTAAACATTAGTAGATTTAGCATTAGACATATTTTCGATTTGTGGAGTACCTGTTCTGTTATTGTTGTTCATATCTTCAACTTCGATAAAAGACGTGAAATGTACGGCACGAAGATGTAAATGTATAAAACTTTGGGAGTCATTGACTCTGAAATGAAGGAATTGTCTTTCTTCTCTTTTGGTTATAGTGTTAACGTAGTGATTATGAACACAAACATTCTGATTATATAATTTTGTAAATATGTCGATACAATCCATTTCTGCATACCCTGTTTCACTGCTGAGAATTGGTCTCGCACCGTCTGGATTAATGCACGAGTTCACAAAGGGTGAAGCAAGTAGCTGTTGCCGAATTTGTAAAGGCGACATTGAGAGATTCATAATTTTTATAATAGAAAAAAATAAACAATTTCCGTCTGAAGGAATCTCCGTGTCCTGGTAGAAGATAACATGTGGCTGTGCACAATTGCTACGCTGCTGATATGGAGCTTGAAATGAATCATTTAGCAGTATTTGTTCTGCATGGTCACATATTTGTAGTTGTGAATTTGAATACTCGGGAGATCTTAAAATACCATACATACAAAAAATATCGGACACATAAAAAAATAGCAAAGGAGCAATAAACCTTGATCGATTCAGGGTCCAACGATACCATAATTATATATGTAGGTCTTACAGAAAGGAAGTTTTTAAAGATTTTAGTGAAAAATTGAATACTGTTGTCATTGATTTTTGCAGAATATTGCTGGAAAAAAGACTTGCCAGGACACGTTTTGACATGTATTCCATACCGTTGGATGCGCCTTTAAACACCCTTTCATATGACACCAATATTGTACATATCGTCTTTAGTTAAACATAAAAAATCTTTTAAAAACTCAAAAAAATACGTTTTTTAAAAACGGTCCAGCTCACCGGATCTTAATCCTAGGCGTGCAATATTTTGAGAATCATCAGAAAACAAGCCAAGGTATATTTTAGGGGGTGGACAACAAACACTTTTTTTGGCCCCATACAAAATGAGTCGCTCTAATATACATATTTAAAATTAAATTTTTATGATAGAATTGTAAAACCTGTGTCGTTATCAAAATGCTGTAAAAAATTTTTGACAAAAATATGATTTTTTCTAGAATGTACTTAATAACTATAATTATCTTCGTATAAAAAAATTTAATGTTTCCATAATCAGTTCTCAATACGCGTCGTTCGAGACCCAATCACACTTGAAATTCCAAACACATTTCAGTACAGCCTATTGTACATGTTGTATTTCGAAAAACTTTGTATCTATAATGCCTGCATTATAAACATTCGTACTTACCTGACTCCATCATCACTATCCTCAACTTGCACTATTTTACTTTCATAAATCATTTTATGTTATTTTATACAAAACTGCTGACAAAAATATTACTAAGTATAAGCAGCAAAGCAGTTCATTCATGAATATGACTTGAATAGAACTGACTTAAAATTATTGCAAAGTATAAATCCAAAAATGGTTTACAGTTACTTTGCTTGAGGTTAGCAAAAAAACAAAAACAAAACACTTACGCAAAGACACTAGATTCTAGTGAGTAGATCATCATGCCACAAAACCACTACGAGGCATTTAAGTTCTAAGACCTACTACACCCAGCGGGAAATTGTTATATGAAATATATGAAATAATCGATCACTTAGTATGAAAAAACACAACTTTTCCAAACGAATGGAACACTAAACGGAGTATTAACACAATTTCGCACTGGGCATGTGCTCAAACATAGAAGCAGCGCGACCGAGCTCATTTGGTTGTTTGTTGTTTGTGCTTGCCTCACAGAGTATTAGGTCTATAAAGATGTTGCACTCTTAACAAGTAAAGCAAACAGATGCTGTTGAAAGAGAAGAATAATACAATGTACATGTTTCTCTTAGCAAAGAGAAAATTTATGTCGCACTTTTTGGCCTAGCCCCTATTCAAAACGTCCGATAAGGAACTTCGTTCCAAAAACAACCATTTTCAATTAGAAAAATGTTGCTCACTTGTCTACAAGCTTAAGAATTTCTCATACATTAATTAAAAAGTTATTGGAGAGCATGCTAAAAGCTTTTTTCTATCCCGATCTACACAGAAAGAGAATTCCTTTCAACTCTGTTTGGTTTCAACGAGATGGTGCAACTACACACATAGCTCGGCCGATTATGGCTAAATTACGCAAAAAATTTCCTAACACACTCATTTCAAGAAACTTGACCTTCCGTTGGCCCCCATGTTGCCTGACCTAACTCCACCGGAGTCACGAAGTGTAGAAATCGCCAATGAGAAATGTGGATGAACTAAAACAATCAATCCGAGCGACAAGAGCTACGATTCCAGCCTCAACTTTGGGGGCAGTAATGAACAACTTTTTGCTAAGATGCCGCACGTACATCAGCGAGCAGGCCGGGAATTTAAATTCAATTATCTTTAAGACAAATTAAAGTATTTTTAATACAATTCAATGGGCTTTCGAATGAAAAAAGATTGAATAAATTCCATTCATTAGAAAAAAAATCAATGAGTGTTCGAACTCACGGGCGACGTGTTAACACCTTTTTGTTACACGGTACCTATTCGATTTCTATGAACACATTACTAAATGTTACATTGGAAAATAAAAAAAATACTAAAGTTGTAATTTCCGTCAACGCTAAGAGATCGTGTTTTCTCTGGTTAGTGAAAAAATGTAAATTTAAAAAAACAATAGTATTTGTGCTGAAGACTCTTTGGCTATTGCACTTTCTTTTTCCTACATCTGCTTTAACATTAGATGTAATATTGTTAAAATAAATAAAGCAATATTTAGCTCACTGAAATAATTGTTTTTGTTTTTTCATAAACATAGCGAGCACAAAAAGTATTGAATAGTATAGAGAACTTATTGCACAGTTTTTCCGCTCTCATGTAGAGTGCCTGAGTGAAAGAGCATAAATGAGTCTTATTCTCTTTATAGTATATTTCAATATAAATGCCCCATTTCGACAATGTTATTACATACAACAATACAAAAAGCATAAATGTTTCAAAAGGCATCAATGTTTCACATCAAACTTACGAATGGAACAAGTTATGACAAAAAGAGAGTAATATGTCTTGGTATAATTTTTTTTTTAAAGTTTTTTAATATGTTTTGAATAATTCGCCAGACATAGATAGTGCTTTTGAGTCGTAAAATTCGTTCTATGAGTTCTCTATACTATTCAATACTCTTTGGCTACGACGACCTGATTGTTTGATCGCTGCCGCAACATTAATACCATCATACTTATTTTCAGGCAGAGATTATTGTTGCAGAGGCAGAGATATTGATGGGTGTTGTTTGCTGGTGTTCACTTTGATAGATTGCCCTACCCGCGCCTATAGATGTTAACACATCAAAATGTTATTCCAGTTTCTTAATGTAGCAAAATTCAACAACCACCCGTCCATCAGTTATTCAATTTTGGAGTAACGAACCTCTCTCAATTTCACTTCTCAGGTATTTGCAGATTTAATTTTTCCTCCAGATTTTGACTACAAGGCTGTACAAAATAGCTACAGTAGACAGCATTGCACTGCGGCTTTGATTATGGTAGGAAGATGGAAAAAGGAGAAGTTATTTGGGGGGAAAACTGGATTGGAAACACTGTTTTGTTACTCGACGCACGACATCACTTCTTGCTACATCGTCATCAGCTGTAATACAATACTCGCAGCAACATTTTATGTTAATACAAATTTAATTTAAATTTTACATAGACACAATTTTATAATAACCATTTGCTAACAAATTGTTTTGTTTTTGAAACATTAGAATTTATTTTTCACAAATATGAACATTAGCAGAGTCTACAGATAACACTCGTTTTATGTGATTTTTGTGAGCGTTCAGAAAACATTCATGAAAAAATGAAATCTTTGAGTGTATGTTTTTCTCTATAACTATTATTGAAAATTTCCCCTTTTTCCGCATTCTTTAGGACTTATTTATGAGCATTCATAAACACTCAAATAGGAGTCAGAAAAAAGTATATTTTCAGAGCGTACATTTTGAAAGGCTCATCAAAAATTTTCCGAAAAGTATCCTGTTATAAAATAACTAGTTTTCCATTACATCCCATGAATGAATTGGGGAGAGCTTCTAGTTTCATACTCGCTGAGTGGGACCTACAGTTTTACACCGATTCCGAAGGGTATTTTTAAGAAACTTTTTCATGACTAAATGCGAGGTGACCTCCGCCGAAAAAAATGTAAAGTGGTCAGAGCAGGGGTCGAACAAGAGGCGCGCACTCATTACACCACCGACGGCCAAGTGTATTGTACGACTCCGATTATAAACCCTCTGAAATTGCTCATACTTTTGACTCTTTTATGATTCTGAATTTCTGAGCGCTCTAAAAACTGTTGGCTGGGTCGATTTTGGAAATACAAATTGCGGCTTAGACTTGACATAGCTGAAGAGAGATCCCTCGGAGTCGATTTTTAAAAGAGAACCACAATGCTGGAACCACAGAGCGGCGTAATCATCGATCAGTATTTAAAGCCTCACAACCATAAAATTCTACAATCTGCGTTGAAAATGAAAAGCCACAGGATGATAAAAACAGCATATTCTCATCGCGGTCTGGTATATGTAAAAAACTTGATTCTCATGATCCAATATTAATTGAATTTTTAGATGAACTTAACCAGCTTTTTCGCATCTAATCCAATACTTGTGTCAGCCCACATGAATGTCACTTGCTATGATTATTATACATACATTTGCAACTATTTTGGAAGTATTTATTAATTTTTTAACTAATCGCATTTTTTGTGATTCGAAAATTAATTTTTTAAACATTACTGCCTACTTTTTTATTGATGAACATTATTACAGTATAATTTATCTAATTAACATCTATGGAACTATATTGATTATATATTTAATTAGAGTTGCTCGTAGGGATTTTTTTATTTTTACTGTTCAGAACAATAGCTTTACTAGGGGGCAATAGAATGTATTCTCAAGACGTAACAGCAAACATGATAAAAATTCTTGCTAAACAGAGAAGTGGCCTAAAAATTTGTCATATTAACCCGAATCAGCCCATATTTTTTTTTGTGGAATTTTTAGGAAATATTTAAGGGGCCATTTAAGCAGGTCCTAGGGATTACAAATCGTAATTTTCTTTTCATTTTGATCTTTCAGATCAAAAGATATTGGGTGTGACCATATGGTCACATTGGGTACAATTTGCGATCGAGCAACAAGAAAAACCAAGTGACTTATTTTACATGTTCGTTTTATTTATTAGTTCAATTTGGTATGGCAAGTAGCAAAATATTTCAAACAAAGCCCAACATCGCATTTTGAGCATTCAGTGCGGCCGACAGAAATGCAAACCTCACCACCGCAACGTCTTCTTTTTGCACAAGGACGCACAAAATGGTCCTGTCCATCATATCGCAGAGATTCTTGTGCTGTTTCTGTGAAATTCCTTTTGCGTGGACCAACTGCCTTTGGCTTTTGCCCAAAATGCTTGCAGTAATAAATGGCGATCTGTCGTCTAAACTCTAGCTGTGGCATATCAGGATGTGCTCAACGGTGTAACTGCCATGCGTTGTGTACAGAAACATCAACCAACCAAGTGAAGATACTGCTCCACCACTTTTTTCCTCTAATTCCAATTCTATATATGTTGACGTTCTGGTCCATGCGGTCTACATCACACATGAAATTGTTGTACTCCTTAACAGCATACGGTTGCGGAACACTAACTCTTTTCTTTTGTTCTCTGGAATACCGTTGAACATTCGCAATAGGATTTACACTATATGCACTTGATGCTATATTTACAACAGCGTTGTCGATCCATTTGGTTAATAGTATTTCGGTCTCCTTCATTGTAATGGATTGTATGTGGCCACGAGCTTTCTTTTTCATACTCTTTTTATTCATACTCTTATTTCATACTCTTTTTATCTTTTTTGGGATTCGATTCTCCCTAATTGTTCCTGTTGCAGTGTAACCACGACATTTTAAATAATGGGGTACCGAAAATCCGGTGAATAAATTATCAAAGAAGAATGAAAATGGTAGACTTTGAACTTTTGGACAGAAGTCATCCACCATACTTATCAGTGGTGCAGTGCGTTTACCAAATCTTTCTTCATAGCTTCGATTGAATCGAGGATTTGTGTCTTGGTAAATTTCGAAGTTTATTAGATATGGCGTACATAAAGACCATACTTTAAAACCAAAACGCAATGGTTTTCCCTTAATAAATTGCTTGCAACCGTGTCGTCTAAAGTACGATATCATGCTTTCGTCATAAGATAATTGCTGCACTGGATGGCAATTGTGCAACATATTTGCTTTCAGATGATCTGTTATGGGGCGAAGCTTCCACATTTTGTCACCATCGTTTACTTCTTTGCCACTATCTTCAAAATGGAGAAATTGTGATATCTGCTGAAATCGGTTTCTTTGCATAGCCGAATATACCATTTCATTTCGCAAATCATCGTCAGCATTCCAATATGATCTATAACTGGTCCCACCGTCATAAAAAACTCACTATCAAAATACCAATATATGTTGTTAGCTCTGCCGCAGTGATATTTGGACGCGGTTTTCCAAGGAACACTGCATATTTGTGAGATTCGTTAACAATGTGGTGTAATAATTCCTCATCGAAAAACTTTTCAAACTGCTCATAAGGTGTGACGTTCTTGCAATCTTCAAAATTTGCTGATGGAAATAGAGGAGTCCGGGCAACTGAGGCATCATTCACCCAGGTAATTTTAGTGGCTTTATTCGCAAGTGGATATTGCAGTGCAGACAGGGTATGTTTCACCTTTTTCAGGATGTTTAAAGGTGAAGAAGATGTCGACGTCGATGATTCTGTCGAAGGCCTAGTTGATTGCTCAGCCGATAAACTTGAAACCAATTGTTTATTGGAATGCGCCACGATAATATCACTGAGCTCCACACCACCTTCATCATCACTAGGTTCACTGTACGCGTCATCTAAGGTATTGATATGTCTGCCATTTTTCATTACGAGTTCACAAGATGTCTTCAGTTGGCCCACACAAATGTCAACTGGAGCCCCAATGTCATTCTCAGCAGCATTATCTTCACCACTAAGTGCGCCACTTTCAACTTCAGGTGGAAGAAGGTACAGCGCTGTAACCGACTCGTCATCATCGGACAATTCATTTATATAATCGATGGCTTCTTGTGCAGTAAGTGGCCTAAAATTTACCAAAAACCGAAAAAAATAAAAACCGAACTAGTGATCTATCATTCTTTAATTTCGCAGAGCGTGACCATACGGTCACACTTCTTAAAACTTTTGGAAAAAACACTCAAAATGTTTGAAAGCTGAGAAATGGAATTGTACATCCGCAACAAAAAATACTTATTTCAAATCTCTTCAACAATATTTCATTTAAATATATTGTATACTCACTTCTTGTAATACCGTGAATTCAGTTTCTTTGGCATAATTTTTTTTTCTAAGTAGTTTTAGCATCCAATCGCTCCAACAAACACACAATTACTAGCGAAGGAATAAATTTGATGTAAGCACACACCCTTCACGAATCAAATAAGTGCAAATTTATGGAAATCGGGGTATCATACGAATTTATGTAATTACTTTGATCGGCTTATTGTGTGCGTGACCATATGGTAACACTGGGCTGATTCGGGTTAACGCACAAAGTCTAACAAACAAAATTGATGAATTTAGATATATTTTTGAAAACTCTGGACTAAATGTAATATGTGTGTCAGAGACATGGTTTGAAGAATCCATCAAAGGTGAATTGGTAACGATGAATGTTTATAATTTATATAGAAATGACAGATCAGACGGCTATGGCGGAGTGGACATCTGTGTCAAAAAAGAATTGGTTTGTACAGTAAAGGGCAAAAGTGATGAAGTAATTAATCATAATAACAAAGTAGAATATATATTTCTTGAAGCATATAGATATGGAGGAAATCTTCTTATTGGTTGTGTTTATAGGCCTCGAAATAATATTAACCTCACTCATTTTTATACAATATTGGAGGATGTCATAGCGTTTTATAATGACGTTGTAATAGCTGGGGACTTTAACTCAAATCTGCTGACTGAATCATGTTTAACTGTTAATATTAAATCATTTGAACTTGTTCCCGCCAATTCGCGAACACCAACACACTTCACATCATCCAATAATACTCTGGTAGATTTATTTTTTGTCTCCAATAAACGAAATATCTTAGGATATGATCAGTTGTCTGCATCATGTATTTATAGACACGACGTTATATTTATGATTTTTGACATTGCTTTACAAAAATCTAATAACATAGTTTTAAACGTATTAATTACCACACTTTAGAAGAAGAGTATGATAAAATTGACTGGGGTTGCATTTATTATATGTTATCTGTAAATCATCAGCTGGCCTTCATGGAACAAAGTATAACAACGTTATATAATACAATAGTACCCCACTTCAAACGATGGAGGTGAGTAACCGTTAAAAGCCCTGGTTTACAGCTGAAATTAAGCGACTTGTTGAAGACCGTGACTATGCTTATTCTCGATGGAAGCGTCTTAAGACTGATGATCTACATAATGTTAATCGTAACGCCAGGAAAATTGTAACCAAGGCCATACGAAACGCCGTATCAAAATATTATGCCGAGAAATTTAAAAATTCAAAAAATACCTGGAAAACTATTAGGGAAATTGGAATACTGAATAATGGAAACAAGCAGGATAAAATCATATGAGACCCGGAGGAGATAAACGAAAGGTTTCTTAACATACCCATGACAGAAGCAGACCATACCCATTACAGTTCCTATCATTCTGCTAATATCCCGCAGATCCTATTCAATTTCGATAGTGTTAGTCAGTGTGATGTACTTAGAATCTGTCTATCCATAAAATCAAACGCAATAGGTATTGATGGCACTCACCCCGCCTTCATTAACATTATTCTTCCGCCACTTTTACACATAATCTTACATATATTTAATAAGATAATCATGACATGTACTTATCCACTTAGATGGAAACAAGCGAAAATTCTGCCAATACCAAAATCACCAATTGAGTTTCGACCTATAGCTAAAGGGTTTTTCAACAGAGACGCTACAAAAGTAAATCGATAGGGACAGCAAACGACACCATATTTTTTCCCGCTCTTGTGACATTTCTCTTCAGTAAGGTTTGCCATTTCATCATGGAAAGATATACGAACCAAAAACGAGTCGAAATTATTAAAATTTACTACCGAAATTTGGAGTCAGTGGCCTCAACTTTAAGAGCGCTACGTCCAATTTATGGTCGTCGTAATCGTCCTACCAAATCAACAATTGAGCGTCTAGTGGAAAAATATGAATCCACAGGCACAGTAAAAAATGTTCCCGTACCAGTGTGACAAAGAAGTGCCCGTAGTGTCGAGAATATTGCTGCCGCTGAGGCTTCAGTGCAAGAAAGCCCAAATGTTTCTATCACACGTCGTTCTCAAGCGTTGGTCATCTCTGTGGCGTCGTTGTGGCGGATTTTGCGAAAATATCTTGGCCTACATCCTTACAAGATCAAATTGACGCAAGAACTGAAGCCGCTTGACCACCATAAGCGTCGCATGTTCGTGAATTGGGCTGAACAACAACTTGAAAATGATTCGGATTTTCATCGGCAAATCATCTTCAGCGATGAGGCTCATTTCTGGCTGAATGGCTTCGTCAATAAGCAAAATATTCATTATTGGTCAGACAGCAACCCACACGTAATCCATGAGTCATCATTGCAACCCGAAAAAGTTACGGTTTGGTGCGGTTTATGGGCCGACGGCGTCATTAGTCCGTGATGATCAAGACCGGCACATTACTGTGAATGCGAATCGCTACCGTTTAATGATAACCGAATATTTTTGGCCCCAATTGGATAATATGGACTTGGAGGACATGTGGTTCCAACAGAACGGCGCCACAAGCCACACAGCGAATGCCACAATCAATTTATTGGAAACCAAGTTTGGTGAACGTGTTATCTCACGAAATGGCCCAGTCGATTGGCCGCCTCGGTCGTGCGATTTGACGCCGTTAGATTATTTCCTGTGGGGCTACGTCAAGTCTATGGTCTATGCCAATAAGCCAGAGACGATTGAGGAACTTCGTACGAATATCGAACGTGAAATTGCAGCAGTATCGGCCGATTTATGCTTGAAACCCGTCGAAAATTGGGTTCAGCGTCTGGACTTCTGCAAGCGTGCCCATGGTGGCCATGCAAAAGAAATCGACTTCCATACATAATGGCATCGAACGTACTTTCACAGGTATAAAGAATTTCATTGGTATCTAAAACCGGTTTTGTTTTATTAAACTTTTGTAGCGCTCTTATTGAAAACTCCGTTATATGAGGTGGTTATTCTGCATTCACATTGCAGCAAAAGCTTCATAATTTGGAAATTTCGAGGAAATTAACTGCTGAATACAGTATTGAAAAGCAGATGAGCTATACGAAATATTCAAATATAAGATTTCGATTGCAATGGTTCAGGACTTTATTGCACTATTGGGGTAAAACATTATTTACCAATAATGCAAACATCGTAGACGCGCAGCTGCTGGGTAGATGTCTGATGTAAAAACATATACAACTCGAGAGCACGGGCAAATAATAAAATAAAAAAGAAGGCGTCCCCGAGCAAACCGCGTGCTCTTTTACGTGTCAAACGAGCTTGGGTGCAACTAGCGTACCGGAAGCGAGACGTAAAACGCTATACTGTAGAGAGGTGAGAGAAAATGGAGTGAAGTAATGTATGTGGATCGGTGTGCTATTTATTCACAAAGTATATAAAATGTACCAAAATGTACCAGAAAGTACATCAATATAGTCGAAATTTTACAAAAACTACACAAAATGTGCCAAAAGTAAGTAAATTTCATCAATTTTACCATCAAAAGCACCAGAAATTAATTTAAGTGTAGTAATTGGTGCGTAAACTACACCAAAAAAGTACATAAAGGTCCTCAAATGTGTACTAAAAAATAAGCAAAGTGTATCAAAAAATTACATAATGAGCAGCAAGTAGACAGAGCCGAAGGTGTTCTTGTGAATCTTGTCGAGTTATGGTAAGGTATAGGCTTCCTTCTTCACTTTACCTCTATTTAGTTTTGCTTTGGTTGTTTGGTATAGCCTTGGAATCCTTCTTCATGAAGAAGAAAAATCCAATAATATTTTATACAACTGTTTAAGTATTCTGATAAAAAAATTAACTACCCCTTATATTTACATCATAATTTTCGAAACGTCGTGGAAATATGAGAAATGGAATGACATACATTTTATATTTCCCATACAACTAAGTTGAACTTGGTAACATTTTTATCGGGGTTATTCACAACTTCTAAAATTATAGATGTTAACGTGCAGGTTTTCATTTTGTATGAGTTAACGTGTATAAGTTACGAAAAAAACGCCAATAACATAAGATTTCTACTGTTTAAGACGAATGTTTTGTTGTAGAAATAAAAAAAAACAGCAGACAGTTGTCCGAGGCCTTCGGCCACGGACTGTCCTTGCAGGCTGTGTCATAGACACGGCCATTAAGTTTAACGTAGAATACGCCATCCGATAAGACAGAAAACATATATAACAATAAATAACATAAGCAAATTAATTTATTTATTTGATAGTTACTTTTGATAATATACATAAGCTTATGGTAGAAAAAATAGGTTACATATGTTTTGTTTTGTTATTGTTGTCGTATTACCTATACCTATTTACTTATACCTTTTTACTTATACCTATTTACTATTACCTATACCTATTTACTTAAATCGACTATTTGTTGTTGTTGTCGCTATAGGAACTGTAAATTAAATCCATTATTAGGAATTTATACATTACATTAATATATACATATGTACATATGTATATGTATGTAGGTATAAAACTTACCTATTTGATTGATATTGGGTGCTGCCGCTGCTGTTGCGATTTGTTGCATATTTGTTGTTGATGTTGCGCCTACAAATTAATTAACATTTTTAATAAAAATATATATAAACAAGGGAACACAAAACTTACCTGAGTATTTATTTCTCTGCATAACAACCACTCGTTCCTTTCTTGTATTTCGTGTAGGTGCCATTTTGATTAGTAGTTTTTATTTTAATTTACTAAACGTCAACTGTCAGCTGCTGTCAAACAGCATTGTTATTTTGATTACTTGGCAGCACTTTCATTTAACATAAAAATGTATGAATTAATTTTTTCATATATTTTTTATAATTATATATCCATGTTAAATTCAAATTCACATTTAACATTTTGTTTCACTTAAATACATAAGCTAATATACGATATTTCAATATTTCATCAATCAAAACAACAGCCGAAGGTTTGTGTCCACACTGAAACAGCATCATAGTTTGTGTCCACGCTACAAACTCAAACACTCAACCAAACACCACACATATGTTTGAGCGTATGTGTTTAAACAATTTTCATTTGAGAAATTTAAATATTAGGAAGATATCAACCAATATTAAATGTATATCAAACGAAAGATAACACCTTCATTTTGCCCAAAAAAAAAAAACTTTTAAAAAAAGTTATCTCGCCGTTTCCTCATAATCAATGAAATAAAGATTACAACAAAAACAATCTGACATGACTCCCTATACCGTAAGGTAAGACGTATTCTACGTCAAAAACAAATAAAATAAATAAATATGTATTCGTTCAAAGATAACGATGACCAAAACATTATTGTCAATGGCGCCAGCTATGGTTCGATGATTTCGATCTTCATGTGCCCAAAATGCATGAGCTGCTTCTGGTCGACATGTGATTTCCATAACACAGCGCTACATGCAACACCTCACGTGAGTGATGATTTCTGTGCGCAATTGCGAACGAAATAATTTCGGTGATAATTTCATCTGTTCGAAATTGTATGTGCAATATTTAATTAGGTTCAATATTTTGTGTGACCACCTGCATGTATTTGAATATATTGCACTTAAAATCATCTACTGCCAATTTTGAATTAATTCGTGTACGTTCAAATCTACTATGGATCCCTGTAAATCTTCTTTGAGCTAATTTTCTATAAGAATATATATACAAAATCCATCTTAATGCAAATGTTGTGTTGGTTATTGTGCTAATGCATTGCGTCTCGCGAGAAGATACTAAATCATTTGTTTAATTTTTAAAATTAAAACCTGCAGACGCACTAAAATGCATGAAGGATAATCATCAAAGCAACGAAACATAAAGACGGCCTTAAGTGAGAATAACAACAGACAACAGAGGACAACAAATACAGTGCTGGCAAATAGACATGAAACCACATTTTGCTCTAAAAGCAAGAAAATAATTTTATGCGAATATGGAACAGAAGCAACCGACTGGTACGAGAATATTGTAAATTGTGCTGAAAAGTGTTTGAATAACAACAACCGCTTATATTCTGGCTTCACTATTTGCTCGTAAAACGAAAGGATTAGTTGCCAACGCGTGGCTCAAGTGTTCTTTCCCATTCTGCCAACAACTACAGCAACACCAGGGAATCCTTGTTCTCATTGCAGTCATCTCCAGCATCAGTATCATCAACAGTATTACCATCGTTTTTTGTGCCAGCACCCTTTTGTCACTGCTCTACACTCGACAAATAAAGCTTGACATTAAGAGCAGACAATGTTTAGTATTTATCCGCGAGAAATTCTGTCTGCTATTACAGCAAAATATATAGACATAACAATAAACTGTTTGCAGTGCTGATAAAATACTGAACAAAATGTTTGCTAAAACAACAACCACACGTTTGCTGAACTACTCCTCTTTCAGCAGTCGTTTCTTCTGTGTTTACTAGCATATATTTTTGAGTGACCCTTTGGATGGTCCTAAAAAAACATTTTGTATTGTTGTTAAACTAGATGCAACATGCAAACTAAATATAACTCAGTTTTAGAAAACTTTTGTAGTTTGTAACTTTTAGTTTGAAAATACTCGACGCTCAACACTTCAAGAGTTGGGCTTTCAACATCAATGTGGTTTAATTTTTGAACGAGTTTACTGCGATTTGGATAGATGGAATGATAAGAAAAATTTTCGTTATAATTAAATTTGTTCAAATATATTTAAAACCAAAGATAATTTTGTTATATTCATATTTTGTGTTGAAAATTTATTTGTCTGTTAAAGTTTCATTGTCATAGGTGTTTGCCTCTACGTTCCGGATCACTTATTTAAAAGCACTAAAAATTCCATATTCAGCAGCCTGTATCTTTAGTAATTTGTAACCGATTGCAGAATTTTAAAATCGAAAGGGAAGCTAGACATCTTGAGATATAAAAAAAATCATGACAATAGCGGTCTCTTAACCAAATAACTTTTTTTTTTTAGCAATTTATAATTAAAAGTCCAAAAATGTGCTATTTTTTTGGGTTCACTTGAATAAAGGCACTTTAATGTTTTTTTCATAATTTTTAAAGTAAGCGATGATTTTTTGTAGAGAGCATTTGTTTATTACAACTTATAACATCTTAATCATTTTTAGAGTCAAAATGCCAAAAAAAATTTTAAATCTATCGGAAAAAACTAAAATCGGTGTTTACCGTTCTGAAGGATATTCTAACCGCGAAATAGCTAAAAAATTGGGCGGAGCCCAACAGTTGTCGACAATTACATCAAGGACCCCGAGGGGTATGGACAAAAATTGTAAAGGAAGGCTTCATTGTCTTTATCTACGTATGAGAAAAGAAAAATCATCAGAATTGCTTCTAATTCTGCCTTATCCTTGTCAAAAATTAGAGCTCAAGCTGGAGTGGAAGCGAGCAAGTCACCAGTAGGCAGAGTAATTAAGAGCTGTGAGTATATTAAGTACCTGAAATTACAAAAAAGCCGCCACTTAATTCTCCTCGTAAAGAAAAGCGACTTCAATTCGCAAGAGACTACATGGTATGGGTTGTGCAGCCAAGAGGTCATGTAAATGACTGGAGATCCGTTGTATTTACGGATGAGAAAAACTTTAATTTGGATGGGCCTGATGGTTACAATTATTATTTCCATGATCTGTGCAAAGAAAAGCGTTTCTGAATCGACTTCACAGCCGAGAGGGTGGCGTTATGGTGTGGGGTGCTATTGCGTACTATGGCACCATCGATCTTGAATTTCAAAGTGCAGAAATGACTGGTTGAAGTTATAAAACGTTATTGGAATCGGATTTTCCGAAGTTCAGTGATCTATTTGGTCCCATATCTTGGATATTGCGACAGGATAATGCCCCTATGCACAACGCCAGGGTAGTAAAGGAGTTCATTGCAAGCCAAAATGTTAATATTCTTGAATGGGTCTATATTATCACCTACCTTGTATTCAATATATACATCGGATTTCAAACCCCCTAGAGATATTGACAGATCCTATTATGCAGACGACACTGCTCTTATATCTTCCAGAAAGCTGATATCTACACTCTTAAAGAAAATGGAGCTACGCCCAATAGTTGCTACAAATACTACAGCAAGTGGAGAATTAAAACTAAACAGCAACAAGATGCAGACCATTATGTTTCGCTTTAATAAATCACCTAAGAGATTACCAAGTCGGTATTTAAATGTTCACGGAAATAATATAGTCATTGTAAATGAAATAACTTATCTGGGGGCAACCTTGGATAAGAAACTCATATTTCGAAATCATATTGAAACCGCTTGTCAAAAACCAGTAAAAGCCTTCAGAGCATTATGACATTTTCTAAATCGAAGATCAACTTTAAGCTTAAGAAATAAAAATTTTATTTATTAATATATAATTAGACCCATTTTATCTTACGCATCTCCAATTTGGTATCGCGCTGCTAAAACTCATATTAAAATGTTGCAAGTAAGTCAAATTAAATGCGTTAAAATGATTCATAAAAAACCCCGGCGTTTCTCCGCTTCACAACTACATGAAGAAACTGGATACTAGCTATTCTTCAGGCTCTACGAAATAACTCCCGAGTGAAATAACCCCCAAACGAGAAATGAAATAACTCCCACTGAAATAACAACCAAATAAAAATGAAATAAACTCCAAATCAAAAACGAAATATCCCCCCATCATTTGGCAGTTATGTCATATGAAATAACCCCTAACAAAATAATGAAATAACCCCCAATGAAGAAGGGAAATGAAACAATAACCAAATTATAAACGAAATGAAATAAGCCCCGAATTTAAAATATTGTTGGGTGATATCTCATTGGGGTTTATATCTTAATTTAGAAACTCCAATTAGAAAATGAAAAAAGCACGAAAAAAAAGAAATACGTACACCCCAAAAAATTTGGTAGTAATTTCATAGGAAGTAACACCGAAAAATGTATGAAAATATTTAGGGGTTATTTCACTCCTCGTTTGGGGTTTATTTTACTAGGGGGTTATTTCGTAGAGCCATTCTTAGATTTTATTAAGGTGTTAAATGAAAATCATTCCCAACAAATTTTAACCTCTTGCTATTGTAAAAGACGCGAGAGTCTGGACTTACTCTTATGAATTTAAAGATAAAACTGCAAATTATTCAAATACAAAATATTGTATTCAAATTTTATTTTTTGAATAATTCTACCTTCATCAATATTTTCTCCCAATTTATGTACATTTTATTAAATTGCATATGTATATGACCCTGCTTACGAAAACCAACTTGTATGTAAAAAACCTTAAATTTTCATATGAAACCGCTCGCAAGTCGTTGAAACAGTGCAATCAATCAAAACAAACATTGAACAATGAACACATTATGAAAATGCAACAAAGGGGGGAAACTTTAATTACGTTTTATTTAAAAACTTGTTTTTGCACACTAGGTGGGTTTAACTTAACTGGGGCACATATAGGTTTTTACTTCCTTTTTACCTATGATAAGATCAGTATTAACTCATTTATATACTATTGGCAAGACTACATTTGCTCAAATATCTTTATGATAAAATTTCATTATTGCTAACTATTAATAAATAAATAAATGTTTCCCATTACATCCCATGAAGGGACCGGGGAGAACTTCTCACAATCACTGAGCTGTGCGCTTTCTAGTTTTCACTCACTGATTGGGACCTACTGTTTACACCGATTCCGAGCGGTATTTTGAGAAGCTTTTTCATGGCTACATACTCGATAGTGTCGCCGTCACTATGCGAGGTGACCGCCGCCGAAAGAAATTTGAAGGTGGTCAGAGCAGGGTTCGAACCCAGGATCTCATGTACAAGAGCCGCGCACACTAACCATTGCACCACCATTGCTAACTATTATTACCTATAAAATATACAGTTTCCCATTACACCTCATGAAGGGTCAGGGGAGAGCGTCCCACAATCCTTCTTCTCTCATTACCTGTTAAGTAAAAAATGCGATTTGGAACAATAAAATTTGAATTGAATTGAAAAAACTGACAATAGGAACGACAGATTTAGTTGAATCTTTTTTTGTTGGTTATGGTCTCGGAATTTCCCCAAAATGCCGATTTTCCGATTTCCCCAAAAATGCCGTTAAT
Organism: Phaonia tiefii; assembly: GCA_963931995.1. Taxonomy (NCBI): domain Eukaryota; kingdom Metazoa; phylum Arthropoda; class Insecta; order Diptera; family Muscidae; genus Phaonia; species Phaonia tiefii. The sequence goes on along the minus strand of OZ008369.1, from coordinate 119,535,872 downwards.
TAGTACCTATATACTACTACTCACAAAGGGAAGACTAATTTGAAGCCGGATTTTAGATTACCTCTACCCATATGTAAGTACATAGGTTAGGGCAAATTCCCTGTGCAGGTTGGGACCACGTATTCGTAGGGGCACCGCGTTTTCTCGGCTACTATTAAGTGTAGGCAGTGTTGTTCAAGCTCTCCCCAATCCCTTCATGGGATGTTATGGGACACCATTTTCTTTAGTGTTGCCTGGAGTGACGATTTATCGCCATTTTGACGACTTTTAGGTCCAAAAACTGAAAATGACGATTTGACGATTTCAGCTCCTGCAATGAAGATCTTCAGTTATAGCAGCTTCTCTATGAAAAATTTGAAATTGTTGGTACTCAAAAAGTGGTGGTACACGTAATTTAACACAAGTTTTTATCCATTAACAGTTAGTGAGGGAAAAAATAGACCCAGTTTAAATATCTAAAGCAGTGAGAATTACCGATTTATTTTGATAGATGGACTGAGGAAGCATACAACTATTAAAATACATGACTACAAAATACAACGTCAATATAAATGCCCTACATATTGTCTGTGTGAAGTTGCATCAAATTTAGCCAATGGAATCGGGGGTCAGCCAATTAAGGGTTAATTATAATATAGTTAGAAATATTTGTCAACTCTGTTCGTTGGTTGTTTGATCAATAATTGAAGTGATTCCAGAGTAGAGTTTAGATAAACAATTTTCAATTCCGGAATTTGCTTAAAAATAATTCTTCATTGTTTTATATAAAACAAATTATAATTGTTAGAAAGAGGAGAGAAACTCCGACGACAACAACAATATGAACAAGACAAACTCGAAACGACTGTTTGCATTTTTTCAAATTGCAGAAAAACCTGATCTGTTTAGTAGAGATGTCAAAATATCGATGGCACTATCGATAGTTAATTTGTTTTGTGACTACCGATGTTTTTTCTGCGGTCGCTTAATATTTGAAAAAAAATCGATAATTTTAAGTCGCTATTGACAGTAAATGATCCACCACTTATGTTGCGAAATTAATGCGGGGAATACCCGATTTATCAGATTGTTGAGAATGTTGGAACGACGTAGCAAAAACAAGGTTTTATTGTGTACACAGAGAAAAAAGTTGTCGTCGTCAAGCCACATGTGTACATTTCAAATTCATATTGACTTTCATCAATCTGATTTACCTGTATTCCCCGCATAAAGCGTGGCAAGTCAACAATTGTAAACAAAAAATAAATATACACTTAAAACTCATCTTTATGTAAAGGGTGTTTTTTCAAGCCCGATAGAACTTCAAATTGTAAAACATAACACAAAAAATTAAATTTTAATAAAAATATTTCTATTATTTGTTTCAGTATACTCTGGAAAATCATCATGAATAGACTCACGCTTGAACAACGCTACCAAATTATCCAAATTTACTTTGAAACTCAGTTGGAAACTGACCCGTTGTTTTATCGCCAAATTGTGTTCAGCGATGAGGCTCATTTTTGGCTCAACGGGTTTGTTGATAAGCAAAATTGCCGTATATGGAGTGAGACCAATCCACAAGAGACCCTCCAGACTCCATTACATCCAGAAAAATGCACCGTTTGGTGCGGCTTACACGCTGGTGGCATCATCGGACCTTATTTCTTTAAAAATGAGGCCGGAGCTCGCGTTACGGTCAATGGAGATCGTTACCGCACCACGATCAATGATTTTCTGATTGAAAATATGGATGACATTGATCCAGACGAGATGAGGTTTCAACAGGATGGCGCTACGTGCCATACGGCGATCGCAACCATCGACTTATTGAAATCAAAATTTGGCGATAAGTTGATTTCGAGAAATGGACCTGTCAATTGGCCTCCAAGGTCGTGCGATTTGACACCTCTCGATTATTTCCTGTGGGGCTACGTGAAGGCACTGGTTTATGCTGATAAACCAGCAACAATTAACGCCTTGGAGGCCAACATTGTTCGTGTTCTTCGTGACATACGGCCAGCAGGGCTCGAAAAAGTGGCCAAAAATTGGACGTCCAGAATGCGCTTCGTCAAGGACAGCCGCGGTGCCCATATGCCCGAAATCATTTGCAAATGTTAATGCCACGTATTGATCTTTCGAATAAAAAAAAAAACTTTATTAAAATTTAATTTTTTGTGTTAATTGTTTACAATGCGAAGTTCTATCGCGCTTGAAAAAACACCCTTTACATATTTATAAACTGAATCAGGCATTTTGACGGTTCCTCCAGCATTAGTATACAATGGATGGTGATACTAATAACACAACAGGTATATTATAAATAGATCCATTATATAGCATTAAATAAAACTAAGCATTTATTACACAACATCTCAAGCCAGCAAAAGACCCAGAAAATCTGCATCGGATGTTTGGAAACATTTTGCATTAAGTGAAGACAAGAAACACGCGAAATGCTTAATATGTGAAAAATATATAAACCGAGTGGAAACACGTCAAATAAGATGGATCATTTAAAGCGTGGTCACCATTTGTTCATTGGATCTACAAAGTCAAACTCTTCAATAAGGGAGTATTTAAAAGCAACACACACACATATGATAACAATTCTGTGCAGAAAACAGAACTGGATTCAGCGCTAACAAGAATGATTGTAACGAAGCCTTTTATTGCTATTTGCGGAAATGGCACTTGAGTTTTGCTGCGGCTCAGCGCGCCGGAAATGGGGGGTTGTTATTTCGCTGGGTTGTACATTTAATAGTTTTTGTTGTATTTGTATTTTTAAGATTCACTGGGCTGGTGGTTGATGGGAACATGGGGGCCCAGGTTTCACCATGCTCTTCGGAGAGTTTCCCAGACATTTAGGGCATTTCGGAGATGTGACGCCATCGAACCCACATCTGTAACAGATTAAATTCCGTTGTTCTAACGTGCACTCTACAAATGTGTGTCCCTGCTGCTTGCAGTTCCAGCATACAAGTTGTTTTGCTGGTGGGATGTTCGATCTTATGGCTTCTAGCTGAGAATTTTCTCCCATTTCCTCCGATTGTGTTACGTCAAATTCAACTTCACTAACTCGTCTTGGGTGAGTGAAGTGCTGGCGATAGGAGATTCTTTTGGCGAGATTTCTCTCCGCTCTTTTGCATACTTCTAGCAGTTCATCTATTGTTTCGATTTCCACAGGGAACACAAGTTGAACGAATCCGTCTTTCAGATTGTCTTTGATTGTGCGCACGAGTTCATACTCAGGAATCTGTTTTTTGAGTCTAATTATTTCGGAGATGTATACTTCTGCTGACTCAGATTGCGCTTGCCTTCGTTCCACAATACGCCGTTGAATTTCGAAGTCGCTTTCAAAATTGCGGAATTTTTTTATAAGATGGTATTTTAAGTGATCCCACTGGCAGAACGGATTTTGATGGCGGAAATCCCACAACCAATTGTTTGCGCTTTCCGCTAGTAAGTGGTGAAAACCTTGCATAAAAACTTCCAAGGACAGTTGAAATCTTACCTGAGGTATTCCGCACGAAATACAAAATCCTCTATGCTTAACGATTTTTTTGCGGGGTCACACTTAAGTCCCCATTTTTGAAGCAGGTGTGGTGTGTTATGTATTACGAAGGCATCATTTTGTGCGACACTTTGCATACGCGGTTCGCGGAAACTAGATGTCTGTGGACGTTGTTGGTTTGGTGGTTGATTATGTTGACGTGGCGGCTGGTCGTTTTGTTGGTTGTTTTGTCGATGATGCTGTTGGAAATTGTGTGTGTAGTGTTGTAGGTAGTTGTGTTGTTGTAGTCCTGTGTATGATTGTTCATGTAGATTATTTGTTCTATTACGGGTTTCAGATGTATTATTATTGTTGTTCATGTTATTCGGACTGTAGTTTACTGGATTAATTCGCTCTGACATGAGTGACTCTCGAACAATTCGGGGAATCATTTCTGCGAGACTGTCTCCTATATGTCGCATGATATTAGCTTCCGCTGCTCCCACTCATGCTCCCACATAATCTCCAACACTTAAACCTTCTGAATTTATGGGCATATCGGGATGAATGCTTTCACGCAATGTGGGCAAACGTCGAGTAGGTTGTGTCGACATTCTTGTGAACTCGTTCCTGATACCTTGTGCGGTTAAGTTGTTGTAGTTCGGACTTGGTATGGTACTTTGATCTCCAGGTGATGATGTTGTCGGTATGCCTTGTCCAGGTGGGAATCTAATGGACATCAGTGGCCTGACCTCAGTTGGTAATATCGTCTGATTTAGACCTGATATTGACTGTACAGTACTGGAGAGGTAGTAGAGGCACCACGCAATGTTCCAAGTGCTCCATGTACGGACATGGTGCTAGAAATTGTCACAGATTAAATGTATGTCCAGCTAATCACGATTACTCCACATGTATACTGAACAAAACTCCCCACAAAGGCCCTGTAATTTATAAATGTTATAATTCCAGCAAGAAAAACGTGAAAGATGTTAATCACAGAGCCGATGACGAAAAATGGCCTTGTCGACAAGACTATCTGGAAATACGCCATCGAGTAACATTACGCTTCAAAGGTGTACAAAACCGTCCAAAACTCACGAATGTTCACCAAAACCTCAATTATTCACAAGATATAAATATTGAAAACATACTTCAAACTCCCAAACCACATGATTTCTCAACACAAGGCAGGCTATTTTCTGATGTACTCAAAAGCAACGTCAACACAGAGAGAGACACTGGCAGAGAGAGTGATGACATATCAAATGATAAATTGCTACAGATTTTCTGCGAAGCAGTCGATACTCTCGAAAAATGTAGAAACAAGTTTGACAAGCTGAGAGTACTAGGAAAGATGTTAAGTCATGCCATATAAATCAGCTGTCACAAGTAGAATTCATGTTATGCATTGGAATGCTCCGGGCGTAACTACACAATCAGCTGTTTTACAGCTTGACCGTTATATTCAAAAAACTGGAGTCGATATACTACTCTTGAATGAAACGTTTTTAAAACCGAAACATAAATTTAAACTACATAATTTCAAAATTTATAGAGAGGATCGCCGATCACATGGTGGGGGAGTCCTAATAGCCATACGGAGCTCACTGGAACATAAACTTTTAAATAAATATAAAACACACTGCACTGAAAATATTTCAATTTCAGTAAAAGTTAATGGCCGTTCAGTTATATTCACATCTGCATATGTTCCCCACTATTCATCGAAATTTATAGATGATCTCAATATCTTAACGAACCACAATTCAGACTTCTTTATCTTTGGAGATTTTAATGCTCATCACACCAGCTGGAATTGCACATCAAACAATACAGCTGGTAATATCTTACATAACCATAGCATACAATCAAATTACTACATTTACAATACACCGACTCATACCAGATTTGGCCAGAACCTTTCATTTATTCAACCTTCAACTGTAGATATCTTACTAAGTAATTCAAACTTACAAGTTACCTCTTTAACAACACATCCAAATGAATTAATGTCAGATCATGTTCCAATATCATGCGTAATACACGGCCGATTTGGAATTCTAAAAAACCTTATTCCATTTTATCATTTGACAGACTGGGCAGCTTTTCAGTCATGGATAGTCAATAAAGTTGTGGCTGAAAATCTTACTACTGATGATGTATCAATCAATAATATTGAATCCATATTGAAAAAATTAACTAAAATTATACAAAAAGCTTCGCAAAAAATACCCATGACTGAAGTGGATCATATCCAAAATAGAATATCGACTTTGAGCAAGTACTTAATCTGTCAAAGAAACAAGTTTACACGAAAGGAACAAAGATGCTTTATCCCGCCAAGAAAAATTACTCTAAAAGCAATTATAAAACTTTTAAACTCAATAATTGGTCAAAATATTAAGATCGACAGACACGAAAACTGGTCAAGGTTTTTGAAAAATATGGGTACAGGATCAAAAAAGTTTTGGAAAATATCAAAAGCTCTAAAAGGTCGAAAAACTACACTACCTGACTTAAAAAAGAACGGCGAAATTATTAAAACGTTTGAGGGCAAAGCAAATGCGATAGCGGATATGTTTGAAACATCACATTCTATAACCAGTGATGTTCCATCTAATATGGAGAATAAAGTCACACAATTCATCCATACATTGAATGACACGGATGTTCATTGTAGTCCCAATGTTCTTACAAATGCCGCTGAAGTAAAAATTCTATATTTTTACATTAAAAATAACAAAGCCCCAGGAATAGATGGCATATGTAATAAAATCCTCAAAAAAATGCCAGAAATAGTATTTAAGCTTTTAGCAAATATATTCAACTGCTGCCTAACTGACGGATATTTTCCAAATATCTTTAAACAGGCAAAGGTGACTCCAATTCCTAAGAAAGGAAAAGACCCTAAATCACCAAAAAGTTATCGCCCGATAAGCCTTTTAAGTTCTGTAAACAAAGTTCTGGAAAAACTCATCTTTGACCGCTTTCTGACGTTTACGAACGAAAATAATATACACAACAAAAACCAATTCGGATTCCGAAAAGAGCACTCAACCATTCACCAGATCAAAAGAGTGTGTAAGATTATCAATGCTAACAAAAGCAGTCGCCGAAGTACGGTTATTATTCTTCTCGACATTGAAAAGGCTTTTGACTCGGTCTGGCATGACGCTCTTATTTACAAGCGTAATTATTATGATTATCCCTTCTATTTACAGAAAATAATACAGAGTTTTTTGAATAACAGATCCTTTTTAGTTCAAGTGGAATCCGACTATTCAACTGAGAGAATTATGCCAGCAGGCCTACCACAAGGCTCAATTTTATCTCCAATATTGTAATCCATATTCACATCGGATGTCCCAGCCAAGAGAAATTATGATTATGCATTTTATGCTGATGATACAGCCATTATCTGTTCAGGTAAAAGCTCGGATGTTATCATTAGAAAGATGGAAGATTCGCTCAACTCCGTTAATAAATTCTTCAATAAATGGAAAATTAAGTTGAATCAAGAAAAAACCAACGCCATACTTTTCCCGTTTAACAAGTCTTCGAAAAGAGTCCCTATACGTCGTCTTTCTGTCCAAGGAAACATTATAGGTATAAGGGATGAAATAAAATATTTAGGCGTTATCCTAGATAAAAAATTAACATTCAAACACCACATAGCTGCGGCTCGAGATAAAGCAATTAAATGCGGCAGAGCTCTATTTCCAATGCTGAACAGGAATTCAAAGCTGAATATCAAAAACAATATACTGCTATACAAAATGTGTATTCGCCCAATATTAACGTACGGATGCCAGGTTTAGTTTGGGAAAGCTGCGAAGACCCACATTAAAAAGCTTCAAATCATCCAAAACAAGAACTTAAAAATAATTCACAATTTACCACCTCGTTTTTCAACAGAACGGCTTCATACAAACAATGGATATAAACTTATCGGCACAGTTATGAGAGATTTGACTTTCTCATTTAACGAAAGATCCAGAAACTCTACATCCGAGACTATAAGAAATTTAATACAAAACTAACTCACAAATCTTTTTTAATTAAAAGTTTTTTCGATGTTATTTCGTTATAAATTCCTTAGTAATTGTTATTTTTTGAAAAGATTTTTTTATATATGTTTTTCCTTAACCTGTGATATTAAATGCTTAGTAATAGACATATATATAACACAGATAATATTTGCTGAAGTACTCTAAGTAATATCTCAAAAGCTGTATTTATGTAATTAAGTAACTAAAACGAAATAAAACAAATTTTAATAAAAAAGAAAAAAAAATTCCATTTGTAACAATATTAATATTGATCATTGTTTTCCTACTGTTAAATTTAAGAATTTATTATTTGATCTGGTTATATATAGAATTGTATTTTTGAATTGTTAAGCTAGTCTGTAAGGTTTTTTGTTTCATAGACTATAATAAATGAAAATGAAAAAAAAAATAAAAAAAATAATTTATTGCGAAAAAATGCTTTATTAATTTTTTTAGAGGAAATTTAAAAATTCTCTACTTTTGTATATTCCCAAATCTACTTTGTTTGAATTGTTGTTTTTATTTATTAAACTTTTTAAATATGATATATTGTATTAAAAAATTAAATTGTTCGAGCGTTTGGTCGTATTTTTAATTAATTTTATTTTTATATGACAAGCAAATTTCTTCAATTGTTTAATAATTGGTTTTTCAAATGACAAGAAACAAATTTTGTTTATCAATTCTTTTCGTTTCTAATTAATAATTGTGTTTATCTTCCTGACGATGCTACCCAAAGGGTAGCGAAACATCAAAGAATAAAATTAATTAAAAATACGATCAAACGCTCGAACAATTTATATTTTGAATTTAATATGAAAGGTCGGATAAATCAGCACTTATGATATATTGTTTTCCGTATTTTAAAAATTTGAATTCGAATTTTTATGACCTGTTAAAAATATAAATTTTATATGTTGATTTAATTACTTTGTTTTATTGTCTTTTCCACAAAAATGTCGAAATTTGGTACAGAAACTCCAGTTTCTAATATTGATAATTTTTTGACGATTTCCAAAAATTATTTTGACGATTTCTGCACCTCCAATTTGACGATTTGTGATCAATTTTATCTGGCAACACTGAGTGTAGGCAATTATATTTTTTCTGAATATTAGTGTCTATGATAGTAAACTTTTTACGTTAGTTTGACGAGTTCAAATTCATTATTCATGGCAACAGAGAGTAATGTGCTTCAAGACCGCTAAAAGGTTTTGTAGTGATATGTTACGGTTCCCACGTAAATATTAATTACCACCAGGAAACGTGCAGGATTTGCCGAAGTGTGTTATAGATATCCACCGACCAGTAATACTTTTGTAGGCAGGACAAAGTCTGTCCGCTCAGTTAGTACTCTTTATAAATTATAAAATGTAATTGTGAGAAAAGTTTTAAGAAAGAGAAAAGTTTTAACATTCCAAAGATATAAGACAAATGCAAATGTTTGTTCTCTTAAAATTTTTTTACAATTTGTGATGCTGAAAGTTATTATTAAAATTTATTTAGTATACGATCCTCAATTTCACCCTGATTTCTTATAATTCTCGTTGAGTTTTCGTGTGGCGATTGCAAACGCTTTAACAAAAGATATGTTTCGATTTAAGATGCACGCTGTTAGTGATGTCAAACTGACAGATGTGAAATATGATCTCTTGTTAAACGTTTGCAACGTTTTGTTCAAAATTCCTTAAAAGCTGATTAATTTATTTTTTGTTTTTACATTTTAATCTTTAAGAATTTAAAATTTAAAATTTAAAATTTAAAATTCAAAATTTAAAATTTAAAATTTAAAATTTAAAATTTAAAATTTAAAATTTAAAATTTAAAATTTAAAATTTAAAATTTAAAATTTAAAATTTAAAATTTAAAATTTAAAATTTAAAATTTAAAATTTAAAATTTAAAATTTAAAATTTAAAATTTAAAATTTAAAATTTAAAATTTAAAATTTAAAATTTTAAATTTTAAATTTTAAATTTTAAATTTTAAATTCTTAAAGATTAAAATTTAAAATTTAAATTTAATTTGAATAAACATTCAACGTTGCACTAAATCCACTGAACCTTTAAGACATATGAAAAATATTTTTAATAAATATATCAAATAGCTAAAAAATCGGAGAAAAAATTCTAAAAAGATTTATAAAAAAGTAAGTACAAAATATTTTAAATTATTTTTAACGATTTTTATCCCTTTGTGTCGTGTAAGGATAAGAGAGGGTGATTATTTTTATTTATTGAATTTCACTAATATATTTAAATTTAAAATCCATTACACAGATCTGATTTTTACAACGAATTTAGAATTTGAAAGACAAGTAAAGAAATAAAATATAAAATGTAGCTCAGCTAAAATTTAGTAATAATATCTAGGTAGAGCTAAATGTCAGATATAATTTTTCAATTCCATACAAACTGACAGCTTAAGCGTTCAGTTCGCTTTAACTATTTAATAACTGGAGATGGTGATAATGAGGGCAAGTCCCACAAAAGGATGATACGGTTTGCAGGAATCATGAGGATGCATTTTTTTCCTGCTTTTGTATATACCATAGTCGGTCACAATAACCAATACAGTACAGTGGGTCATAATCGATTTCCATCGCCCTAAAGTAAATCCTTTTTGATGTAGTAACCATTCTTAAGTTCTGTAAAAAGATTGTGACAATGACTACATACTTAACGATAATTTGTGGATATTAAAATTAAAAATTGGATAATCAGGTATATTTTAGAAACTATTCGAAATTTTCCTAGTTTTCGTTTTTTTTTGATTTTAAAGAAAATATACAATCAGTTTTTGGAACGAAGTTCCTTTTCGCACATTGCGGTAAGAGGGTTAAACGAAAAAAAAAATTAAACAACTTTTGTTTAAACACTATTATGTTAAAACCCATTATTATCAACTATATTGTTTACTTTTGCATTGGTTTGTGTCTAGACTAACTAGGTGTCTCACACATGTATGTTGGGAAATTCCTTGTTTATTGGGAAGTTTTCTAGGTGGAGCCTGTAACCATTATTTAATACATATTGTAGTTTTGAACCTAATCAAAAGTAAATTTAGAAAAGCCAAAGTGAAAGAAGTTTAAAGAAAGAAAGTTTTCTTAAATAAGTGCCTTTTCTTAAAAAAAGAGAATTTTCTGAAAAAAACACCTAGTCTCATTCTAAAACAAACTACGTTTTCTTAAAAAAATACCTTAGCTTGAAGAAGTACCATAGTTTAAAAGAAGTACATATTCTTATAAAAAGCACCTTTTCTTACTGTTTAAGCCAGATAAGGGTTAAACAAATAGATTTACTAGCAGGAGGCGCTCTATTATTAAGATAATCCGTTTTTCGAACATGACTGCTCGACTTAGACATTGCTGAGTCGAGCGATGCTCGTTCAATTCGTCTGAGCAAGCAGAACAATAAAGTTGTCAAAATACTCAGCCCCGCTCCAGTCTTTTATTTCCTGAAACCCAATAAAGGAATAACACCGAGGCTTCTGGAAACCTACGCTTTGGTTCATCCTGCCATTACCAAATTAACAAATTTAACTACAAGAAGAACAAGGTCCTTCGAACCGGATCGGGCAGAAACTGAAGAAGGATAAGTTTGATTATTCTTTGATAATTGGACTTGAAACTGGTGCAAGGCAAGTATTTTGCGTGTCAATAAAATTCAAGTGAATTTATAAGTCCACATTTATTCTGTGAAGTGAATATATATCTTTCCAAGGAAAAATCACGCTCCTCGTGGAAAAAAAGAAGACAAAAAGAACAAGATGAAAGTTTCAAAAGATTCAGGTGATTTGCACACATAATTTTTAACTAATTTGAAGAGGAAAAAATTATAATTTCGTTCAAAATTTCATAGACATTTGAGTGATATTCTAGTATTTTGTCAGTACTCAAGTCTTAGTAATAAATCAAAAAATCGGATTCGTTTTTGTAAAATTATTCTGAAAATGTTCGAGTGATATTTTTACATGCAGAGTGTCCAAGCCAGAGACTTGTCGATAAGCTAGTGTGTTGGGGCTACATTTCCTGAAATTATATTTCTCTCAATTTCTTTCTCCAAATTCCAATAAAAACCATATTGCTCCAGACACTAAGCATCGCGACAGAAACGAGTATCAATTCTCACTCAAAATTCCAAAAAAAAAAAAAAAATTACAATTTCATTAAATCCAAAATACCAACGTTGTTCGAATATTTTTCGCTGCATTTCGGAAATAGTTCGAGCTCAAGTTGAAAACTCTCTTCTCTACTAATGAACTTTCATTATAATCGCAATAACTCACTTAGTGATTGAGTTTCTAATTCTCATCTCCCATATACAAGTTCCGTTACATAGGTATTCACTCAGTTAGATACTGAGCTTACAATTCTCCTCCTCTACATCAAGGTTTCGTTATTTTCGATATTAAAATTTACTCAATAACAGTAATATCATTTCGTTCGCTTTTCTCTTGAAGTGTTCGCTCACTGTGATAATGATCATCCCCACTATTGTATCTAGATTGAGTCATTTTAATTCTTTAGCAGTGCGAGTGTGATTGACTATTCCATCATTTAGTTCGTGAGTACAATTGTGCACTCTTATCTGGAATATTATCTTCGTTATCTTTATCGTACTCTCGCTCATTATTCACGCTTAGATCATAGGAGGGGTTGGCTAACATCGTCTGCTCTCGACATATTTCGGTTTAGTATTCTCGCTCATATCACTCAATAGCGTACAATATAATGGTTGAATGTGCACTGGACCCGGTTCAAAAATGATATTTCCCAATTTCGCCGCACAGTGTGACAAAGTACCCAAATATTGATCGTTTTAATTTTACTATCCCATATAGAAACAAAATATCAAGCTGCCAACCCAAATCTCAAATACCTAAGGGGGAAACCAGAATATATTCTTATTGAATATTTTAATTCAAATTTACGACAGTACATACATCCATACATATGTATAATGATTAGTCTTCACCATTATTAATGATTATAGAATTATTAATCGAGACTAAACTTCATTGACAAATAAAACTCCGCATAATTTTCTGTAAATTACGCGTTGAAAGTGCAAAGCATTGGTGAACAATTTGCGAATATTTCTAATCAGTATTTGTTTGTTGATCTGAACTATTTTTGTGTTTAGATTCCCATTTCGACTTCATTTCCCGTAGTGATACTCTGTTATTAAATTGACAAATTATATTGCTTTTCGCAGACTATTTCGGTTCATGATGACTGCCCTTTCAAATTTTATACGAATTTCGGACGCGCTTATACAATTTAACGCGGAAATTTGTGAAAATTCCATCGCACAATCTTCAGTACATTCCCTTGAAGTTCACAAGGAAGAGCTCAGAGAGATTTGGCAACGTGTGAAACTCACATACGAAGCCTGCTTAACAGACCTTTCCACTTTGGCTGATGAAGAAGCAAAACTCGACCTGGAAACAGTAAAAGCTAGATATCAATCCACCTATCGTACATATGTGCATAGCGTAGCAACCATAAGCGAGTGTATGGAGACAAAACGGGCACCTGTGCCAACAATCTCAAATGTATCTCAACATCAAGGTGAGCATCAATACATTCCCCATACACATATTCCTCCATGCGACACTGAGCTGTTTCATGGCGACTACGCTTCCTGGCCCACATTCAGAGACCTGTTCACGGCCATATATATACAAAATCCTCGCCTTTCTCCAGTCGAAAAACTGTTCCATTTGAATAATAAAACGCGAGGAGAGGCTAAAGAGGTGGTTCAAAAAGCTCCACTCACAAACGACGGATTCGACGTTGCTTGGAGGGCTTTAAAACTCCGTTTCGAGAATAAGCGACTTCTTATAAATACGCAGCTAAAGACACTTTTCAACACAGAAAAAATGACCTCTGAATCAGGCAATTCTATTAAGTGCATCCAATCCACCATTAATAGTGTACGTTCCGCCTTAAGACTATACGATATTGAGGTTGAAACTTGGGACCCAATATTTGTTTATATTTGTTGCACGCGGTTACCGGAAAATACACTCTCTTTATGGGAGCATTCAGTTGAAAATAAAACAGAATGCCCACCGTGGAATGAGCTTGATTTATTTCTCACTAGTAGATATCAGACTTTGGAAACGGTTTGCGATTTTAATAATCCGCTACCTTATTCAGCTAATTATGAGAATTCAAAAGCTGTATCTAAAAGGAATGAGCAAAAGCGAGTTACATCATATCAGAATGGATTCGTTGTTCCAGCGTGCAAACTATGTCCGAACCAGAAACACACGATCAGACTCTGTCCAAAATTTGTTGGAATGTGTTACTCTGATAGGCTATCTTGTATTAAAAAATACAAACTTTGCCTTAATTGTTTCTCTAAAGGGCATTCAATAAAAGAGTGCAAAAGTTCCTTTAACTGTATGAAATGTCAACGTAGACATAACACTCTGCTTCACCAAGACAGTGTCGTACTGCAGCCCCAAGAGCATTCGCCATCGGATAACTCCCCAAATGTACAGTCCACTCCTATTTCTAATAATGAACTTCTATCCGACGAAGTCCAGGCATTTGCGGCGACGAATTCAAAATTAGTCCTTTTGGGCACGGCTATTGTCTATATTGTTCACAACGGAGATGTTTTTAAAGCACGGGCATTACTTGACTCTGGATCTGAGGCCTCATTTATCTCTGAGCGCCTCTTTAATCTTTTGAAGCTTAAGGGAAAATCTATTTCCACTCAAATTTCCGGCCTTAATGGCACGCTTTCAGCTACGTCTCACAAGACCTGTTCAATACATATTGGGTCACCTATTGACTCACATTTGGCTATTCGTGCATCCACTATTGTAATTCCAAAACTAACGGCGTCATTACCAACATTTTATGCAAATCCGGAACTTTTTGACGACCTTCCTAACTTGCAACTGGCTGATCCAAATTTTTTCAAAACCTCATATGTTGATCTCTTAATTGGGGCAGATTTATTTCCAAAGATCATGCTGAATGATATGCGCAATGGGATTTGTGGCTCTCTTATGGCACAAAAGACTGTTTTCGGATGGATTTTGTCTGGCCCTATTCAATCAGAGTCCGTATCATCCTTTCGAGCAACAGTCTCATACTGCAATGAAGTTGCATTAGATAATCAAGTATCTAAATTTTGGGTGGTGGAGGATTTTCCTAAGAAAAAACTCATGTCAGAATCCGATGTTTATTGCGAGGAAAACTTTAGACTGACTACTAGACGTAATTCTGCGGGAAGGTACGTTGTAACTCTGCCATTCAAGGAAGAATTTCCCAGGACATTGCAACTTGGTCAATCGAGGAGAGGAGCAATGGCTCAATTTATACAAAACGAGACTCGACTGTGCAAAGATAAGGAGTTAAAATACCAATATTGCAAAGTTTTAGATGAATACATTGACCTTGGCCACATGAAAGAAGTTTCCACTGCGACCATGGCAAATGGTGGGAGTGAATACTATTTGCCACATCACGCAGTTATTCGTCCGGACAGCCTTACGACTAAGGTTCGAGTTGTGTTCAATGCCTCCAGTCCCACTTCCAATGGTCTCAGTTTAAATGATATGTTACATTGCGGTCCCTCCTTGCAACTGGACCTGGTAATATTGCTATTGAAATGGCGTTTCTACAAAATCGTATTCAATAGTGATATCGAGAAAATGTATCGACAAATCGTTGTCGATGAAAAACACGCTCCTTTTCAAAAAATTCTTTATCGTAATTCATCCCACGACAAAATCAGAGAATTTCAATTGCAAACTGTAACATTCGGCTTAAATTGCGCCCCTTACTTAGCTTTGCGAACTATTCAGCAATTGGCAGAAGATGTAAAAGATACACATCCTTTGGCTAATCACATTTTAAAGTTCAGTATGTACGTGGATGATGTTCTTGCTGGAGGTCATGATATACATACTGCCATACAAATGCAAACTCAGCTTATTTCCGCTCTGAGTTCGGCTGGATTCTCTTTGAGAAAGTGGACCTCCAATTCAAAGGAATTTCTTCGTTCGATCCCGAAAGAATATCTTCTTAATGAAGAGTTCCTCGAGTTTGATGATTCCAGTATGGCTAAAACATTAGGTATACGATGGAACGCAAAACTCGACAGCTTCTATTTTCAGGTAAAATCTATTGAATTTCCTATTATTCCTACAAAGAGACAAGTTCTTTCTGAGATCTCAAAACTATTTGATCCAGCAGGGTGGCTCTGCCCATACTTGGTAATTGCAAAATTATTGATGAGGGATTTATGGGCCACTAAGGTTAGTTGGGATGATAAATTACCAACCAACTTATTAGAGAGTTGGAGAATATTCGTGGAACATTACTCCCAAATTGCACAAATTTCAATCCCTCGTTGGATTGGTTATTCTCCGGAATGTGACATTCAGCTCCACGGATTCTGCGATGCTTCCGAGCGAGCATACGCAGGGGCAATTTATATGCGCATCGCAACCCCAAGAGGTTGCGTAAGAACTTTCCTTCTAACAGCAAAATCAAGAGTAGCACCGTTGAAAACGATTTCCATTCCGAGACTCGAGCTTTGCGGTGCTTTATTACTTGCCGAGACCATAGATTCCCTGATGCCTTCTCTTCCTATCCAAAATTGTAAAGTTTTCTGCTGGACAGATTCCACTATTGTTTTAGCATGGCTAAAGAGACCAGCTTATCAATGGAAAACATTCGTAGCAAATCGCATTTCCAAAATATCCGAAATAGTAGGTGAGGCACAATGGTCCCATGTTAAATCCAAAGATAATCCTGCAGATATTGCCTCCCGAGGAGCGTATCCCACAGAACTTATTCAAAATAAACAATGGTGGTCGGGACCGCTTTGGCTACAACTTCCTCCTAGTTTATGGCCAATTCAAACTTATGTCCATTTAGATGAAAATCTTCTTGATAAAAAGGTCCAAACCCACTTCTCCTATTCCCATGAGTACAACGATCCATTAGATCACTTTTCATCCCTGGATAAAGCTCTTCGCGTTCTTTCATACGTGTTTCGTTTCATTGCGAAATGCAGACCTACATCAAATTCGGTCGAACATTATAATACTGCAAATATAAGCAGCTCTGAAATCCAAAGTGTTAAGAACCGTTTAATACTACTTTCACAAAAAGCATTATACCCTAATGAATACCGAAGTCTATCAAGCAAAGAAGTAATTCCAACTACAAGTCCACTTTTGAACGTCAACCCATTTATAGATCCTATTGGGCTTATGCGCGTCTGCAGCCGTATTGCATATTCCGATAGTTTAACTTACGACGAACGTTATCCTATTATATTACCTTATAGATGTTCTTTTACTAGACTCCTATTAAAGTTCATACACAAAATAACACTACATGGCGGAAACAGTCTAATGTTTCGAATGCTTCGGCTGCAGTTTTGGGTCCCGAGGGCAAAGACTCTGATTAAATCCATTATTCATAACTGCAAAGTTTGTGTTATAGCGAAACATAAGCTGCAGACGCAGTTAATGGCTGTTCTTCCTCCAGAAAGAACTACATTATCCAGGCCATTCACGAATACCGGCATTGACTTTGCCGGACCATTCGACATAAAAAATTATTCCGCAAGATCATGCATCATTACGAAAGGCTATGTTTGTGTTTTCGTGTGTTTTGCTACTCGTGCAATTCACCTTGAATTAACCAGCTCCCTCACAACTCCTGCGTTCCTAGCGTGCTTTCACCGATTCATATCTCGCCGCGGATGTCCTATAAGTATTTATTCTGACAATGGTAAAACCTTTGTCGGAGCGTCGAAAGAGCTTGCACAAAATTTCCTTCACTGTTCTCGTAACACTATCTTATCCCAATTTTCCCATCAAAATATTATATGGCACTTTATTCCTCCTGGTGCTCCTCATATGGGAGGGTTGTGGGAAGCTGGAGTTAAAAGTTTTAAAACCCATTTCCGAAAAATAGCTGGCTCCCATAGATTTACATTCGAAGAGTTCTCCACCGTTCTGGTCAGAGTTGAAGCATGCTTAAATTCCCGACCCATCTCTCCATTATCTGAAAATTTGGACGATCTCCTGGCGCTTACTCCGGGACATTTCCTTATTGGCAGTCCTCTTCTCTCCGTTGCTGAGCCAAGCGAATCCGAGTCGAACCTAACTCTTCTAAACAGGTGGCGTCGAGTTAAAGCTCTTTCCCAACAGTTCTGTATTCGTTGGAAACACGAATACTTAAAAGAACTTCACAAACGAGTTAAATGGAAGACCCCACAACCAAACGTACAAATCGGTTCCATGGTTGTGGTGAGAGAGGAATGCGTACCACCCACAGAGTGGAGATTAGGCCGCATTTCAAAAGTATACTATGGTAAGGACGACTTAGTCAGAGTGGTTGATATATGCACCCAAAAAGGAACTATTACACGTCCGCTTGTTAAAATAGTGCTCCTTCCACAATGTTAAAAATAAAAATATTTATATTATTCTGCTACTTATGTTACTACAACCACTTTTCTTTTTAGCATGCGTCCAATAGAGAAGAGCATGAACCAAAACCAAGTTAATCGTAAAAAATATGTGTGTCGACTGTGCAATAAGAAGCATGGCCTGCGCAATTGTACTGCGTTTATTGATAAAGAGGTAGAGGATAGATTACGGCTGGTAATCCTCCATCGTTATTGTCCAAATTGCTTGGCACATCGTCATTCATCTGGCAGCTGTTTTTCTAAAAACGGCTGCAAGCACTGTGGAGGCAACCACCACTCACTTCTACACATTTCAAGCTTGAATGAGGGAAACAAATCACGACGACTAACAACAGGCAACAACCGAAACAGACAAGGAAGAGCAGCGTCACCTTTGCCATCATCTACCTACAACTCGGTCACAATTGCTTCCTTAACTTCACCGAACACAATTAATCTGTTTCCAACTGCAGTAGTTCTAATAAAAATAGGCCTAAAGAAACACCACGTACGAGCTGTAATCGATCCGTGCACATCCGTTAGCAAAATTTCGATAAAACTAGTCCGTGAACTAAAACTACACACAACTACTCTTGGTAATGACAGCATATGCGCGGTAACTGTATGTTCACGTCAGTCCCCCAGCATAAGCCTAGAAACTACTATGACCGTAAACAATCGCATATCGATAAACACGCCCATTAAATCCATAGATGGTGCTATTGCAAAGAAATTTACGAACATGTTGCTGGCGGACCCACAATTTTTCAAATCAAATCCTTTTGCAATAGTACTGGGTGCAGACGTCTATGGCAAAATTATTCAACCAGGTCTATTACCTAGTCATAGCGGACTTCCGGTCGCCACCAACACCATTTTTGGATGGGTATTATCTGGTTCCTGCTCAACCTGAAGCTGCATTACAAATCCATTATATTTTTATGCATATGTATATCAATAATATTAATCCGTAAAAATAAGTTCAATGAATTCTGTATTGTTTATTAAGGTTATCCACTGCTGAATTTCTTACTATCATTATTTTTTATAGTCTTTTGAATTCGACAACATAATGTTTACAGTTATTAACATAATATTATTAAGAATTTTTGCAATCCTGCAACATAGGGCGGTATGTTTAAGCCAGATAAGGGTTAAACAAATAGATTTACTAGCAGGAGGCGCTCTATTATTAAGATAATCCGTTTTTCGAACATGACTGCTCGACTTAGACATTGCTGAGTCGAGCGATGCTCGTTCAATTCGTCTGAGCAAGCAGAACAATAAAGTTGTCAAAATACTCAGCCCCGCTCCAGTCTTTTATTTCCTGAAACCCAATAAAGGAATAACATCGAGGCTTCTGGAAACCTACGCTTTGGTTCATCCTGCCATTACCAAATTAACAAATTTAACTACAAGAAGAACACTTACAAAAAGTGCCTTTTCTTAAAAAAATTTAATTTTCTCAAAAAATTACCTATCCACATTCTTAAACAAACTACGTTTTCTTAAAAAAATACCTTATCTTAAAGAAGTACGTTTGTTTAAAAAAAATAAATTTTCTTACAAAAAGTACATTTTCTTACAAAAGTACATTTTCTTACAAAAAGTACCTTTTCTTACAAAAAGTACCTTTTCTAACAAAAAGTACCTTTTCTTACAAAAAGTATCTTTTCTTAAAAAAAGTAATTTTTTGTGAAATAAGTACCTGTATTAAAAAAGTAAATTTTCATACAACAAATTGCGTTTTCTTAAGAAACTACTTTTCCTTTGAAGAATAAATTTTTTGAGAAACAAAATAACTTTACTTGAGATAAGTACGTAATCTTAGAGATGTACCTATTCTTGAAGAAAGGACCGATTCTAAAGAAAATTTCCATTTCTTAAAAAAACCTTTTCTACAAAAAAATTCTTTCTCTTAAAAAATTAACTTTTCTTACAAATATTCCTTTTCTTAAAAGTACATTTTCTTAAAAATACATTTTCGTTTCTTGAGATAAGTAGGCTTTCTGAAAGGAAGTAGCTTTTCTTAAAAAAATAAACTTTTCCTAAAAAGAGTACCACTTCTTTAAAAGTACCTGTTCTTAAAAAAGTATTTCGTTGTACAAAAATTTCATAAAATAAATTCATAACAAACTTTTTTTATCTTATAGAAAGTACTTCTTCTTAAAAATAGTTCATTTTCTTAAAAACAACATTAGCTTTTAATAAAAGAAGTACCTCTCCTTAGAAAATGACGTTTTCGGGAAAATATAATACATATTCCTACAAAAAGGACCTAAAAATTTGTTAAAAAAAAAAAAATTCCATTAAAAAAATTTCCTTAAAAAATTTTTTCATTTTACAAAACGTATATTTTCTTAAAGATCTATTTCAATTATATTTTTCAACCGGCGCCTTAGTCGTATTGGAACTAATTAGTACATAATATCTAACGAAAGGAACTTTGTTCCAACCGGGTGTCCTCTAACACCTCATGTGATTTTTTCTTTCTATGTTTTTTAAACATATTTTGACGTACGAGCAAACTGTAATTTCCATTGGAAATTGTGACATTTTTTAGCGTAAACATACATAGAACGATTTCACTTAGATTTTTAACGATGATTTTTAGCGTGAACAAGAATGTCTCAATCAATTTGTTCCGACTTTTGGTGATGAAGCACCATGAAAAACCACTATAAATCGCTGGTACCAAAAGTTCAGTCTAGGACGCCGTTCCTGCAGGATGAATTGCATGAAGGTCGTCCAACTTCGGTCGTTTTGCCGGAAACCATCGATTCTGTGCGTGAAGTGATAAAGCCAGACCAACATATGACATACCGTGAGATTCAGGCATCCATGGCCATTAGTATGACAAACATTAATAAGAAATTGTAGGTTCATTTGGCCGTGAAAAAAATTTGTTCTCGTTGGATCCCACATACGTTGACGAATGCTCAAAAAAAAAAAGGGTCGTGTCGATTGGAGCAAAAAATTGTCATACTATATAACCGCGGTAACTTAAATACAGTGTATAACATCATCACAGGTGACGAATCCTGGATCTATGCGTATCAGCCCGAAACAAAACAGCAATCGACTGTATGGGCCTTTCAAGACGAGCTAAATCCAACAAAATTTGTTCGTGGTAGAAGCATCGCGTTTTTTAGGAATAACCGGTCATGTGGCCACAGTGCCTTCAGTGGAACATAGGACGGTCAATTCTGATGACCAATATCACCATCTATTCGCCAACAGTGTTCGAATAAATAAGGAAAAACAACAAGAGATGACGGATCATTTTGCATCAGCACAATGAGAGCTCTCACACATCAGCTGAAACAATGGGCTATTTGAGCGCTCAACATGCAGAATTGATTGATCAGCCTGATTTGGATTTTGGCAAGAAGTAGCGGTTGAAGCGTTCAAAACTGCTTTCAGCGCATGCAAAATTATATTGATATTCACGGAGAATATTTTGAAAATCAGTAAATCCATTTCCAATGATAAATGATTGTTTTTATATTGGTGGCCCCGAAATATAAATAACAACCTCATAACCATTGTTCATAATGCGTGCATGAAATACGATTTTTTTCGTATTAGGGGTATATGATTTTTTCGGATATTGAAAATCAGAAAAAATTATATGTTTTTTCGAATATATTGAACTGTATCTCAGACAGTTTTGAGGATATTGCACTCAGATTTCTTCCAATCAAAGAATCGTCTCATAACTTTAACACTACCACTTGCTTTCGTATATACCTAAACAGTTTGGTTGTACTAAATATTTCATAAATATCGTTTTTGAAAAAAAAATTAAAATTGGGAGCAATATAAGTTTTATGGATCAGAAAGAAGCTTACAGTGAATATTTATATCATACAAAGTTCGAAAGGCTGATAAAAGAACACCAAACTGAATAAGATAATGTCATCGCCTTCGTTGCTGCGTTATTCACATTTTGCCATACATTCTTGCGACATGTTTCATTTACTTGACGCTATCGTCTGAGGCATCAATTTGGTGCAGGCAAAAGTTACACTATGTAGTCGGGGAACACATCAACCTTTTCAACTGTGTGTTATATTCATTGAAGGATCAGAAAGCCCAGACTTATATTGGTCTAAAGTAACAGTATTTCTAAAAAACGAAATATTTAATACAGGGTGTTTCAAAAGTGACCACCCTATTGGAAGATGCTCTTATTTTTGCAAATGGCCGACAAATGTCAAATCCGTTTTGACATATGTGGACTAGACGTAGAATACAAGTAAACAAGCCATGGAGCGATACACTCCCCAAGAACGCGGAATAATCGTGTCTATTTTTTTGCGTAATAATTCGTCTGTGGTGTTGGCGCAGAGCGAATACCGTCGCCGATTCCCCGGCCGTCCGACACCGACTGCGCAGACACTGCGCCGTTTGGCCACTAACCTTGAAGAGTATGGGAGTACACGAGACGTTGCCAGGACTGGCCCGCCCCGGAGCGCTCGTTCTGCCGAGAATATCGCCGCTGTTGCCGAGGATGTCTAGCTATCGCCGTGCCTCGCAATTAGCCATCAGCCGGTCGTCCCTGTGGCGAATTTTGGCCAAAGACCTGCGCACGTTCCCATACAAAGTCCAGTCCGTGCATCAGCTGCTGCTTGTCGACCGCCAAACGCGTGTAACCTACACCCAAGCCATCCTCAATCTCGTGGACGAAGTGGACGATTTTTCCACCATAATCATAATGAGCGATGGGGCTCATTTCCACCTCAGCGGGCTCATTTCCACCTCAGCAGCAAAACTATCGCGTCTAGTGTACCGAAAATCGACGAGTGATGCACGAGGAGCCATTACACCCGCTGAAAGTGACTGCATGGTGCGCTGTTCAGGCTGGAGGAGTCATCGGACCATTTTTTTTCTCGAGAACTCCGCTGGTCAAACGACAACTGTGAACGGTGCGCGCTATAGGGCCATGTTAACCGAGTTTTTCCTGAAGCAGTTCGACGAATTAGGACTGGAGGACAACATCACACACTGCGCAAGCCACAACCGATATTCTGAAGGCGGCGTTCCCGGGTCGCCTCATCTCTGGTTTTGGGGATTTGCACTGACCCGCAAGATCGCCCGATTTAACCGTTCCAGACTTTTTTGTGGGGTTTTTTGAAGTCCCGTGTTTACGTGAACAAGCCTGGGACCCTGGAAGCCCTCAAGGTCTACATTCGACGCGAGTGCGAGAATCTGTCACCCGAAGTTCTCGCCGAAGTGATCATTTTTCATTTAAAACGAGCCCGTATGGTACTCTATTGTGACGGCGCCCATTTAACCCATATCATCTTCTCAACTTAACCAATAAAATTCTAAAGGTTCAAATAAAATAACTAAAAGTAAATAAATAAATGGTTTCCCATTACATCCCATGAAGGGACTGGGGAGAACTTCTCACAATCACTGAGCTGTGCGCTTTCCAGTTTTCACTCACTGATTGGGACCTACAGTTTTTACACCGATTCGGAACGGTAATTTGAGAAGCTTTTTCATGGCTAGATACTCGATAGTGTCGCCGTCACTATGCGAGGTGACCGCCGCCGAAAGAAAATTTGAAGGTGGTCAGAGCCGGGTTCGAATCCAGGATCTCATGTACAAGAGCCGCGCACACTAACCATTGCACCACCGACGGCACAATGGTTCAAATAAACATAATCAAAAAACAGAATCTAAGTTTGTCATTTAGAAAAAAAAAAATGAGAGCCAAACAACATCGGATGACTTCTTTTGAAACACTTTGCACAACCAACTATATTATCTATGGCCAAAACTTAGTCATCTTGTTAAAGCCAAAAAACTATTATTGTTATTGAAGGAAATTTGTGTTCAATATCTTCAAACCAATCTGAGATTTAGTTCAGTAAATTCGAACAAGAAAATCAATTTTTTTCGATTTTCAATATTCGATAAAATCGAATATATGTATCACGAAAATAATTAAATTTTTTTCTACGCAGTATGAACAATTACGTCAAAATATTGTTGCGAATTTCTTTAGTCGTACTTTTAACGCTGTTTTATTCCCAATAGTAAAACAAGGATCGTTTTTAAATTACGATAAGTACAACAGTTTCAATTCGTTATATTTTACCCATAGAGTACAACCGTTCATTTTATTTACAAATTATAATATTCACAATTGTCAATATTCAACCTTTTTACTAACTGTTCGAGTTGCTTACTCTCCGGCGTTTAATAGCAGACTGGCCAGTGATGCCAACTTAGCTCTTTTGGGGCTAGATTTATCACTTTTCGACCTTGCCAAACGCGAAAAGCATTTCATTGGCGCTTTTTTGCAAAAAGGAGAAATTTACACGCGTCTTGAGTTTTTATTTAGCCCTTTAGCCCGTTTTCTGTACAACACCAATTTGCTAAAGAATGTTAAATTTGTTGCTTCTACCGTTTAACACCGTGGACTGTTTGCTTCTATTTTTGTATAGGTTAATACACTTAATACTTATACATTTTTAGGTGGAGAAGCACCCAAAAATATCGGCAGGTATGGAAAGTAGACCGTGGCCGTCGGTGGTGCAATGGTTAGTGTGCGCGGCTCTTGTACATGAGCTCCTGGGTTCGAACCCTGCTGTGACCACCTAAAATTTCTTTCGGCGACGGTTACCTCGCATAGTGACGGCGACACTATCGAGTATATAGCCATGAAAAAGCTTCTCAAAATACCGGTCGGAAGCGGTGTAAAACTGTAGGTCCCAATCAGTGAGTGAAAACTGGAAAGCGCACAGCTCAGTGATTGTGAGAAGTTCTCCCCGGTCCCCTCATGGGATGTAATGGGAAACCATTTATTTATTTATTATGGAAAGTAGACCACTATTTTAACAAGTGGTTAAACCCCCAATGATGACTCCAAGACAATATGTAGTTATTGCAAATGTATGATTGTTGCAAAACACTTCGCTATAGGGTAATTCCAAAAAAATCGACACAAAAACAGTACTTTTGAAATCTGACCCCCATACTAGACTGACAACAATGAATAATTTTTAAGGGGTTTTCATATATTTTACATCTATTTGTGTAGTTTATTATTATTATATTATATATATTATAGATTATTTAATCATTTCATATGTATTAAAAGTATCGGGTTGTGGAAAATATCGTATAGGTTTCAGCTTTGTTATATTCTCCTAGAATAAAATTTTATTACTTTATAGTTAGGATGTATCCAGATAACTAATCCAATTATTCCTTATTCCTTATGGGCACTGTGGACTTTTTATTACCATAATCTGTTTAAAAGTTAAGTAAATTATATGAATTTAAGTTTTATTAATTATTTATTTAATGAATCAATTGTATAACACTTATTTCATTACTGAGTAAATGTTGAACTCTGATGATAGTGAAAAAAAACTCAGTATTTACTTTTCCGTCATTTTCCGTCACTTAATTCCCTGATAATGTATGCTGTAATCCCTTGGTTGTTCTAAACGAGTAGATTATATGTTTGAAATTTCATCGAAATTGAAGGCGGTCGGGCCAAGGTCTGTGTCGAACATTTGTGGAATTACCCTATACGTAACAAACTATTACAGTGCACTCTCTCTTAAGCGGGCACATAAAGGACTGACCAATTTCTCCGATTATGGGAGGTGTCCGCTTATGAGAGAAGTACAAAAAGAGTAAATAATAATTAATATATTTACAAATATATTTGTTTTAAACAGTTCAATTTCCAAATCAATGACATATAAATATTACACCGAATAGAAGGAATTGTCATTAACATTTTTGCGAGATGTGAAAACGACAAAATTTGTTGTGCAAGGTATTTGAATGAATTTGCAAAAGTCAGGTATTTTCTTAGCGAGATTGTTCTTTAATTTCAATATCTTGGAGATGTATTTGAAGATCAATAAGCAGTTCAACACCTTTCAGGTCGCTGTGACATGAAGAAAATGGTTTTAGTTTTCTTATAGCTAAATAAGCCTCTTTATAAAAAGTTTACTGTCTAGTTCATCTTCAGACGAGTTCTTGGAAAGCAATAATCATTTCAGTACTAATATTTTCCACATCTTCATCTATAATATCATTATCTAAATTTATATAAAGGGTTTTCCAATAAAAGCGCTACAAAAGTTTTTTTTAAATAAAACAAAACCAGTTTTAGATATCAATGAAATTCTTTATTCGTGTGCAAGTACGCTCGATACCATTATGTATGGAACTCGATTTCTTTTGCATGACCACCACGGGCACGCTTGCAGAAGTCCAGACGCTGAACCCAATTTTCGACGGTTTTCAAGCATACATCGGGTGATATTGTTGCAATTTCACGTTCGATATTCGTACGAAGTTCACAATCGTCTCTGGCTTCTTGGCATAGACCATAGACTTGACGTAGCCCCACAAGAAATAATCTAACGGCGTCAAATCGCACGACCGAGGCGGCCAATCGACTGGGCCATTTCGTGAGATAACACTTTCACCAAAATTGGTTTCTAATAAATTGATTGTGGCATTGGCTGTGTGGCTTGTGGCGCCGTCCTGTTGGAACCACATGTCCTCCAAGTCCATATTATCCAATTGGGGCCAAAAATATTCGGTTATCATTGAACGGTAGCGATTCGCATTCACAGTAATGTGCCGGTCTTGATCATCACGGAAGAAGTACGGCCCAATGACGCCGCCGGCCCATAAACCGCACCAAACCGTAATTTTTTCGGGATGCAATGATGACTCATGGATTACGTGTGGATTGCTGTCTGGCCAATAACGCATATTTTGCTTATTGACGAAGCCATTCAGCCAGAAATGAGCCACATCGCTGAAGCTGATTTTCCGATGAAAATCCGAATCATTTTGTTGTTGTTGCTCAGCCCAATTCACGAACATACGAAGCTTATGGTGGTCAAGCGGCTTCAGTTCTTGCGTCAATTTGATCTTGTAAGGATGTAGGCCAAGATCTTTTCGTCACGGAGATGCCCAAGGCTTGAGATGCCCACGGCTTGAGATGCCCAACGCTTGAGAACGACGTGTGAGAGCCACATTTGGGCTTTCTTGAACTGAAGCCTCAGTGGCAGCAATATTCTCGACACTACGGGCACTTCTTTGTCTCACTGGCACGGGAACATTTTGTACTGTGCCTGTGGATTCAAATTTTTCTACTATATGCTCAATTGTTGATCTGGTAGGACGATTATGACGACCATAAATTGGACGTAGCGCTCTTAAAGTTGAGGCCACTGACTCCAATATTCGGTTGTAAATTTTAATAATTTCGACTCGTTGTTGGCTCGTATATCTTTCCATGATGAAATGGCAAACCTTACTGAAGAGAAATGTCACAAGAGCGGGAAAAAATATGGTGTCGTTTGCTGTCCCTATTGATTTACTTTTGTAGCGTCTCTGTTGAAAAACCCTTTATATAGTCTTCGACCTCAACTTGGATTTGGCTCTGAACTCGGTGAATACCATTTATTGGTTTTGATAACTCCAAAGTTGAAATTGCATCTTCCATCTGCGTCAAACTAAGTCTCAAGAATAACGATTTGTACAAAAACGTACAGCCAATTCCTTTAACTCAAGCGAACGCTGTCGTTCGCTTTCTAAACGACATCCGTCTGATTTGGTTTCCCGTAACCGACAAAGCGAACAAAAAGCAAGGTGAATGCATTGATCTTCGTTCGCTTTGTCGTTCTTGTGAGTGCTACGGGAATTCAAATCAGACGCTTATCGATTAGCAAGCGAACGAAAGACGTCTTCAAAGCTTTTTTGTTTGGTCCCTACGTAACTGGTAAATTATTCAAATTAATGTTGCGAAACGCCCGAGGCTATTTAGCTTTCCCAATAACAAAAACGAGTTCCTGTTCCCGTGCATTTTTCCCTCTCTTAATGCACGAAAAACAAGTCAGTCTCATCTGAATTACAAACAAATCGCGAATCATATCATTCGATCAAAGATGACACTTTTTCGACAAAACTTTTAACATCTTGGTTTACACTAGAGGCTTCTCCAGAAATTGCAAGCACGGTAATGATATGCCGGTTTTTTTAATCTTTCCAGCCAGCCAGCTGATGCACTAAAATCGGCGTAATTTAGTTTCTCTGCAATTTATTTAGCCTTGCTCCTTATAAGTGTCCCCGACAGAGGAATGCGTTTATTTCGAGCTTTCACAAACCATTTGTAGAACAGTTTATCAATGTTTAGGCCTTTGGGCTTCAGCATACTCTCCAGCATACTTCCACAATCTTAAAATTTGGTCTTTGTGTTTGATGATGCAAGCAGCTTGAGTTTTGATGAACTTATGTACATTACTTTCATTTTTATGAATTGCTATGACATTACCTTTGCCTTGAATAGTAAACACTGCTTTAAGCATAGCCACTCCAGTATGTCCATATACAATAATAATTTAGAAATGTACTTCTGTACATATTTATCACATTCAAGACAACAATCGATTCTTATTTAAGGTATTGCCCTTCTTACATACACGTATTATTGAATTATAATAATGGCCTCCACGAGTTACATTGGAATTGATTCAGAGGTGAGCGTGAATCCCAATTACAAAGAAAACAAAAGAATTTTGGGAAGCCGCCCTTATCGATGATCCCTTGCAAAATGTTGATGACCTTCAAATCACAGCAAATCTTCCATTTATTTTCGTAATATTTGATTTTTTCCATTACATCTTTCAATGTTTCATAGCTTTCTTTCATATTGATACCCATTGCTAGCGGAATGGAAGGTTTTCGGTTCGACACATGCAACAACACTGCTTTCAAGCTTGAAACAGAACCATCAATAAATAATCTCCACTCACTAGCGATGTACTAGTTCATTCCCATTTTTACCACCAAAGCTTTTATATCGTTGCAGTAAGCGAACGAATTGTTATCATTTAGAGTGTAGAGCATCTGAAATTCAGCTTGTCGTTTGCGGTACGCCGTAGAGTTAACATTAGCATGTGTGAGTTTTCTTTGCTTTAAAAAAGCTGTCAAAAATATTGCAAGTCGCTGCGATAATCCCAATATGGCCACAATGAAATCCATTTCCATTTGTGTTATTAGTTGTGGTCCATCTCTTCCCTGTTGGGGCTCATAATCGGTATCAAATGGATCTTCATAAGTAACACCACTTGCTGTACTCATTGCTGTAAATTCTGTAGTACGATCTGGAGTGGCGGCCTTGGTGATACAAAATTTTCAGGTGCAAGCACTGGTAGTGTGGCTGTTGCAGTTGCTTTATAAATTTTGTTCTTCTCAGAATGTCGATTTAGACGAGATGTGTAATTTACGCATGCATAGCAACTGGTTGCATCATGATCACCTGGGCGATTAATCCAGTTTACCGGCTTACAATACTTCAAAGTACTAAAAAATAGTAGTACTAAAGTATAGTAATTAAAAAATTTTCGCAAATTTTTCACTTTTGCGTGCTACCAAAACAGTGTTAAGAATCATCTCTAGGAAGTTTATATGTTCTAGAAATTTGTTTATTGAGATCTAAGGTAATTTTTTGTTGTTGATTATTTCCTTGAATTTTGAACGGTTTGCTACCTATGGACCTGAACACGGGAAAAAAAGGTAAAAAAAATCGAATTTTTTTAAGTTTTTTGCGATTTTGATCTGGAAGGTGAATTTTTGATTTTATATGTTCGCAATTTTTGTTCTTTATGCCAAGAGGTACAACTTTGCCTCAGAGAGTAATTCGAAATTCTGAACGGTTTGCAAGATATGAGCCTGAGAAAATGATCACATTTTTACGAAAATGATACCGAGGCCCCAAATCTTTGGCGGCCCATAAAAAAAAAGTGCATGACTTTGGGAAAAATTGGGAGACACCGGTCTTTTTTTTTTATTCTTTTATCACGTAGTGGTGTCCGTAGTTATTTTTTTTCGTGTTGCACTGTGTTAGCAACAACCTGTACGAAACGGAGTAAACGGAAAAACAGTGTTTAAACTTAATAACAGTGTTAAAACAGTGATGTAAGCTGTCCGGTTATGAGGAACAAATGCACGTTGGTGTGGAAAAAAGTGTCCACGTCCGGTTATGGGATGTTTGTCCGCTCAAAGGGAAAATTTAAAAAATCCCAACGGATATTTTCGGTACTGGAAAAAGTGTCCGTTTATGGGAGGTCTCCGTTTAACATAGGTGTCCGTTAGGAGAGAGTACACTTATATGTAGATCACAAAAACACGTGAAAGACATGGAGCATTTCTACGCAATTCGGTTGGTACAACCAGAGACAGAACGGAAAACAAAAATTTCAGTCAATGCTGGCACTCGTCTAATCTGCACTACAAACATCGTTTTCTCCGGGTGAATGGATACTCCAACAGAGGATGTTAAAATTTAATGAAACAAGTTTCGTGAGATATCACCGCGGCTTCGGTGTATATCAGGCTAAATTTGAACGATGAGGACGGCTATGTTGAGGAGGTCTATGTTGGCTACTGGTATGTTGGCTACTGGTATTTGTGGCTTATTGGTATGTATCTCTTGGACTTAAGGAACAAGTCTTAGTGGGTCAAATCGCACGGTGTCTGTGGCCAGTTCATGTCGCCTCTGCGTGAGATAATTCTTAAATCGGTAGTGCAGAATGTCCGTTGTGCCATTGGCTATGTAGCACGTAGTGACGTGCTGATGGAACCACAGATCGGTAGCGCTCTCCATTCACGAACCACAATCCAGACAAAACAGTGATATTCTATACATGGGTAATTCCAAAATTTTTCGACACAGGCCTTGATCCGACCCCCTACGATTTTCGGTGAAATTTTAAACTCCACAGGGTTCATGTTTTCTAGGTGCGTAAAGTTGGTTATCTGCAGAGCATTTGTGAAGAGGTAGAGCAGAGCATTTGTGAAGAGGTATCTGTGTTCATGTTGGAATAACTTTCGAATGCGACATCATATTGTAACGATCTTGGTATCACCTGATAGATTTCGACCTCCTTTTTTAGAAATAAAAAATAGAAATGGCAGGTCCTTGTGGACAAAGGATATCAACATTTAGAAAATATACTTTGTCTTTGAATATCCTGGAAACATATTTTTTAATTATTTTTTAATTATTTTTTAATTAAAAAATTGGGCATACTTTTTTCTAAAAGATATACAAATTTCAGGATGGGTTCTTTTGCGGTTTAGAAAATATTTGAGTTTTTGTAATGCAATTATCATACTAGACTGACAAAAAAGAATAATTTGTATGGGATTTTCATATATTTTACACGTATTTTGTAACTACATTGTATAAATTTAAGTTTTATTAATTATTTTCCGCAATCTAACGTTTTTTTCCAACTAGTGCTTATTTCGTGAATGGTAACACTTAGCTCATGTCTGATTTGACAGATAATTAGTTTTATCCTTCCGCTGAACGAATATGGTTGTGTATACGCTTCAACAACGCTGGGAAATATGGGAAAAATTGGCCTGCGATCGACTTACAGAAGATGCCGATTTTGCCAAAAAAAATCATCTTTTCAGATGAAGCTCATTTTGATCTTGGCGGATATGTAAACAAGCAAAATTGTCGCATTTGGGGCACAGAAAACCCGCACGCATTCATTGAAAAGCCGATGCACCCAAAACGAGTCACTGTTTGGTGCGGATTTTGGTCCAGAGGCATAATTGGGCCATTTTTCTTCGAAAATGAGCAAGGAGTGGCCGTTACAGTCAATGGCGATCGTTATCGGGCCATGTTGAACGAATTTTTGTTCACAAAAATTGAAGAGGAGGATATTGGCAACATTTGGTTTCAACAGGACGGCGCTACGTGCCACACAGCCGAAGCTACACTCGATGTTTTGCGCCCTCTTTTTGAAGATCGCATTATCAGCCGCAGAGCTGATGTCGTTTGGCCACCTCGAAACTACGATTTGACACCGTTGGACTATTATTTGTGGGGTGACCTCAAAGATAAGTGTTACGCCGACAAGCCAGAGACAATTGACGCTTTAAAGGACAATATTCGTGAAGCCATTGGTGACATACAGCTGCACACAATCGATAATGTGCTTAAAAATTGGACCGATCGTGTAGGCTACTGCATGGCCAGTCGAGGCAGCCATTTGAATGAAATTATTTTCCATTATTAACCGAAAGGATTGTACTCTCAAATAAAAAAAGAAATTTGAGAAAATATTTATATATCAGGGAATTAAGAGACGGAAAGTGACGAAAAGTAATAACTAAGTTCTTTTCACTATCATCAGAGTTCAAAATTTACTCAGTAATGAAGTAATACTGAGTAAATTT
This sequence comes from Phaonia tiefii, assembly GCA_963931995.1. Classification (NCBI taxonomy): domain Eukaryota; kingdom Metazoa; phylum Arthropoda; class Insecta; order Diptera; family Muscidae; genus Phaonia; species Phaonia tiefii. Next base: position 119,503,651 of record OZ008369.1, on the reverse strand, counting down.
TGAACTCTGATGATAGTGAAAAAAACTTAGTTATTACTTTTCCGTCACTTTCCGTCTCTTAATTCCCTGATAATGTGTGCTGTAATGCCTTGGTTGTTAAATAAGAAAAAATATTGTTTGTTTAAACATAATGTGGTATTGGTTGACCTGTTCATAAATAAATTAATAAAATTTATGAAAGGGCATATAGGAATACCCACCAAAATATATTACTTCTCGGATGGAGCTGCTAGCCAGTATCAAAATAAAACCAATATTTGGAACCTCACAAAGATTGAACAGAAATCAGCGCTGAATGAAATTTTTTTGGTACATCGCATATGAAATAAGTATGTTTCCGTTGGACTTGGTGGTACACTCATACGACTAGATTCACGAGTTAGTATCCAAACCACAGAGAGTGTAATAAATTCACCAAATGCCCTGTATAACTGGGCAGTAGAAAATATAAAAAATATGAACTTTGTGTACGCTACAAACGAAGAATATACAGAAGCTGAAGAATTATACTTCAAATTATGTCCAAAATTGAAACCGATTCCAAAACCACAGTCCGTCCACCATGTACAGCCATTAAGTGACGGAAAAGTAAATACTAAGTTGTTTTTTCACTATCATCAGAGTTCAACATTTACTCAGTAATGAAATAAGTGTTATACAATTGATTCATTAAATAAATAATTAATAAAACTTAAATTTATACAATTTACTAAACTTTTAAACAGATTATGGTAATAAACAGTCCACAGTGCCCATAAGGAATAAGGAATAATTGGATTAGTTATCTGGATACATCCTAACTATAAAGTAATAAAATTTTATTCTAGGAGAATATAACAAAGCTGAAACCTATACGATATTTTTCACAACCCGATACTTTTAATACATATGAAATGATTAAATAATCTATTTTTATGTATATAATTCTACTGCACGTGTGTTTGTGACTGAACTCCTCTTAAACTTCTGGACCGATTTGAATAAATTTTTTTGTATGCGTTTGGGTGGCGCCCTGGGTGGTTTAGATTTACTATTCGGTCCAATTATACAAAGGGGCGTGGTACCTCCCATACAAACCACAAATTAAAAATCCATTATTTCTGCTCCTGCTAACGGTATTTGAACAAAATTTGCAGGACAACGTCTGCCGGGTCAGCTAGTAATATATAATATAATACATATACGTTGTTTACAAAATACACAAATATATAGATGTAAAATATATGAAAACCCCTTAAAAGTTATTCTTTTTTGTCAGTCTAATATGATAGTTGCATTACAAAAACGCAAATATTTTCTAAATCCCTAATGAAGCCATCCTGAAATTTGTACATCTTTAAGAAAAACGTATGCGCAATTTTTTAAAAATAAAATTAAGATTAAAAATTTATTTCCAGGATATTCAAGGACAAAGAACATTTTCTATATTTTGATGTCCTTTGCCCACAAGGACCTGCCATTTTTATTTTTTATTCCTAAAAAGGATGTCGAAATCTATGAGGTGATACCAAGCCCGTTACAATATGATGTCGCATTCGAAAGTTATTCCACCATGACCACAGCTATCTCTTCACAAAAACACTGCAGATAGCCAACTTTAGTCAGCTATAAATCATGAACGTTGTGGAGTTTCGACCTAAACCAAACGTCATTGTAACGACAGTAACGAGTAGAATATACAAGGTGGCGCAAAAGTAATCCTCCTATCAGAAAATGCTATAAATTTTGCGATTGGCCCCTAATTTCAGTTCTGTTTTGACATTTGTATAGTAAACACATGCGAAATACACGTTAATAAACAATGTTACGCTACACTGCTCCAGAACGCGGAATATTGCTGACTATTTATTTGACCAATAATCGGTCGGTGACTTTGGCACAACGTGAATTTCGTCGCAGATTTCCTGGCCGTCCAACGCCTACTGGTGAAACACTGCGACGTTAAGCCGCTCGCCTCGAAGAGACTGGCACAACACGAGATGCTGCCAGGCGTGGCAGACCCCGGAGTAGCCGTTTTGCAGAGAATATTGCTGCTGTAGCCGAGGATGTCATTGAAGCGCCGTCGATGTCATGGAAGCGCCATGAGCGCTACAGAGCAATGATCAACGAGTTCTTTTTGCAGCAACTTGATGAATTGGGATTGGAAAACTTGTGGTTCCAACAGGACGGTGCAACGGCACACACTGCACGTGCCACAACCGATATGCTGAAGGATGCATTTACCGGGCGCCGAATCTCCCTTTTTGGCGATTTGCACTGGCCAGCAAGATCGCCTGATTTGACCGGTCCAGACTTCTTTTTGTGGGGCTTTTTGAAGTCGCGGGTTTATGTCAACAAGTCTCAGACTCTTGCAGCTCTTAAAGACAATATCCGTCAAGAGTGTGAGGACGTATCGCCGGAAGTTTTGGCCAAAGTGATGGAAAATGCCATAAAAGGGGCTCAAATGACAATCAACTGTGGCGGCGGCCATTTACATGACATCATATTCTCGACTTGATATAAAAAAAATTAAAAGACCAAATAAAAATAATCCACAAGAAGAATCAAAGTTTTTCATTTTTTTTTTAAATTACAGCCAAAAAACATCGGAAGTTTACTTTTGCGCCACCTTTTATGTAGAATATCAGTTTTCAAAAGTACCGTTTTTGTGTCGATTTTTTTTTGGAATTACCCACATGCATTGCCGCTTGGTAATGATTGGCATCCTCCTAAACCCGAAAATGCTTGTTGATGTACCCATTTATTCGAAAATAGATGTCGTCGTGCGCATCGTTGCCAGAAGAGAATATAGAATAAAGTTTTATCGTTCGCACGTGTTGCTCGACTCCGGATCTTGCCACGGTGATTCGAATATAAATAACTGGAATATTAACAAAAGATAAAACAACATAACCGACGTGAACTGTTAAAATCTGTCTGTTCCCATTGGAGGTCCCCTTATTTATTAAGCGCGATTTAGCACTTTTGGGATTTTTCTGGCCGTTCTCGATATTTGGCGCGTTTTAGCACTTGTTACGTACATCGACGGCGCGTTTCGTTCCTGCACAGTTGGCACCACTGAGACTGACCCACAATGCCAAAAAATCTCCGCTATTTATATCAACTCACCATACGTACCGGGTTTTATTTATCGTTCTCTCGAATTGAGTAGAACACACTAGATTAGTGGAGAGATATGAATTCATAATACTGCTAAATTCATAATACATACTCGTTTGACGACCTGGTATATTGTTGCAATGCATACGTTTAGGCACAACACTAATCACACTGTTATTTCAAATAAGACAAATGTTTAAGAATGCATATTACATTACTGTGACATAAGACAAATAAGTAAAGCTTTCAATCGTAACAATATGTTTAAAAACAGAACAAAAAATTATTTTCTTGAAATCGAGAAATATAAAAAGCAGTTAAGTTGGGCATATTTTCTAAAATACACCCAATTATTCGATGTTTAGTCTTAGTATCTGTAACTAATCCCTGATTGCTTATCTACAATAGGGTTTCTACAGAACTTTAAAATGTTTACTAGACCAAAATATATTGACTTTTGGTCGACGCAAACAGATTCAGAACCACTGTGCGTTGACCACATTTGCTACTCTGTTTAAGTGTAAATATGTAGTAATATATAATAGGAATATTATAAGTGACAAAAACCCGCCCCTTGTTTTTGTAAAACTAAAGACAATGAATAATTTGTAGTAGCTTAAAACTCACCATTAAAATTTAAATTTCGATTTGAATTATATTGCTTCAACAACGTTATCCTTGTATTATTCCACTTATTATGATTACTTAGTTTCTGTAATAAAAGAGAAAAAGAAGAAAATAACAACGAGTGAACATCAGTTACGCAGTTATAAATGAAATCAAGATTACACTCTCAGATCTGGTAGAGGTTATTTCAGCTGTCCCTTATTGACAAATCTCTGGCGTCAATTACATATTCTTTCATATAAAATGGGGCAACATTATGATTATGAAGAGGCCGTCGGTGGTGCAATGGTAGTGTGCGCGGCTCTTGTGGATAAAATCGTGGGTTCGATCCCTGCTCTGACCACCTTAAATTTCCTTCGGCGGCGGTCACCTCGCTTAGTGACGGCGACACTATCGAGTATTTAGCCATGAAAAAGATTCTCAAAATACCGTTCGGAACCGGTGTAAAATTGTAGGTCCCAACCAGTAAATGTAAAACTAGAACTCGCACAGCTCACTGATTTGTGAGAAGCTCCCCTAATTCCTTCAAGGGATGTAACGGGAAACCATTTTTTTTTATATTATGAAGAGGAGGTAACGTGTTGAAATCGTCATCCTATAGTAAAATCAGTGGACCGGAGTCTCGAATATATGCCCGGAGTCGGAATTTGCACAACTGTCACACAAAGTTCAGAGAGTCCTTTAAATTTTAATAGTTTTGGATTTAATACGTTTTTAAATTTTAATCCTGGGTCCTATCGCAAGCAGACGAAACATCTGTAGGAGTCTTCGAGAGAAAAATACTCCGAAAAATGTATGGCCCTATAGTGCACAACGGCGAGTATTGGCGACGCATGAATCATGAGCTGTATGAGCTTTATCCTGACATTGACATAGTTAAGCGGATCAAGATAACGCGATTGCGCTGGCTAGGCCATGTCAGTAGAATGGATGAAGACGAACCAGCACGAAGGGTTTTCGAAACCGAACTCGATGGAAGACGAAAAATAGGAAGACCAAGACTCCGCTGGAGGGATTAGGTTGACGAAACCCTGCGTACACTTGGTATTGCCAACTGGAGAAATAAAGCAAAAGATCGAACTGGTAGGCGAAATATGTTATCTTCGTTTTGTAAGGTCCCTGACTCCCCGGGGTTGTCCGATACCGGATAAGTAAGTAAGTAAGTTTTGGATACAATGTAAAACAATAAAAAAGTTGTTCATAACACAGGGTGGAAAAATGGGGTAATTTTTATCCGGCGTAACTTTTTGGAGTCAATTAAGATATGTGGGATAATGAGATTCTAATCGTATAATTCATATTGTTTAAGTTGAATTAGAGGTTTCACCTCATATTTTACCATAACTGAAGAAATAATTTTCGGATTTGGTTATAAACAAAAATCCACAGCTAAATTATCTCCATGTTACCTCTACACTATTTTTTAATTGCTCAATAGTTTTGGAAATATTCATAAAATTTTTCCGAAAAAAAATTTTTATACAAAATTTAAACTTCTTAAAATTCATATTCATCAAATATCTTCTGAAAACGCTTGAAAGGATCGCCCAAACTATCATGCAGTCAACATGAATGTCTAAAAGGCCGCTCAACCGATACAGCCCTGCACGACGTCATCAGAACTGTTGAGAGGTCCTTGGAACACAAACAATGTACCCTCGCGGCCGTCTTGGATATGGAGGGTGCATAAAATAATGTGAGCTCAGCGGTTATAGAAGAATCACTTCAAGATCTAGGCGTAGAAACATTGCTCAAGAGTTGGATAGTGACAATGCTACAGAGTAGAATTATCAACAACTCAATTGGCAATAGCGAGTCATCAAAGCGAGTGAATAGGGCAGCTCCTCAGGGTGGAGTCATCTCTCCACCACTTTGGTTACTCTTGATCAACAAAATACTACTAAAACTGGACAATATGAGGATCAATACCGTGGCGTATGCGGACGACGTGGTAATAGTGGTATCTGGTTTGTTTCCATCCGTGTTGAGCGAAATCTTGAATGGGACCTTGAAATCACTTAATGATTGGGCCACTGGGAATGGTCTTGGAGTAAATTCAGGGAAAACTGAGGTCATGCTTTATACCACGAAGACCAAGATACCAAAGTTTAATCCTCTTCGGCTAAGTGGAATAGAGGTTCCACTGTCAACTCACGTCAAGTACTTGGGCGTGTTTCTAGACCCAAAACTTTGCTGGAAGCATAACATTGTTGCGTACTACGCTTGTCGGAAAATGTTCGGAAGCTGGTGGGGTCCCCGACCTAAAATGGTGCAATGGATGTATACTAGCCTAATCAGACCTATACTCTTCTACGGAGCAATGGTATGCTGGCCTGTCGCAGGGAAGACGTCCACCATGAAACTGTTGTATAGAGTACAGCGATCAGCTTGCATCGGCATAACAGGGGCAATGAGGACGTGTCCGGCTGAAACCCTTAATGAAATGCTTCATATTATACCAATCGACATTCACATCACAGCTAGTGCGGCCGGAAGTGCTACCCTACTAAACGCTCTTGTTCTTTGGAAGAGTAACGCATATGGACATGCGAGTATACTACAGACAATCCCAAGAGAACTCCATATAATCACCGATTACTAAACCCCCTCATTGACGTTCGATGACCTATTCGATGTCAGGTTTGTTTGGAACCGGCACGGGTATCTTCTCAGAAGAGGCAAGTTTCAATTTATCATTCAAACTACCGACAAGTGCAACATTTTCCAAGCTGGCAATCAAGAAAACCTGCGCCGAACTTATACTACAACGGAGAACAGAGCGGATTGGAATATTTGTAGATCGCCAAGCGGCTCTCCTATCACTTAAATTTAACAAAACTGCATCTAAACTCGTTAGTGAATGTAGGGAAAAACTTGTCAAGCTAGGTCGGCTGGCCAATGTGGTTCTTATTTGGATACCAGGCCACAAGGGTCTTCTAGGGAACGAAAAGGTAGACGAACTAGCTAGGGCAGGATACTCTACCACCGAACTCCGCATGGTGTCAGTCGCAACGCCTATAGCGTTGGTCAAAAGTGGTATCTTCCTGCAGTACCCTGAACGAGCGAAAACCAGTTGGGATAGGACGGAAACGTGCCACATATCAAGAAGCACATGGCCAGAATATAACATTCACCGGAATAACTCCCAGATCAGCAATAATCGAGGAGACATATCTAGGCTAACTGGGGTGCTGACCGGGCACTGGCCAATTGGTAATCACGCAAAACGGTTGAAGCTGCCATATATTGACCACTGCCGTGCCTGCGATGGCGCAGAAGAGGAGGATATGGTGGAGCATCTCATCTGTAGTTGTCCGGCTCTGATGAATAGACGCCTGAAGACTATGGGCCGTCCCTTCCTGCATAACCTCACTGAGATACACGAGATAGATCTAGGGGATCTAATGAGGTATCTCCGATTAACAGGCTGGATATAGACACGGTACTTTAGACTTTCCGGAGTGATGTGGTATACAAAACGGTGTCTCAAGACACTAATTGATGCTAAATAGTATATTTATTAACCACGAAAACCAAAGCAAACCATAGCCACAGTGGCTGTTCATGACGAAGAGCATTCTGGACATCCAATTTTGAAGGGTGTGAAGATAAATTTATCCGATAAATTTATTTATCGAAGACACAAACCACTTATACAAAATTTCTGAAATCTGATTTTTTGTAAAAAAAAAGAAATTTTGTATAAAAAAAGAGCCAATATGCGTTTTTGGAGCCATTTATGATGAATACAGAATATAATTAACTTTATATAGAAAAAAATATTTTTTCTTCCTGTAAAAAACTTACATTGGTTGTCTTTTATCTAACCTGGGTCGCTCAAGACAAAGGTGAATGAACTTCTAATGTCTACCCGCCTAACACCGTAGAAGCGCATAAACAGCGCTGCCTATATATCCTAATTCCGTTTCAGATCGGAGATATATCCCGTTTATGAAGTGGCCCATGTCATTGACAGAAATAATGATTTCGAGTGCCAATATTGGACACTCCTGATAAAAGTGAATGGACTAACTATATATTCTAAATTAGCCCCATGGGAGTACATAACATCTCCATTACAAATATATGCTGATTCCATTTCAGATCGGAGATATAATCAACTTTATGAAGCGACCCATGTCATTGACAGGAATAAGGATTTCGAGTGCCAATATTGGCTCTTATTGACTTTCTTTGTGTACAAAATTTCTTTTTTTTGACAAAAAATTAGATTTCAGAAATTTTTGTATAAGTGGTTTGTGTCTTCGATAAATAAATTTATCGGATAAATTTATCTTCACATTCTTCCAATTTTGTGCCACTTTTTCGAGCATTTCGGACCGTATGTCACGGTTAACATGAGCAATTGTATTCGAGAGTAAACTTGTCCGTAAAGTAAATATATGGTTCCATTGACGAAAACGGAAAGTACCGACGCCGTTGGTACCAGCAGTTGTACAATTTGTATTCCTACATATGTACATATATGTACATAGCTAGGGGAATCTAATTCAAGCAATTCTGTTAGCTATTTTATGAGAATGAATGTAAGTGAGCCAATGCCAAAGGATTTCGATGACGTACCTGAGGGTAGCACGAAAAGAGGTGACGAAATCTCCGCTGGAAAGACCAGACCGAAGACTCCATCCACATCTTTGGTGTTACCAACAGGCGAGAAAACGCGAAGGATAGAACCAGTTGAAAAATATGTTAAAATTTGTTTTAGTTGTTTGTTTAATTAATATGTGTTAGTCCTCAGACCTCATAAGGTTGTAAAATCGTTAATAATTCGGTACTCGCCGTTTTCCCTAACAGTTCCATATATTTTACGGGCAATTTTTCTCTCAAATACAGGCGTTTTTCATCCGCTTGCGATATGACCCAAGTTTCAGAGCCTTATGTCAAGACAGATAAAATAGAAGTATAATATAGCTGGACTCTTGTCCGGCGATATAGGGCTTTTCTTTCTAAGCCCAACGTTGCATCTATTTGCAAGTACAATTCTCCTATTTAACTCCAGGCTGACGTTGTTGTCCTTGTTCCCGGCGGATCCAAGGTAGACAAATTCATCTACCACTTCAAAATTTAATCGGTTTTCAACCTTCAAGTCGAGAGGTTTCTCCAGTCGTTGACATGATCAATTTTATATTGCCCTCATTAACAGCAAGACCCACCTTCGCCGATTCCTTTTCGATTTTTGAAAATACTGCAGTAACCTCTCGCAAATTTCGCCCAATGATGTCTATGTCGTCATCATACGCCAGAAACATATGTCTTTTTGTGTGTTAATATTCGTGTTACTATCTACTGCAGCTTTTCTCATTATTATCTCCATTAAGATGTTGAAGAGATTGCACAAAACTGTGTCGCCTTGTCTCAGTCCTCGCTTAGTCAGTTTGAATCAGAAGTTCAGACATAGCTTCGTACAGTTTTCCCCATATGGGGCTATCGAAAGCAGCTTTGTAATCGACAAAAGGTGGTATGTATCGATTTGCATTTCGTGGGTCTTTTCCAGGATTTGACGTAGCGTGAATGTTTGGTCGGTCGTGAACTTTCCGGGTCTAAAACCACTCTGATAACGTCCAATGAGGTTTTCAATAATTGGCTTTAGTCTTTCACATAATACGCTCGACAAGACCTTATACGCGATGGATAAAAGACTGATACCGCGATAGTTGGAACAGACACACGGATCACCCTTTTTGAATACAGGACATAATACATTGAGACTCCTGTCGTCGGGCATACATTCCCCATTCCATACATTCGATGCATGTGAGCTAGCAATCCTTCGCAACCTGCCTTAAAGCGTTCAGCGGGTAGCCCATCCGTACCAGCGGCTTTAATATTCTCAAAGAAGGAGATTGCCGCTCTAATCACGACTTGGTTAGTGAGGGGAGGGTACAATCTTCGCTATCTTCCTCTATCACTACCTCTTGATCGGCAGTCGAAGAATCTAGAATCTGAGTGGAGTAGTACTCAGAAAAGGTCTCTCTACATTTTGAGCACACACTGCTTGTTAGTCACCAGATTTCCCATTCTCACCCTTATTCGATTTTCTTAACCCCTGGAAAAATTTTCGGGATTCACCATTCATCCTTCATAATTCAGTTTTCTCACTCTCTCTCTGCTGCCCTCTGCATTTCTTCCGCCTAAGTAGTTGGGTTTCCTACCTTCTCAGCCTCTTGTACCGCTCACTCGCAGCACGCGTTGTAACTGGCTGTTTCGGTGCCATACGTGCAGCGTCTTTTTCATTAGTTGCAATGCGACATTCTTTGTCGTACCATGGCTTATCTTTCTACGGTTTTTGATAGCCAAGTTCAGTCCTTGCAGTGGTTTCCAAAGAATGGGAGATGTGCTTCCACTGCGCATCTGGGTCCTCGGGAAGGGGGTATTCTATTCTCTTGATAGGACATCTCCGGTATTTGTAGCTTGTCAATATTAAGCTTTTCCTGTGTTCGGCTTCGTATGTTTTTCGCCCTGCTCAGTCTTGTGCGAACTTTCGTAGCCACCAGGTAATTATCCGAGTCGATATTGCCACCTCGAATCACACGTACATCCATTACAGTAAAAGAGTGCCTACCATCTATTACCAAGCGACCAATCTGGGTCTTCGTCCTCTGATCAGGAGATATCCAGGTCGACTTATATATGTCCTTATGCTGGAACCGTGTGCTACTAACTACCATGTTATTTGCAGCGGCGAAGTCTATCAGTCTTATTGCATTCTCGGAGGTGGTATCATGTAGACTGTGATAAACGATGGTTGGCCGAAAGACACTTTCCTTTCACAATTTGGCATTAAAATCGTCTATAATAATCTTAATGTCGTGGTCAGGGCAGCTATCATATACTTCCTTCAGACGCTCATAATATGTTTCTTTGACCTCATCATCTCTATCCTCTGTCGGTGCGTGCACACAAATTAACGAGATGTTGAAATATTTCGCTTTGATGCGAATTGTGGCTATCCGTTCACGCACTGGGTTGAAACTTGAAACTATTCAATTCACCCGAATTCATGCTTTCGCTCATGGTAGCTGTAGAAAATATCGCAGTTTTTTTCTGGTGCAACCATATCCTGTCCATCGCATTTCTTGGTTCGATGTCAGCTTTATATTTTTCGAAGACATTCGTCAGTTGGAAAGTGGCACCCGTCCTGTATAGCGTTCGCACATTCCAGGTACATATCCTTAAATCGTCGTCTTTATAACGTTTGCGAGGGTCGTTAACAATTAGGGGGTTTCTTTGTTCATTAGTTTTTTCTCTGTGTATTTTCACTGCTTATATAACGATGGCGAGAGGCAGCCCCAGCCCACCGTGGTTTGCATTTTCTGTTTCAGCCGCCCTTTATGGATCAGACGCTGACCAGAATGCATTGTGTCGAAACTGAATTATGCTTTCTTCAATTTTGATCCGCCGTTGGCCAGGGGTGTTGGCTAATCTGCCTTCAAAGGTCAACAAAATATGTTCACTACTTCGAAGGGCTTGAGTGATAGAGTCGCCTAATAATCCTACGACGTATCAGTGATCGCATAACCAATCAGTCTGCTCATTCGTTTCGAATACTGACTTTAGCTAGGTAACGGAGGTTGCCGATAAGCCATTTGCCCAGGACATACTGCATGGAAGCAGTGAGCTGCTTTGACAATCCAATGAAGGAATCATTTCTGGTCACTCCCAAGTGAATGGCTATCAGAAACTTTCCACCTCCAATGACAGACCCATGTCCCAAAACTTTCTATCACAATTGGGGACTACTTCAAGGTATTTACTATCAGTATTGAGATAATAAATTAGACCAAATTTGTGTGATACTGCCCTAATAAATTGTGGAAAATCTGAAAACTTTAGTTTGCAATATTGTAACAATTTGTTTACCTTAATTAGAAATACACACAGAAAATCACAAATTTAACTAACAAAGCAGTTTCTGAAAACAATTTTTCACATCAGATGACAATAAAGTCAGAGAATAGTTTGGTTTTAAAAACGTATTTTCCGAGAAATTGTACATAGTACCTTTTGAATATAAGCGCACTACATATCTACTATCGAACGCAAACAACAACAAGTATAGTATGAGGGAACGCCCTTACACAGATGCCACCCACTAGTGTTTACTACATGGATAACATTGATGCTGCCTTTACTTTTAAGTAATATGTTCGGAGTTGTAACTGTTGCCACAAATGTTTTGTAAAATTCCAACCTACTCCAATACGTGTCACCCCACACATTGTACTCGTATTTGTGTGAGCGTGGTTGCTCTAGTCGACCACATCGGAATAATATTAACACATATTTTATGTTTTTGGAAAATCATCGGAAAAAATGTTCCCGCATTAATTTGCACACAAATTCATATTGCGACATGTGCTTGTGTGGACATTAGGGAGATCGTTATTTAGTATCCGACTTATTTTCACGCCTACTTAGTGAAACGAAAAGTTAGAAACTTGTGAAACTTAGTTCCTTCTTGCAGCTTCATAATCAACAGTCTTAAAGAAGTTGTATACTGAATCTAAATGGGTATTTACAATATAAAATTGATGCTAGTGATACTACAATATAAAAAATTAATTATTAACTGTCTGCGTATGTAGCAAAAGTTTCATTATAACACTTAACAAAAATCGAAATTGTTCCAAAAATTGCACTATATTTTTTGGTTATGTATTGGACGAAAAAGCCCAAAAAAAACGCACTCTGGTTCATCAGGATAGAACCAATAGAATTTTAGTTTTAAAAAATTCCTATAAATTGTGAATGCAGAAACTATAAAAATTCCAACTTTTCAGAGAAATAATAAAACCTGCTTTTGATTATTTAATATCAAAACAGCAGATCGAAGTGAATTATAAAGGAACTATTCTCTCATTGTGTGTAATGGTGTGGAAAATTCTCCTATTTTTTTGGCTCAACAGAATTGAACCACATCTTATTTGTTTTATTAATCAAACAAACATATATTGTTAATACGAAGGTGCAAGTTACATTTCGGGTCCAGTCCCCAAGAGTGATAACTATTGGGATAATAAATAATCAATTTTCTCCGAGCTTGAGGTTAGATTTGCTGTTCTTGTATTTATTTTCCTCGATATTTCGCTACTCCATTGTGAAGCATCATCAGGAGATATAAACAATATTTAACAGTTAAAACAAAATAACAATTGTGAAAAATTATGTCAATTTAAAAATAAATTTACCCGCCTTTTTCAAAATTTTCTGAAGTTACACAAACAAAAATAATGAACGTAAAAAGTTCATATAAATTAACCCAAAGAAAAATATTAAATCAATAAACAATTTTTATCTAAAAAGTTATACTTCTTACTAATTAAATGTCTGTAAATTTGGGCTAGATTATCTGTATCTCTTTTATAGTCTTCAATGTTGGTGTATTAATTGTTTGTAGCATTTCTAACATAAACCGATGTATCCTGAAAGTTTGGGTAATGATTTAAACTGGCACAATGGGATGGAATTGTTGTCTTCTATGTAGAAATGTGCCTGTATTTCTGATCTGAATTGTGTCCTGCAATTCGTGTCTTTAGTTTATTTTTTGTAGTCCCTACATATCGTCACCTAAAATGCAAAAAGACGTAAAAACATTTTCATCACTTTACAGGAGAGGCAAAAAATAGTTAGATATAGAATCGGAATTTTGTAAAAAAAATTACCATTTTGGACGGTAGATGTCTAAAAGTTTGTGGGAATATGTACTGTAGCCAATTGTAAGTATGGGGGCATCGAAATTTTATATAAAATTACAATTCAAAGAAAAAATTAATTATATTAATATTATTTTATATTTTTAATAAAATCGTTGATTTTGAACTTAGGTGTTTACAACTTTGTCAAATCGTGCATTTTAGTCAAACATATCGTAATCAATCAAAACGAAAATTTTGCAATTTTGTTGTTACGTCATTTTGCATTTTAGGTGACGATATACTTTGTTACAAACCTCGTTGTCATTTCTTTTACAAGGTATTTTATATACTATATTACACATAACAAATTTGTGCAAATTATCCTTTGTTTTACTAAATATTCTATCTATTGTGTTATATGTTGTGTGTGCTATCCTATAATTCTTGTCGTCAAATATTTTTGACTACGACAACGTATCAGTTATTCCAGGTATGTAGGTTATTGATTTGTAAATTTTCGGCTCATCTGTAGTAACCTCCTTTATCCTCAAATTGCCTTATTAGTCTGTTGGTAAGATGGTTCGGGAAGTTGTTGTCCTTGAGAATATTTCTTATCCTTTCCTTATTGACCTTGTGGAATTCTACATCACTTATAGTCAAAACGAGTTCTATTACATTTTTCGCCGTATTTATAATCACACGTTTTTTTGTTTCTTCGAGTGGAAGTTGATTATTCTTCCTGAAGACGTTGGTTTCTGATACCAATTAATTGATAAATTTTCCCCTCTCCTGACCGCCAAATGTGTCTTAATAGGGAAGTTTTGAATTTTACTCTTTTTCCATTGTAAATTTGATACTGGAGTGGAAATTGTTAAAAACATCGAAAATTATATTTATTTCACCCTCTGAAACGACACAAAATAAATCTTCTACATATTTTGTTAAAATTTTTGATTTTTTAGCAAATTTTTCGATACAAGAGTCCAGTAAATTTTCCATAACGATGTCATAAACAATTGGCGAAGCTGGTGAACCCATTGGGAGTCCATTTTGTTGCTAATATATCCTATACAAAATCTGAATTTATATATAAATATAGATTTAATAATGTCTGTATGTTGCTTGAATGTGTTCCATTTTTCCTCAATGATACTGATAGCTAAGTCTACGGGAACACTCGGGAATAGAGATACTACATCAAACGAAACTAAAATTTCGTTACTATCTGCTTCTTTCTTCTGGTTTCTGGTTCTATATTCTGTCCTTAATTTGTATTGAATCTTTTACATTATATTTCGAATTTTCCGTTATCTTCTTAAATTGACATAATTTTTCACAATTGTTATTTTGTTTTAAATGTTAAATATTGGTTATATCTTCTGATGATGCTACACAATGGAGTAGCGAAATATCGATTAAAATAAATACAGGAACGGCAAATCTGACCTCGAGCTCGAAGAATATTGATTATTTATTGATAAAGAAAAGGTCGAACAACAGAATACAAATAGTGGGATAATAGTGATATAATATAATATACTTTAGTGGTATAATATATTATCCCAATAGTTTTTTAAAATTTTCTCATATTTTCAATATATTGTGCATGTGCGAAAACCAATTTCCGAAGGACTTTTTCCGCTCCGATTGAGACACCTGCAAAACTTGGTTTTTGAACGTTTCAACAGCTGCTTGGGGCGTCAAAAAACGTTGACCACGCAGTAACAAAAAGTCATTGGGTGCCAAATCAGGTATGTACGTACGGCAGGTGACCCATCAATTCGATATGTTGAGTGTTCAAGTTGCCCATTGTTTCAGCCGATGTATGAGATGTCTCATTGTCTTGATGCAAAATAATCCGTCTGCTCTTGTTGTTTTTCCTTATATATTCCAATACTGTTGGTAAACAGATGGTGGTATACCACTCAGAATTGACCGCCTCACGTTCCACTGAAGGCGCTGTGGCCTCATGACTCGTTATACCGAATAAAAGCGATCTTCTTCTTCCACAAACAACTTTTGTTGGATTTAGCTCGTCTTGAAAGACCCATACGGTCGATTGCTATTTTGTTTAGTATTCATATGCAAAAAATCCATGATTCGTCACCTGTGACGATGTTCTTCACTGCATTTGAGTTACGGCGGTTATAGTTTTTCAACATTTCTTTGCTCCAATCAGCACGAGCGTTTTTTTGTGAGCATTCGCCAAATTGTGTGGGATCCAAAGAGAACTAATCTTTTTCACGGCCAAATTAACATGCAATATCGTATTGATGCTAGTGATACTAATGCCCAAGGAAGCCTCAATCTCACGGCGTGCCACATGTCGGTCTTGCTTTATTAGTTCACACACAGCAGCGACATTTTCCAGCAAAACGACCGAAGTTGGATGACCTTCACGATATTCATCCTGGAGCGAAAGGTGTGCAAGACTGAACTCTTTGTACCAGCGATTTGCATTGGTTTTTGATGGTGCTTCATCATCAAATCTCGAAAGATGTTGCATGAGACACTTTCGTCTCGATAATCCACACGGAAAATCGTAAAAAATCGTCGCACGAAAATTGTCACGGGTTATTTTAATTTTCATTTATTTATTTTCAAATTTTTATTTTCAAAGATTTTAAAATATTACTCTCCCCCGATTTAATTCAAATAGAATGATTCGCGAGTCAAATTTCATAATATTTTTTAATTACTAAATGAAAAAGAAAAGCGGGCAATTGTGAAAATGTGATGATACGAGATAATTGTTTCAAAGGTTGGGAAGGTGTTTAAAAATGCGACAAAAGTCGTATCGAATGATTATGAACGCAAATTTTCAAAATGCAGTAAAAAAGTGGGCGAAAGGGTAAATGTTGAAGGTGTGAGAAAAATGGATAAGAAAGATTAGGAATGTGGCAAAAATTGTGAATTTGTAAAGGGAGAGGGTGTTGTGTGCAAAACGGGTAACACTTGAAAATGGGAGAAAAATCTTTTGGAAAGAATAGGAATGTGCAAATATTATGAATGGGGGTAAAATGGCGGTCAAAATGAGCAAAACTTCAAAATGCGAGAAGAATCGTTTGGAAAGATTAGGAATGTGCAAAAATATTGAATGGGGGTAAAATGGCGGGCGAAAAGGGTAAAATTTTAAAATGCGAGAAAAATAGCTTGGTAGGTTAGGAATGTGAAATGTAGTTAAAAAGGGTAAAAATGGTGGTGAAAAGGGTTAAACTAGAAAATGCGAGAAAATCGGTTGAAAAGATTAGGAATGAAGCAAAAATTGTGTATGTGCATATAAAGGGGGCCAAAGGGGTAAAACTAGAAAATGCGAGCAAAATCATTTGGAACGGTTAGGAATGTGTAAAAAATTGTGAATGGTTAAAAACGGCCAAAAAGGGGACAAACGGGGTATGATGAGGTAAAATTGCAAAATGCCCGAAAATAGATTTTTTGCCCACGTACACTATATTTAACATATTCCAAATCATTCCAAACGGATTTCCTCGCATTTTGAAGTTCTACCCTTTTATGACCCTTCTACAAATTTTTACCAACACACATTATTTTTAATCATTTAATCATTTCTAAACATTTTTACCGTTATTGCTGGTTGTACCATTTTTAACAATTTTTCCCTCTTTTTACCCACTATTTTGGAAACATTCGAAACGATTTTTAATGCATTTTGCAGTCTAACTCTTTCGACAATTTTTTCCCCTTTTAACCACGAACACAATAATTGACATATCTCCAGTCATTATCCAAAACAAATTTTGGTCTGCCTTTAGTTGCTTCATTTAAACTTATATTCCAATTATTAGTCGACGCCTTGACCCAATCTTTCCATACTAATGATCTCGTTATTTGTAGATTTTCACCACATATACTATTTTTTAGTTCATTAAGATACATTCCCCCATTGTTCCATCCGATTTTTTAGTCGTTTTATACTTAATCCTGCCGTTTCTGGTAGACGTTTATTAATTTATGCAACTTCCACAATATTCCAATCGATTTTTGTCGCAGTTGCCTCTTATGTGTATCTACCTTCAAAAAAATCCACTCGCGAGTCGAAAAATTCGGCTCGTCCTCGCTAAAAAATAAAAATTATACTCCGAATCGAAATTTTATTATTTATATTTGATTCGCTCGGGTGCGTTTCAAATAAACAAAACTTTAAAAATTAAATACGCTCAAGATTTAAATTTTTTTAAACTCGTACTAAGAACTTTATATTGAGGAGTAGCTGAATTTTTCGGCTCGCGAGCGGAATTATTCCAAAATATTCCAATCGAATTTTGTCGCAGTTGCCTCTTATATGTATATCCACCTTCAAAAAAATCCACTCGCGAGTCGAAAAATTCGGCTCCTCCTCGCTAGAAAATAAAATTTAAACTCCCAATCGAATTTTTATTATTTACATTTGATTCGCTCGGGTGCGATTCTAAAAAACAAAAATTTAAAAATTAAATTCGCTCGAGATTTAAATTTTTTAAACTCGGAGTGAGAGCTTTATATTGCGGAGTAGCGGAATTTTTCGGCTCGCGAGCGGAATTATTACTTACTCTGCTCGTAAGTGACAACGTTCTATGTATGTTCTATGTGTTTTCCAATAGAAGTTTCAGTTCTCATCTCTGCCCTGCTTACTAAGAAAGACTCAACTCCAAAAATATTTTATTTAATGCTCAAGTTAGCAACATTTGCACCTTCCGTTATGGTCGGAAATTGCGACAAAACTACATAAATGTTATTAAATTCATTATAAAAGCAAAGGGTTTCTTATTACAAATGAAGCTCCAAGCAGAATTCAGAAATCTGCTTCTCCTGAAAAATTTAGGAAAGTGGACTTGAGTCCTTCTTGATAAGCACGGCAGATCTGGCAACACTAGTATTGCCAGGAACCGAAATATAAATAGCAATTGTTTTATTTGTATTTTACTGTAGCTATTTTATGTAGATATTATAATTTAGAAGTGTGTCCTTTTATCATGATTCAGAATAACTGCGAATATTCTAACTTTTAATTACTAGTATAGGGCAGACTAGAGAAATTTCAGCCAAGCAGTTTTTAATGCGTCAATAAGCTCATCTTTGGATTCGTAATGCCTTCCTCCCTCAGAGGCATTACGGGATAACCAACTCCAAACAATGTCAATAATGGTAAGTTCGGGTGAGAAGGGCGGCCAATTTAAAATTTCAATATTTTGGCTAGAATTCCTTGGTTTGACATAGGTGCAATATCGTGCTGATAAATCCACTCTAATCGTTCAAAAATGTTTTTCATCTTAGGAAAAACATGTTCCAGGAGATTTTTGTAATTAATACCCGTCAGTCGGGTACTTTGTACGACAAGGTCAATAGATCCGTGGTATGAATCTGTGACCCATACCATAACACCGCCCAATCTTCTGTGAAGACAGCTCAGAAATTAGTCCCTCTTACGCACATCGTGAAAATAAACCATCGGCTACTACTTAAGTGGATTGGCACATCCCAAGCCAATTGGTCTTTAGCAAATTGAAGGCTTTGTTGTGGACGAGCTGCATTTAGTGCGGGTTTTTCTTCAGTTTTCGGAGCTGTAGTTGTCCACTGATCACTGACCACAACGAACGGATGCTTTATTTCCATTTACTCGTGTTAAGCGCTTAATTTTTAGGTGGAATGCGCAGAATCTGAAGCAAATCGAAGAATTTGTCGATTCTCCTGAGGTGTTAAAGCTGTGTAAAATACCTTATTTGTAATTTTTATAGTAGCTTTATCGATTTTTGATATAATTCATTTGCACTTTATAACTTCGTCCGATTTTTCTACCGATTTCGCAATAACTAGGAACATTTTTCAGAGTGGTAAACACAAATGTTTACCATTTCCGGTGAACTTAAACTACTTTTTCTGCCCATTTTGATTTCACAATGTACTGCCACAAACTTGTACTTTTATTTAGTGTTTATAAAACTTTATCGCAGCCGACGACTTATTTCAGTAAATGGTTTTATGGTTTTATTCTGGTGAACCACGTACAAAAACTAATATTGTCAATTTGTTTCAAACAGAGAGTAGAAGATACCGTTACCATGTCTGTCGAACATATTTTATTTATGTCTTTTATGTGTATTAGAAAAGAAATTCAATCCGATCTCTTCATATTAGGCGTTACATCTTCAATATTTTGTTGGTTCTATCCTGATGCACTAGAGTCTAAATATATATACATAAGTATATTAAAAAAATAAAAATTATTTTAAAGAATTAAAAACCCATATTTAGAATTTGTGTTACACTTTGGCCTTTATTATGCGATGGAGGATCTAATCAAAAAATGTATGTAACATTAAGGAGCTTATTAATTAAACATCAAATGTTGGTAACACAACGTTTTAGTCCCGCAAACCACTGGAGTATTATTTGGAAAATGCATCAATTTCTGGAAAAATTTCAATCTTTAAACATTCTAAAAATCAAGGAGAAATATTAAACACTAGACATCTATTTCGAATAGAAAACAACATATTAAGATATCAACCCAGAAAATTCGGTCACAAATATAAATTTTATTCCAATTCTAATGAACGCATTCTGGTCTCAACTCAAGTATTTTGAGGCATAAATTCAAAAAAAAAAAGATTGGTATTGTTTTTAAAAACAAAGTATACATTTCCTAAATGCTAACACTCAGGAGGATGTAGACATCATAAGCAAAACACAATTTCTTTGAGTATCATTTCATTGAAGCGTCATGGAGGCCCGAAATTAATTGCCTTTTCGCAAACAAGAACCATAACTAATTAATTACAAATCGAATTTTTTCAGCTTTTTTGACTAAATCATCATGATTAAAACAAATTCAGTTAGTAAATAGGAAGAAGTTGATAAAATATATTTTTAGCTCTTCATATTTGTGTGGAAAATCGCCAATAACTCTAAATTGGCCGTTAACCCTTTGACGACCACAAGCAAGAATATTTGCCTAAGGTTGTTGGGACCTACAATTGTACAGGTAAGAGATAGAGCAAATGTATCTATGGGTGATTTAAAGAAGCCATTGGAGTAGAGAATAATATAGTACACGTCAATTATCTAACTGATCCGATTTGATCCTTATGAACTATTAAATTATATAACGCATTATAGAGGATGGATTTATAGAAGACGATTTTAATGAATGAATGAAAAATTTTCTTTTCACAAACCAAGTAAACAAAAAGTATATGATATAAAATAATTTCCAAGTAAAACATAAAGTAGTATTGAATTGAGTATTTTAAACAAGTACATATTGATAATTCAACACACCTCCTCAAGATGTAACAGTTTAAAGCTCCATCCCAATAGATTCACAACAGAAATAATGTTTGATTTTGGGAATACGCTTCGTAAGAAAATCTGCAGACATTTGGTCTGTTGAAATGTATTTTATATCGACAACTTTCCTTTCGACAGCATCTCTTATAAAGTGGTACTTGTAGTCGATGTGTTTCGTTCTAGAATGGTGTGACCCAAACTTCGCAATGTGCTGTGCGCTTTGAGAATCACTATAAATGTTCGTGGGATTAGGTTTCTTGAATCCCAGTTCTTGTAAAATGTATCCCAGATATATAGCTTCCTTTGCTGCTTCACTAAGAGCTACATACTCGGCTTCAGCACTCGATGTAGCAATCACCTTTTGCTTCTTTGATTCCCAGCAAATAGCACCACCTGCAAGTACATAGCAAAAACCTGATTGTGACTTTCGGTCATTAACATCTTGCGCCCAGGTAGCATCCACAAAACCCATAATTGGTAAACCTTTCTTTTTGTATTTTAGGACCGCATTTTTGGTTGTGTTCAGATATT
Source organism: Phaonia tiefii (assembly GCA_963931995.1). Lineage (NCBI taxonomy): Eukaryota > Metazoa > Arthropoda > Insecta > Diptera > Muscidae > Phaonia > Phaonia tiefii. The sequence continues at coordinate 119,482,451 of OZ008369.1, read as the reverse complement.
TAACAATCTGTAAGGCACAATTCCAGTGCTGTCGCCTGGGATCCTTAGAAAACTGAGATAACATATTGTTACGAATTTCCTTATTCGTCCTTTTTGCGTTGTTTTATTCCCAATAATAAAACAAGGTTCGTTTTAAATTACGATAATTACAACGGTTTAACTTCCATTTATTTTACTTATATAGTACAACAGTTTACTTTATTTATGACACTTTAACAAGTCTTATATTTTACTATTAATTCGCGTTGCTTGCTTTACGGGGTTTAACCACAAACTGAACTCTCCATTCCAAAGACCTCGGCTATTTATACCAACTCACCATACTCAAATGAAGTTATATCTTGCGAATTCAAGTACCTTCTAGACGTTGTTGCTTATCTTTGTAAAATCATCTCGAATGGCGGAGAATTATCTAAACTGAGGCGAATTCATTCTACTGGTTTAGCGATCTGGTACGTTGTTACAATGCATACTTTCAGGCGCAGCACTACCCGCCTGTTATTTACATAATGTTGGTAGAGTCATTAAGAGCAAGCAAAAGCTTTTACTTATTCGTAACAATATTAACGCTACATGCTATATCTGGTCTACTGTACAATCCAAAATGAAGTAACTATCCCACTGCTTCTCGTTTATCCTTTGGGCTTCTTCAGGAATTTTTGGATCTTTCTGCAATGATATTTGCATTTGCATCGGTAATTTTGTTGGCTTGCATTTTTCCAATCCATACTTCTTGGCTAAATTTGTAATATAACCAGGTTGAGATAATTACAAGTCCCTACCTTTGTATTCAATACATAAACCGATACAATGTTTCGGCTGCTTCATATCCTTTATTTCAAAATTTGATTTCAAAATCTTTAAAATAGTTTCAAATGTTCCTTCATTGTTGTATGCAATTTCCATGTTATCATCATATAGAGCCATGATTATAAGATCAGAATTGTTTCTACTGTAATAGATGCACTGATCATATTTAGACTGAATTAAACCCCAATTTTGGATAACACAATGAATCTTTTTAAACCACTGACGGCCAGCTTGTTTTAAACCATAGATTGCCTTTTTGAGTTTGCATACCTTTTTATTGTTCGCCTCCTCAACGAATACTTCTGGTTGATCCATATAAATTTCTTCGTCTATATCGCCATTTAGAAAAGCAGTTGAAACATCTAATTGTCTAAGTTTCAAATCATTTTCCACTGCTAATGCATACATCAACCTGAGTGAATTTTGTGGTACTACGGGAGCATTAGTATCCATATAATCCACTCCATATTGTTGTGAGTATCCTTTGGCAACTAATCTTGCCTTGCGCTTGTTTACAGAACCATCAGGATTATACTTTGTGGTAAACACCCATTTGCAACCTACTGTTCTTCTTCCTGTCGGTAAATCGCATAATACCCATGCTCAATTTTTAAATAAATTCAGTAATATTTTTATTCTGTTGTTCGACCTTTTCTTTATCAATAAATAATCAATATTCTTCGAGCTTGAGGTCTGATTTGTTCAAATATCCTGATGATGCTACACAAAGGAGTAGCGAAATATCGAGGAAAATAAATACAACAACAGCAAATCAGACCTCACGCTCGAAGAATATTGATTATTTATTAAATTCAGTAATTTCTAAATTCAGTGTCCTCAATGTCTTCAATCGATTTTGGATTGTCTTCATATCAGATCTTCATATTCAGATCTCAAACGAGATTTAATTGAATCTATTGCACTTGATTGTTCTTCTCTTGCATTTGATTGTTCTTCTCCTACAATGTATTCGGATGATTGAGCATTGAAATTTTCCGAACAGTCATTGGTATTTTCTTCAACAGAATCCTCTATCTCAATTGCGTCTAAATCTTCAGATATTCCACAGGACATTCGGTTTCAGTGGTTTCCACTTCTTCGGATTCTTGTGATTCGTTATCATTTTCCGTTTTTTCCTTGTTAAAATTTATTCTAAATTCTAAAAAATCGTTTTTGTCATTAAAATTTAATTTGGTAACGTCAGAATATGGTAATTGTTCTTCAAGAATTTTAATATCACGACTTTTTATAATTTATCTGTCTCCAGATTTCCACAATCTGTACGCTTTAGACCCATCGCAGTAACCTACCAGCATATACTCCTCAATTCTAGGCTCCCACTTACATTTCCCAGGTATTTTATTTAATACACCTACCTATTTGCAGCAAATGCTTATTCCAGTCCAAAGTGCAATTGGTGTTTTATCATTATTTAAATTAGTGGGACACCTATTACGAATGTAGCTTGCTGTATTTATAGGTTCCGCCCATAATACCTCCGGTAAGTCTGCTTCTAACATTAGGCACCTTGCCATTACCGTAAGAGTACGGTTCATACGTTCAACTACTCCATTTTGTTGGCGGGTGTATTCTACTGAAAGTTGGTGCATGATTCCGTTTTCCTTTAAATAATTTGTAAAATCCTTGCTGATCATTTCTTTAGCGTTATCAGTTCTTAAGATCTTTAATTTTCTGCCTGTTTCGACTTCAGCAGCAGCTTTATATTCTTTGAAAGCTGCCAAATATTGAGATTTATTTCTTAAAAATCTTACAGTAACATTTCGAGAAAAATCATCTATAAATGTTGCAAAATATTTATTTCTCCCTAGTGATTCAGTCTTCATAGGTCCGCATATATCGGAGTGTACAAGTTCAATAACTTGATATGAAGATTTGTCGCTTTTCTTAGGAAACTTATCACGGGTCTGTTTTCCCCTTATACAAGTCTCACATTGGAATTCAGATAAATCAATGTTAGATAAGGTGGCCGTCGGTGGTGCAATGGTTAGTGTGCGCGGCTCTTGTACATGAGAACCTGGGTTCGAACCCGGCTCTGACCACCTTCAAAAAAAAAAAAAAAAAAAAAAAATTCTTTCGGCGGCGGTCACCTCGCATAGTGACGGCGACACTATCGAGTATCTAGCCATGAAAAATCTTCTCAAAATTACCGTTCGGAATCGGTGTAAAACTGTAGGTCCCCATCAGTGAGTGAAAACTGGAAAGCGCACAGCTCAGTGATTGTGAGAAGTTCTCCCCAGTCCCTTCATGGGATGTAATGGGAAACCAGAAACCAGAATGTTAGATAAGCCAGTTACCATACTGTGAGAACATAACTTCTTTAAAGAACATCCATTTAAATGACCAAATATTTTGTGCCATAATTGATTCTTTTTATGTTTACCTTCATTTGCCGCGTGGCAGGTATGAGTTCCATCAACAAAAACCTTGTATAATCCATTATTTTTGAATGCTTCTACAAGAATTTCGTAATTTCTCATTATTTTTGCCTTTTCCCAGCTCATTACAATTTTACATCCATTGTCGGTTGCCTTACTAGTTGACATCAAATTATTTTTCAAATCAGGAACTAATAATGTATTGAAAAGCTTTATTTGTGTATCCGTTCCGTCTACTTTGATCTTCAAAACACCAGTTCCCAGACCTTTCACGACTAATTCCTTTTCAACAGCACGTCTAACAATACCAGAGTATGAATCGTCAATATTCTCAAATAAGCCCTTTTGGTATGTCATGGGTGAAGTAGCTCCACTATCAAGAAACCATACTGACTCATGACAAATATTCTGTGCAAGTTCATGTGTGACTGCAAATCCACTGGAATTTGCAACGTTTGACATACTTTTTTTAAATATATTTGTTTTACAAATTTTGGCCACATGACCTAGTTTTCCGTAACGATAACCTGAATTCATTTTATGATTCATTACTTTCCTGTAGAGTTCAGCCTTTTGTCTCTTTGACTTTCTATCGTACGTTTCTTCCAGAAAATCCCCAATCATCTTTGACGTATTTAAATTTCTTACCAGTGTAGTAATCTTAGGCGCCAGTGCCACCAGGATATCGGCTCTTGCATTCTGGTCTTTTTCAATCCAAGTCGGGAGCTTTTGTGAAGCAAGGCTTCCATTTGTGTCTTCCATGTTGAATAATTAGTCCCATCAAAGACAGGTATTTTACCAGCAAACGATGTTGATCCCATTTTTCACTAATTATTCCAAATGTATTGTAATTGTAATTTTAATTTTATTCAATGTTTAATCTTCAGAATCTCTCCGCATGGAGTCCTGGGCCCATAACCTATTGAATTATATAACGCAGGATGGATGTTGGTTTTATAGAAGACGATTTTAATGAATGAATGAAAAATTTTCTTTTCACAAACAAGTAAACAAAAAGTATATGATATAAAATAATGTCCAACTAAAACATAAAGTAGTATTTAGTCCATATTGATAATTCAAAATGAACCATCAAAGTTGAGCAACGAGTATTCTTGCTACAAAGGGGTGCAACTGGTGGAAAGAAATGTCAGTTACGCTTTCAGGCCACACATTATATTTAAAAAAAATTTAAGGTCGGATTTCAAAGTGCTCACATGGACAGAACATATGTTTGACAAGTAAATATGTGTGTCTTATAGCTAAAATGGAAAACAATATACTAAAATAAAAAAAATGTTGGTTCCGTATTTTGCGGTATAGTTATTATCCAGTCATATATCACGAATATAGTCAAAAAAAAAGCTTCGGCCTAAAATGTATGGTCGTCAAGGTTCAAGTATGACTAGGGAATAAATATACGACATTTCATGCATTTATATCTTAAACAGTGCCATCTACCGCAAATAAACAAAACTATGGATGGGTGGTTTTAGTGATTGATAAATATACTATTTAGCATCAATTAGTGTATTGAGACACCGTTTTGCATGCCACATAACTCCGGAAGGTCCAAAGTACCGTGTTTATATCCAGCCTGTTAATCGGAGATACCTCATTAGATCCCTTAGATCTATCTCGTGTATCTCAGTGAGGTTATGCAGGAAGGGACGGCCCATAGTCTTCAGGAGTCTATTCGTCAGAGCCGGACAACTGCAGCCGTTCTGCGTTCTGCGTCATCGTAGGCACGGCAGTGGTCATTATATGGCAGCTTCAACCGTCTTGCATGATTTCCGATTGGCCAGTGCCCAGTCAGCACCCCAGTTAGCCTAGATATGTCTCCCTGATTACGGCTGATCAAGGAGTTAGTTCGGTAAATGTTATATTCTGGCCATCTGTTTCTGGATGTGCGGCACGTTTCCGTCCTATCCCATCTGGTCTTCGCCCGTTCAAGGTAATGCAGGTAAATACCTCTTTTGACCAACTGACACCAAATGGAGTTCGGTGGAAGAGGATCCTGCCTTAGCTAGTTCGTCTGCTTTATCCAAGTAAGAATCTCATTGGCCAGCCGACCTAACTCGACAGGTTTTTCCGTACATTCACTAACGGGTTTAGATTTGAGTGATAGGAGAGCCGCTTCGCTATCTACAAATATTCCAATGTGCTCTGTTTTTCGCTGTCGTATAAGTGCGGCGCAGACTTCTTTGAGTGCCAGTATCTCCGCTTGGAAACGCTGCACTTGTCTGGGAGTTTGAAGGATAAATTGAGGCGTGCCTCTTCGGAGAAGACACTCGAGCCGGTTCCACATACCATTTTGGATCCGTCCGTAAATACTTTGGTGTCAAAACCTGTAAGTGGTTCCCTTTTATCCCACTCTATTCTCTTGGGAAACCTGACATCGAATAGGTTATCGAACGTCAATGAGGGGGTGCAGTAATCGGTTGTTATATTGAGTTCTCTTGGGATTGTCTGTAGTATATTCGCACGTCCATTTGCGTTGCTCTTCCACAGTCCAAGAGCGTTTAGTCGGGTGGCACTCCATGCCGCACTAGCTGTGATGTGAAGGTCGTTTGGTATAATATGAAGCATTCCATTATGGGCTTCAGCTGGACACGTCCTCATTGCCCCTATTATGCCGATGCAAGCTGATCTCTGTACTCTATACAACAGTTTCATGGTGGACGTCTTCCCTTCGACAAGCCACCATACCATTGGTCTATAGGAGAGTATTGGTCTGATTATGCTATTGTACATTCATAGCACCATTTTCGGTCGGAGACCCCACCGACTTCCGAACATTTTCCGACAAGCGTAGTACGCAACAGTTGCCTTCTGTGCGCGGTGCTCTATGTTGCGCTTCCAGGAAAGTTTAGGGTATAGGATCACGCCCAAGTACTTGGCGTGAGTTGGCAGTGTAATCTCTATTCCATTTAGCCGAGGAGGATTAAACTTTGGTATCTTGGTCTTCGTGGTAAAAAGCATGACCTCAGTTTTCACAGGATTTACTCCAAGGCAACATCGTTAAGTGATTTCAAAGCCCCATTCATGATTTCGCTCAACACGGATGGAAACAAACCAGACACCATTATTACCACGTCATCCGCATACGCCACGGTTTTCTGTAATATTTTGTCGATCACGAGTAACCAAAGTAGGGGAGAGATGACTCCACCCTGGACAGTTCCCCTATTCACTCGTTTTGATGACTCGCTGTTTCCCATAGAGGCGTTGATAATTCTACTCTGCAAAACTATACTAGGCTATGGTCCTTTAACATATTATTTTGAACACATATACCTACATATATCGATCAAAATTTTCTGAATGATATTCGAGTTAATACAAATCATAAAAATATTTTTTTTAATCTGTATGGACTTAGACTTGTAAGTCGTGTGGGCATGAAAGTGGGCGTAGCCCGACCATTCCAAAAAATTGCGCGTTTTATAATTTTGGCATGTCTTACAAAGAGGCAAAGGTACTAGCCTCTATCTAAATAAATAAAAATAAATGGTTTCCCATTAAATCCCATGAAGGGACTGGGGAGAACTTCTCACAATCACTGAGCTGTGCGCTTTCAAGTTTTCACTCACTGATTGATTGGGACCTACAGTTTTACACCGATTCCGAACGGTAATTTGAGAAGCTTTTTCATGGCTAGATACTCGATAGTGTCGCCGTCACTATGCGAGGTGACCGCCGCCGAAAGAAAATTTGAAGGTGGTCAGAGCCGGGTTCGAACCCAGGATCTCATGTACAAGAGCCGCGCACACTAACCATTGCACCACCGACGCACCTCTATCTACATGTTTGAAATCTATGCCACAGTAACTCGATTTGGAACCAGTGTGAAATGTACCAAAATTGGCAATTCACTAATTTTCTGTGAAAAATACCGCATTGCGCATACGCACCAATGCACAACATCTATACACCGTAAGTATACGTGTTTAGTATAAGAATATGGCAAATGTTTGTGCATTCGCTAAAATTGGAATAAAACTTTGGAAAATTGGAATAAAATCAAATTGGAATAGTCCCTAGTATAAATAAGAATTCAAGATTTTTAGTATTTTAATACTTTTCTTGATTTTTCAAAATGTGTGCAAAATGTCGCAGTTGTCCTTGCTGGAGTCCATATGATCATAGGACTGGCCGTGGTGGAGAATTTATTAGTTACACCCGAACATGGTAGGATTGGTTAGATGGGGTGTTGGTGGCAGTCGACAAAAACTCACTGAGACTTATTATTCAGTTGGGACACGAGATTAGGCTCTAGCCCCACCAGAGAACCATGTTGTTTGATACAGGCAGCCAATCTATAAATCCTTACCTATCTAAGATAATTCTACCATATCCCTAAATTGGTAGGCTCCCATAGTCCACATCCTGTGACAGTGGCTTTTTCCTCTTCCACATCGTTACAGCTTCTACAGAAATCATTTTCCCCGACCATTAGTACCACCGTATGGCTAGCTGTCAGGCAGAGTGCCGTCAAAAGTGAAACCAGCGCTGATGCCATGTGCCTAGCTAAATACAGAAGGTTCAAGGGTTAGGTTCCAGCGCTCTTGAAACATCATGTAGGAGCGCTCTTGCAGGTTATGCTTACAAGTCGCTAGGAGCATGTTAACGCATTCCAATTCCTGTGAAATTTGTAAGGTAGTCGTAAGTCTGGCCAGCTCATCCACTCTGGAGTTCCCTGAATATCACATTTTTCTTATTTTTCGGTTTATCCACAATGTTGGGTCTGAAGCTGAGCTTGCTGTCCAAAATAACACTCCCATATTTTATTACAAATGGCATCCGATTCCACAACCTGTAATTGCATTGCCTGAACAAATGGAAATTAAAATTTTTTTAATTGCCATTGTGAGCAATGGGAATTCTTTTAGATTTGCATGAGATAAACTAAGGCATATGCGAATCCATGCAAATTCCATATTCCCCTGACTATAGCGTAGTTGGTTTGAAATGTTATATGATAAATATTTCTGTGAAAAGTTAATCGTTTTAACTAAAGAGATGGTTATGGTAAACTAAACCTGGTTGATTTTAGCGAATTGCTTTTAAAATAATCAATGTTAGTAGGTCCGTGGTAATTAATAACTACGGCATAGTTGTTTTGAATTTAGCTACACTTTTTTGTTGAAATAAACTAAAAGTTTTGGGTATTAATTACTGTCGCTGGCCATCAACAAAAAATAATGGAACGTAGGTTTTTAAACAGTTTTCTTGAAATCATACAATTTTATATGATCGTGGATTTGCACAAATCGAATAATTTTTCCTGTGTTTCCAAACCTGCGAAGTCAAGTGGATGGCAATATATTCAACAATAGCGAAATAAATCAATGTTGATAATTATTGAGACTCAAAAATAATTCGAGTACCTCGTAATGACATCAAAACTTCCAAACATTTTTCTATACTTTAAATTTTTTTAGAATACACGCATTCACCGGTCATGCTATTTAAGACATTGACTAAAACCGTATAATGCACTTCTTACAACTAACATGTTTCGGTCCGTATTATTTATAACAGAGAAAATTTAAATTATTTTCTGTAAATGTTTCAAATTTTGTTTAGATTGAGTCACCTAAGACAATGGTTATAAATGATTATCTAATTTTTTTTTGTAAATCAACCACGTATTTGTTCAACTGCGCCACTGGGGAGTTTTATCGGTGTAGCTGTGATCACTGGGCGAGGCGGTATGACCTTGCCTCGTACCACCGTCGGTGATGCAATGGCTGGTGTGCGCGGCTCTTGTGCATGTGGACGTGGGTTCGATCCCCGCTCGGACCACCTTACAATTCCTTCGCGACGGCCATATGGCTTAGTGATGGCGAAAGTATCGAGTACTTAGCAATAAAAAAGCTTCTCAAAATACAGTTCGGAATCGATGTAAAACTGTAGGCCCCAACCAGTATGAAGGTTTCGGACTACTATATCTCTCTTTTTCAAAATTAACTTGAAATAATGAAGGGGCTTGAATGCCCGATGGCTTGAATGCCCGATGAAAATCGTTAAGGTTCCACGATGGAGACGGAATATAACATTTCTTCGTATCATCACAGTCATAAGTGGACTTGTGTCAATATAGTAACAGCCTAAAATAATTCTTAAACAATTTTTTCCGACTAAAACCCGGTATTCAGTTTTTATGAAATTTTCGTTGCCATAAGAAGTACGTACGTATGGGTATAACAAATAACGAATATTTCATGAACCGAAAATTTCCTTCACTTTTCATCTCCTTGGTACACTGGTGTTTCCGAAAATTTCGTAAGCAAAATCAATGACGGGGTTGTTACGCCAAAGTTATTTCGAAAGAAAACAATTGTTCGATAATTGTTTGGGGTCGGAAATTTGACATATCGATAATTATAACAACCAAAAGTAACACCACAAAAATAAGATGGGGTGCGTAGAGAACTTATAAATTAAATATTTACATGGTAAATCAACGATAGGTGGTAACTCTCCGCCACAATATTTGCCATGTAGAGATAAATGTACGTTATTGACACCACACATCTGATTAATCCTCCCCAAGTTTATTTTTTATAACACAATTCATATATATTAGTAATTTACGTTTTTACAACATAACATAAAGTTTATACATAACGACTTTTACACCGTCACACACAATGCATATACATTAGACCGACTCACAAAAAAGTTCCTATTGTCCACCGCTCAAAATGTACCTTGGTTTATTTTATGATGATTCCTAAAGTATTTCGTGTCTAGCATTAAGATCCACTGAGCTGGACCATTCCTGAAAATTCCCGTTCATACGAATCAAAAAAACAGTGTTGTCTAAACACACTTTCAATACGTATAGAAAACAGCTGATTTTTTGTTGGCATTTTTATTATCAGTCATTTAATATTTGTGCTACAAAATATGAGTCAAAGCAATTAGTTTTTATTATTTTTAATTGGGCGACTGCGAAGAAGACGAAGATTTCTTGTTTCGTTGTACATCAGCAAGTACTGGAGCAGTTTAACAGAGAAATAAGAAAGCGAACGAGAACAAATTAAAACAATTTGTCTTGCATGCAGGGTTGCCTACATTAGCCTACTGTGTTTGTTGACATTTGTAGCAGTTCCTATTCACCTAAATAAAGTAGAATGTCGACGTTACATATCTCCTCAGCGTCGTAGTCAACTATTGTTAAAAACTGTAAACGGTATGACAAAAAGTATTGAATTTAACCGGTCATATACCAGGTCTTTATTCTCCGATATTCTTCGGATGAGCACCATTACAAACTCTATATAAAGATATTAATTATACCCTCACCCAGAGGATGAAGTATATATCATTTTATTCGAAATAAAATGTAACGCTGTCCGTGGAGGTGGAAAGTTTCTGATAGCCATTCACTTGAGAGTGGTCAGAAATGATTCCTTCATTGGGCAGTCCAAGCAGCTCACTACTTCCACGCAGTATGTCCTGGGCAATGGCATTATCGGAAACCTCCGTTGGCTAGCTAGAGTGAGAAGGCGAAAATAAATGAGCAGCCTGATTTGATTATGCGATCACTGATGTGTCTCAGGCTTAGTAGGTGACTGATGTCACTGAAGCTCATCAAGCTATCGGGCATATTCTTTTGTCGTTTAGAAGGCGGATGATCCAAACATATGGGCCAACGGCGGATAAAAAACCAGAAGAAGAAAATCAAGGAGCGACATATTGCAACCTGTCCCGCGTCTGATCCATAATGGGCGGCTGCAATCCAGTATCCTGGCAGTAGGTAAAATGCAAAAACCCGGTGGACTGGGTTTGGCAGTGAAAATACAAAACGAAAGAGAAAACATAAACAACCCCTATTTTTTGACGACCATCGCAAACGTTATGGATATGCACCTGGAATGTGGGAGCTCTATATAGGTCCGGTGCAAGTATCCAATTGGCAGATGTCCTCGAAAGTTCTAAGGCTGACATTACCGCTATCCAGGAAAAGCGATGGACACGACACGGCTGCACACGAAAAGAAAACTGCGACATATACTTCAGCTGCCATGAGAAAAAACATGAATTTGGTTGCAGATTTGTAGTTGACAAAAGACTGCGACTCTAGGTTCATTCCTGTGAGTGAACGTATAGCCACAAGCCGCATAAAAGCGAAATATTTTTATATTTCCCTAATTTGTGTGCATGCCCCGACAGAAGAGAAAGATGATGATGCCAAAGACATATTCTATGAGCTCCTAGGGGAAACGTAAGACCGCTGCCCTGGCCATGACATTACGATTGTACTAAGAGATTTTAATGCCAAAGTAGGAAGGCAGAATGTGTTTAATGTGTTGGCAATTTCAGTCTACATGCTGACAGTTCCAGCAACGGTATGAGACTGATTGAGTTTACCGCGGCAAAAAACATGGTCATTAGTGGTACAAGATTCCAGCATAAAGACATCCACAAGGCTACCTGGGTAGCCCCTGATCAAAGAACTAAGAACCAAATTGATCACGTGGTAATTGATGGAAGGCACTCATCCAGTGTAATGAACATACGAGTGATCAGAGGAGCTAACATCGATTCTGATCACTACCTGGTAGCACCAAAGGATCGCACAAGATTAAGTAGAGCGAAAATCGTACGAAACCAGACGCAGAGAAAGCTGAACATCGGAACGCTGCAATTACCAGAGGTAGCCGCAGCCTACACAAGGAAGCTCTCGCAACTTCTGGCACAGAAGCCAGCCCCTCCCGATGACGATCCTGATGCGCAGTGGAAAGCCATTTCCGACTCTATAAAAACTGCCGCAACAACCGTACTTGGTTTCGAAAAACCGCTTCGCAATAAATCATAGTACGATGAAGAGTGTCGAATTGCAAATGATGAAAAGAACGCTGCACGCATGGCAATGCTTCAGTAAATTGCAACGCGAGCTGCGACTGAGCGGTATAGGGAGAATAGAACGGGGACGTAAGAAACGGCAGTGGAGAAATCGCGGAAGTGAGAAAATTGAGACTTACAGAAGGAAGAACGAGACCCGAAGATTCTACCAAAAAATTAAAAACTGAACTAATGGACATGGTTCAGGGCCCGCTTCTGTAAAGATAAGGACGGAAATCTCATCGCAGATGTGCCGAGTATGTTGAGGATATGGAGAGGTCATTTCTCTGCCCTATTGGTAATTGAGATATCCAATGACGAGAAAATCGATCACAACATGGACGACGACGTCGATTGCCCCACTCCTTAGCAAGGCAGCTCTTGCCCGGCTTAAGAACAACAGAGCCGCAGGAGCCGATGGCTTAACGGCGGGGCTGAATAAGGCTGGCGGCGATGAGCTAATAAGGTGGATACATCGGCTCATTAGCAAAATTTGCTTGGATGAATGCATGCCCTGCGATTGGAGTCTCAGTGTACTATTTCCTATATTTAAAGAAGGTGCCCCGAGTTTCTGTGCCCACTATCGTGGAATAAGCCTTTTATCCACAGCATATAAGGTTCTATCAAGCATAATGTGCGAAAGGCTAAACACAATTATCGTTGACCTGATTGGACCATACCAGTGGGGATTTAGACCTGGAAAATCGACAACTGACCAAATTTTCACGACACGCCAAATCCAGGAGAACACCATCGAAAAGCAAATCGACGCCTGCCATCTATTTGTCGATTACAAGGCGGTCTTCGGTAACCCGGTACCCGGAGAAACTCTTCGAAGCAATGTCTGAGCTTGGTATTCCTGTAAAACTCATACGCCTTTGCAGGATGACCCTGACGAACACCAAATCCGCAGTGAAAGTCGGTAAGGATCTTGCCGAACCATTCGAAACTAAACGAGGCCTCAGACAAGGTGACACCCTATCGTGCGATCTGTTTAACATCTTAATAGAGATTATTCTGAGTAAATCTGCAGTCAACATGAATAAAACCATCAGCAGCAAAAATTCCATGCTGCTCGCGTATGATGATAGATATCATTGGTCGCACAATTAGAGAAGTTACAGCGGTGTTTTCGAGAATTGAGAAGGTGTCAGCAAAATTGGGTCTGACAGTAAATAAGGACAAGACAAAATTAATGACCTCAACGAGTACGCTATTAGACCTAAGCGTGAACGTTGATAACCATTTTAATTTCGAGGTGGTGGACGAATTTATATAGCTCGCATCTGCCGTAGACAAAAACTTCAACGATAGCGGTGAGATCAAGCCGAGAATTGTGCTTGCGAATAGATGTTATTTTGGGCTAAGCAAGCACTTTGGAGATGAAGCCCTCTCTCGGGTAAAAAAGTCCAACTATACCAGACTCTCATACAACATGTCTTGCTTTATGGCGCAGAATCCTGGGTCTTATCGCAAGCAGACGAAACATCTGTAGGAATCTTCGAGAGAAAAATACTCCGAAACATGTAAGGCCCTATAGTGCGTACCGGCGAGTATCGGCGACTCATGAACCATGAGCTGTATGGGCTATTTCCCGACATTGACATAGGTAAGCGGATCAAAATAACGCGATTGCGCTGACTCGGCCATGTCAGTAGAATGGATAAAGTCGAACCAGTACGAAGGGTTTCCGAAACCCCACTCCAAGGAAGACGAAAAATAGGAAGACCCAGACTCCGCTGGGGGAATCAAGTTGACGAATCCTTGCGTACAGTTGGTATTGCCGACTTTAGAGATACGGCAAAAGAACGAACTGGTTGACGAAATATGTTATCTTTGTTTGGTAAGATCTCTGACCCTTCGGGGTTATTCGAGCCCGGATTAATAAGTAAGTAAGAAACCTCTTTCATCTGGCACTAATATTGTACACATTGTATTTGGCTAAAGTTCAAATTTCTTTGAATAACTAAAAAATATAATTTTCAAAAACGGTACAGCTCACGGGATCTTAATGGTAGACACGAAATATTTTTGGAGTCGCCATGGAACAAACCAAGGTGCATTTTGTGAGGAGGACAAAAACACATTTTTCCCCAACATTCAATGTGAGTCGGTCTAATATAAATACATAGGTATAATATATTATGCATGTATGAACGTCAATATAATTATATATATATATATTTGTACGTAATTGCGTTTTATACAGTATACGGATGTGTTAGTTAATTACCTTAATATATGTCGCGAGGTATGTCTGGGTGCAAGGCGTAGTATTCCTGTCGTATCCTTTGCAAATTATATTTATGTTAATATGATTTGCACACTTCAAGCTTTTGATACATTGGATTATTACACAATTGCATTGTTAATAAATGTCTATATAAATTTCACTGTTGTACTATAACAATTTAAATTAGATTGCATTTATGTTATACATATATTTTTGGATGGTTTAAGATCTGCAAGGACACTTTAACATTTTATTTGCGCGAATTTAAAACAATTTAATTTCTGAATGAATATTTTCACTTTCATTCACTAATGCCATCATTCGGATATGATTAATCGATTTTCTGCTTTCATAGATTTGAGCGATAGAATACATTTTTTTAGCAATAATTAAAAAACAAGTGAGTACTTGAATGCACTATTTACTGGATCTAAATTCTTATAAATAGCATAAAAGGAGCAAAACAGATCATTGTTTCCTTTTGATACCACGCATCTTATTTCACTTCCCACATTTGGTACACGTAGAGAAAACACTTAAATCTCCAAAACTAAGTACCAGCTAAAATCGGTCCTTGTTGTTGTTTGTACCGGCTAAAATCGGATCTTTGTTCTTTAAAGTATTTTTAGCTTGTTTCAAATATAATGTACTTGTATCCAAACACATTGTGTTGGCTGTTCAAAATTACACTTTGGAGACACAATGATTAATATGTTATAATGATTATGTATATGTTTCATTGACACAACTATTGCTTTGTTTGTTGAAAACTACAGAAAATCGCAACAGACTACAGAGGCACAAAAAAGCAACAGATCTTCAATTCATGGAAACAATGCTTTCGCGTAGGGTATGGATGCTCCAAATATGTACGAAGACGGTGCCGAAACTGGCCGACCTGATGTGTAGATGGTGCCAGTAGTTTGAAAGAAAATATTTTTGTGAAAAGTGGCAACCCTATAAAACACATGTTGTAAGTTTCAAGGCGCAACGTTGTTTAGTATTTTTATTTCAGCCATAAAAAGTAATCGATCTCAGTGAATTTATAAACATGGAAATAATTAATTAATTAAATACTAATTATTTTAATATTGCCATTTGATAGGTCTCCGTTCAAGCAATATTGAAGGCGAGCTAGATTCTACTCTTCTTCGTTTACGAGTGTAAAATTTTGGGTAGAAAATCTTAAACGAGACAGTACGAGCTGTCAAAGCGAACATCGTAGTGGTCGACCAATTGAGGTTACCACGCCAGACACGGTTAAGAAAATCCACAAAATGGTATTGGATGACATACGCCTGGAGGTGCGTGAGCTAGCTGAACTGATAGGCATTTCAAAAAGTGCTATACAGTGTATATTGACCGAAAATTTAAAGATGAGAAAGCTGTGCACAAGATAGATGCCGCGCTTGAGCAAAAACGGTATAGTCAAGATGTTACAGTAGAGTGTTTGGCGATGTTTCACCGCAATAGAGCCGAATTTTTGTGTCGATTTATAACCATGGATGAGACATGGGTCCCCTATTTCACACCTAGGTCAAAGGAACAGTCAAAGCAGTGGACTGGAATGGGAAAATCGTGTCCAAAAAAGGCGAAGATGGTTACATATACCGGCAAGGTCATGGCGTGTCTTTTTAGGGATGTGCAATTTTTATTAATTATCTTCAGAAAGGAAAAACCATCAACAGCGAATATTGTGCTAATTTATTACACCGATTAAGTGATGAAATTGTAGAAAAAGACCACATTTGGCGAAAAATAAAGTATTGATTCATCAAGACAATGCTCCAGTTCACACATCCACTATTGCGATGGCCAAAATTAATGAATTCCAGTTCGAATTGCTTCATCACGCACCTTCTTCGCCAGATGTAGCTCCCTCGGACTATTTTCTGTTTCCAAACTTGAAAAACTGGTTCGGTGATAAAAGCTTTGCCAAAAATTAAGAGGTGGAGTCTTCGGATGATGGCCTACTTTAAGGAGTTTGACAGTTATTACTATAAACTGGGTATCCAAGCTATTGAATATCGCGGGTAAAAGTGTATCGTGAAATAAAGAAAATTTTTCCCAACGCTTTTGTGTTTTCTTTGACAGGTCGGCTAGATTTGAGACCTCCTCGTACATTTGAAGGAACATTGTGCAGGAACCGTTTATCCCATTCTTCCAGCGTGTAGATGTTATAAATTAAAGTGATAATTTAGAACGTAACTGCCAAAGACGTATGTATAACTGCGTCCCGAAAAATTTTAATTTTGTGATTTACTGACCACATAGCAGTCAAATCATATGTACAGTTCAGCTGATTGCGGGGTAATATGAGGGCGGATCAATAAGTCAGTGACTTTTTGATCGAACAGGTTTTTTTTGAAATCAAAACAAAATTTTTTTTAATATACATAATTTCCTTTTAGCTCAATACACTAAGTCTAACGTTTCTCCAATTTTTGTAACCCTTCCAAAAATAGGATTTTACGAGGTCCATAAAATGGACTCAAGGATTTCATCGCTGGAGCTAAATCTCTTTCCACTGAGCCATTTCGTTAGATCTGGAAAAAGGAAATAGTCAGTAGGGGATAAATCCGTTGAGTATGGCGGATGAGGTACCAATTCGTAGCCCAATCAAACATCTCCAAACAATTCTTTGAAGTTGTCACACGATTATGTTTATGGTCAATTGAGAGCAAACGCGGCACCCAGGTTGCAGACAGCTTTCTTAAACCCAACTGATCATTTAAAATCGAAACCACACTGCCATTTGAAATGCCTATGGCATCAATAATCTCACGCACTTTTACTCTTCGATCGGCCAACACCATATCGTGGATTTTTTCGACATTTTCGGGTGTATTGACCTCAATTGGCCGTCCACAACGTTCAACGCGTCATTTGTACTTGTGCGACCACAACGAAAGTCAGTAAACCACTTGTTTACCATTAGAATTGATGGTGGTACAGAGTCCCCATAGTATTTATCAAGCTATTCCTGGTTTGATTGACGGGTTTCTTTCGCAAACAATAATGTTTAATGAGCACTCGAAATTCACTTTTCCCATTTTTAACAAAATTCACGAGGTTGAACGTTTTGAACAGCTGTTAACGGCAAAGTAAATGACGGAACTTGCTCAAAATTTGACAGTAGTCTATTAGCAGGTGGTACTTGATGGGAGCAGTGTTGCATTTCATATAACTACGAGGGAAGTTCGAAAAGCTACGGATTTATTGATCCGCCTTCGTAAATCCAAGTGAATGAATATTTTTCGAACTTCTAACGTCGTTAGAAGTAGGCAATCTTAATATTTTTAGTTACTGAGGTAGACTCCAACAACCCATAGATGTCAAGGGCCTTACAAAATGGGGATAGCTCGTCCCTACAACCTGCTCGATCTGCAGCTTTTCTCCAAACTTTCGCGGGTAATATTCCGTCTGGTCTTACTAGCGAAGTCTTGGTCGGCCTATTTTTCGATGTTCGTCGAGTACGTCTTTGAACACCTTTCGATCTGGTTCATTCTGATCCATTCTACTGACATAGCCTAGCCAGCGTAAACACGCTATACTGATACGCATAACAACGTCGATGTAGGGTTGCAGATTATGCAGCTCGTGGTTCACCCATCGTCGATACTCTCCGTTCTCTGTTAAACGACCATATGACTTTTGGATTATTTTCCTCTCGAAGACTCCCAGTGATGTTTCATTAGCATGCGATATGACCCAGGATACTGCGCCATAAAATTAGACAGGTTGTATGAGAGTCTCATATAGTTACATCTTCGCTAAAGTGCTTGCTTAGTCCGACATAACACCTGTTTGCAAGCACAATTCTCCATTTGTTTTGCTTCTGTTCTGTTCGAATTTTTAACGGTTATCAATGTTCACCTTTTCATACAATTGGGTTGATGTTCTGCTCGTCGAAACCGCTAATTTTGTGTTCTCCTCGTTTACTGTCAAACCCACTTCTCAATTCTCGAAAACACTGCTGTAACTTCTGGCAGGTGTCGAACAATGCTATCTAAATCATCAGAATACACGCTCAGCATGTCACTTTTGCTGCTGGTAGTTTTATTCGTGTTGAATGCAGTTTTTCTCACAATCATCTCAGTTAATATGTTGAAGAGATCGCACAATAGGGTGGCGCCCCGCCTTATGCCTTGCCTCGTACCACCTGTATTGAGAAGCCATAATGTCACATGTAGTATATAGGTTTGGGTAGGTTAGAATGATTGTGAGTTCCTCCCAAGGAACTTCATCCAAGTGGTAGTGACGCCGTTTTGAATAACCACGTTACCCCCAAAAGAAAACAAAATAAAAACTAGATGGAGATTAAAATAGATTAAGTCTAACCACTTATACCCACTTATTGCTGTTAATTTTTTATAGAGGTAGCCTAAATTCAATACCCTCCAGGTCCTGTATTCAGTGTTTCTTAAGGTTGTCTTTCTAATATTTGACAAAGCTGGGCACTGTAGGGCATAGTGTTTAGGGGTTTCCTCATAATATCCTCGTTACAACTACGAAAGTGATACCTGTGTTGCATTCCAATGTTCCAATGTTAGCAGCATGTGCACCATTCGTCCGGTTACCGGTTCTGACAGCTGTCAGTCGTACTATTCTATTAACTCGGTCCTCTTACCGTCAAGTCTAGGCCTTACACCTCGCGATATGCTACAGGAAGTAAGTTCTTTCCACTTTCTGTCTGATACCTAGTGAAAGTTGCAATCAGCCTTCAATCAAGTTTCGTCCATCCTCATTTCCACTTGAACCTTTCCTCACTAGTTTATCCGCGGCTCCGTTTCCGGCTGTATACTCACACTTGCGAAAGTCTTGTCGAGACGCCGATTTCGTCTAGCAGACTGCTGCATTCACGAAGCAATATCGATCTATTCCAACCCTTGCCCACCCTAGAGCCTTTGTCGCCATTTGGCCATCCGAGAAGATTTTCACACTATTCCCTACTATAGCGTCATTACGCAACTGATGACACGCCTCCAATATTGACCGTCCTTCAGCTTGGAAGATACTGTTAAAAACAGGGATGGCTATCAATAGTGTTATAACCAGGAAAATTGAGTTAACCCCAGCTCCCATCTCACTATCCGTCTTACATCCATCAATAACAATTTCAATGTCAACATCCTGCAATGGTGAGTGCTTCTCCTTTCTTCTCCATGTGGTGTGATTGTTTTGAAGTTTTTCCGGATATTCCACTCTGGACTAGCATAGTTCATTCTTTCAGGTATTTGCCCACTAAGAAAATTTCACAGAATCCTACCATGCCCGTAGTTTCGTTGGGTCCAACATTTCAGCTCTCTAAGCTGCAAAGCACTTTTTTCGGAACACAGACAGTTCAATCCGAAGAATATTCATCATCGTATTGAGAGCAGCAGAGAAGAACGTTCGTATTGCTTAGTCTTAACATCTTTTTTAAACACTCCTATGTACCCATCATGGGATACATTTCATCATCTTTACAATTTTGAAAATACTACCCAATTATATCTAAAATTTTCCAAAATGTAAGATGGCATCTCGTTTTTGTCTCTAGTACATTCTTAGAGGATTTTTGAAATTTCGTGTGTCTATTCTACTACTTTAGATCCTGGATATTAAACTTTTTTCCGGCCCGGCCTATACTCAGCCTAGAATGTTCACTTGCTTTGCAGTTCTCGGCTCGGCACCCAAATAGGGTAAATATTAAACTGTTCAGCCATCTCATTAAAAAGTCGGGGGCAGTGTTTGAATTCAGTAAGACAGTTTCGATTGACTTTGACTATCAGAGAATATATATTGATTGCGACTTTAGTCTTAACATTACTACTCAGCCATTCCGTAACTTCACTAATAACTCAGATATCTGCCAGGTAGAAAATTATCCTCAGAAAAGACTCCAAAGGCTACTCTATCGCCTAGTTTTAAACCCCCCGTATAGAAGTTAACGAATCTCTTATGTCCAGGGATGCAACGGTTCCAGTCTGATCTATTAGGTAGAAGAGTGTATTACTTTTGTCAAAGAGTGGATCGACCAAAGTGTAGTCGACAATATCTGTAAGGTCAGGCATTGATTTAAGAATAACCCTGTGCCCATATCCATTTTCTGACCAGAGTGACAGTTCCCTAATTCTAACAGTAGCAGACGTGGCATGCTGCCTAGCTACAATGTCCAGTGATATTAAGTGTAGTATGACACTTAGTGCATCAGTCAGTGCCATTCTCAACGCACCAATGACACACATATCAAACATTCACCGAACTGTAGCCAGTATCCCGCAGTAGGTGGATTGCCGTCAGTTTTGACGGGCCACTGTGTGATTGGGAGACATGTGGCGAGACTAAAGGTCAATGAATATCACTTCAGTCAGGGGGTATCCACGACACAGCTGATCGACTATAAAGTAAGAAATTGATAGAAAACCGCGTAGATAGACGAGAGAGCGTTACGCAACCTGAAGCCAACCATGCAGTAAACTAAGTCTAAATAGTATTTGATTGATACTAATGACAACTAAATTATGTTTTATGTTGGTTGCATCGAGCGAAAATACGCATTTTAATTTATTTCCACCTGTTCTATGTTCAACCAGAGAGTACCTAATATACAACAGCAACTCTTACTCGATGAAATGACCTACTACCTCGTCGTCATCGAGTGAACGTAAAGTAGACTTGTGTCGAACTCGTTCACTAGTTCTCGAACTCGTTCATTTAAGGTCCCCGGACATAACAATCACGAACGCAGTCGCGATAATCGAACATGTGCATTATATAGATGAGGGTGGCGTCTGGTCACCCTAAATGAACTAGGAAGTTCATGAGCTACCCAACTACCCATAAAGAGAGGGATTGTGACTCTTATCTATTGCTCTATGTTTTAGTAGAAGGTTCAGCAATAAAGAAGGTGGGGAAGAAGCCACTGAACATCTTCTTTGCACATATCCAGGTCTAGCCGACATGCAGATATCTACTATAGTATCATGCCTATTAGGGACCTGAGAGAATTATCTCAGATAGACGTAGAAAATATTTTGAGCTTCCTACAGCAAAGTAAATAGTTCTGGCAAGAGAAGCTAAGATACTCTTGGCAAATTAATTTAAATCTATAACAAATGGATTTTAACTAGGTCGATGAACTAGTCACTTAGGTGTATTTTGACCATTACGATACCACGGACTATCTGGATTACACGCTAAGCTCACCGGAGAATCAGTTGGTTTGCTTCAGAAAGCTCAAGATCTAGTCTACAAATAGATTTCCGCTTTAATCTTTACTGAAGTGGAGTTCAGGAGGATGACATTCGGTCGCCTTATAAGTTTTTGGCAGAATTTTCGGGCGCCATTCTTCCAAATTTTCTTTACACATTTCCACTCCTGTTTTTTCTTCTTTACCGCTGAAATATCCAGTTTCACTCTCTCCATTTCTGCACGCTGAAAAAATAGCCCCAACCAACATATTGTAGGAACCAAGACTACATTTGCAAGCACTGTTGCCATAAATTGGAGATCTGCTGCTTTTTTGTTTCTTTGTTGTCTGTGACGTTCTGTTTTCAGCAGTTTTCAATAGACAAATAAAAATTTGGGTCACAAATACATATATTATAACCTGCTAATTTTTGTGTCTCAAACATTGTAATACTAAGAAGCAAACATAATGTGTTTGGACACAAGTATACTATATTTGCGACAGGCTACAAACACGTTATATTTGCAACCCAACAACAAAAAAGATAGATATTTTAGTGTGTGTTTATACCTAGTGTTGCAGCTGACGAAATCATTGCCATTCGTACAAAATTCCATTTATCACTGGCCGTGTGACACCCATCTTGTTACAATACTTTGAATTGACGCGTTTTTCGAAACCAATCACAATTTTTGCAATAGTTTTTACTGAGTAGGAACTGGGTTCCACAGTGCATCAGAGAGTGCTTCAGAGCTCCACAGTCATCGGTTGAGAGTGCATTATGCTCTGGAAAGTGAATGAATTTGTTTGATTAGAAGACAGTTACAGCTTTATGTGTTGGGTTTGGTACGATTTTCAGACTGCTTATTCTAGTGCGAATAACAGACTAAAGGGACTTTACAACTTTCAAAAATGATAGTGCCGATTTTGCTGGTGTCAAGACTCCTTCACTGGGCTTATATCCTTACCGATTTCAGATACAAGAAGGTGTTTGTTAGACACTTAATGACAAACACTTATGGGTATAAGGATAGTGAGAATAAATAAGGTGACTTTGTTCTTCATATATCCATTGTAAACCACTATAGTGCGAAAAGCAGGGCACTGCCGAATTAGGAGACTTGTGGCGTTACTAAAGGCTTCTGCAACGCCAGAGGAACACGGAAATCCCAGTAAACACATTTTCTTCAAGAATTGAACTGGTATGTCTCGTACCTGAGCTAAAGTAAAATTCTGAAATATTTTGGGTAAGATGTTCTTTGGAAACACCAAAGATTTTCAAATAAAATGGGGTGTTTCCCTAAGGAATGATTGCATTATACACTTTTTTCTTCTGAACATTAATTCTAAACTATTTCTAAATTCAAATTTAATTTGCTTCAAATAGTACGATAACTATTTATTAAGAAATGATAATATATGAAAGAAATGGTTGATAACAAATTAAAGAAGTGCTCACTAATCATATTTATATCTTCCGTTCATGAACAAAAGGATTAAGTTCCATTATTTATGCATTCGAAACTCTCACTTGAATTGCTGTGTTAATACTTTAAATGGATTCGGTTGGTATTAAAATTATAATGGATTTCGTTTTAAATATTTTTTGTTTATTTTTTACATGTAACACATTCAGAGCTCTTTACATCTATCACGTGTCACTTCACTTTCACTTATCGTTGACATACATATATTGCTTTTGGCACATTGTATCCCCCGCTTTTACTTCACTTCTCTGTTCGGTTTATTAAGCTTTTTGTTAAATTCAAAATGATAAACCGTGAACAGCACAACGTATAAACCTATGTTAGATATCCTTTACGGAGGACGAATAACAGGAGTGCGTGTGTTGTCTAGCGCATACAAACGACACGTTCACAACGTAAGAATCGAATTTTACTACTGACCTTAGTGCTGCTGCATAATTCGTACTTTACGTGCTACGTATTATTTGGTTTGTGTACGTATTTTGTGCGAGATACTACAGGATGCAGAGCAGATTTTTGGGTGTAGCGCCAAAAACAAAGATGCTATCTACGCAATAACAAACTGTGCAGCATCCACTCTTTGGTAAACAACACAGCAGGAGTATAACAGTTAGGCGTATGACAGTTTATACACAACAGCACAATATGAAAGAGAATATTTAAGAGTGATGAAAGTAAAGTTTGATAAGAGTAACCAGAGTTGTCCTTACTGCCACAAAATTAGAGCACTATTACAGTTTTCGCGGATTTTTGATACTTTCTCCCACCTTTTGTCATATTTAAAATATGTATTAATAGAAACAGTTGCACAATCTTTTAGCGCTTTTGTTCACCGAATGAATTTTATTGCAAAATAATACGTTCACAGAGCTAGGAACATGTGATTTTACAAAGGCTCACAAGGATTAGAGGCATTAAACTAGTGCTGTGGAGTCTGGGATATTCGACTGGAGTCGGAGTCATCAATAACGTCACTTTGCAGTCATTTTACTGCAGAGTTTTATATATTTGTATTTTGTAGATCTTGGCCTCCTAAACACTGAAATGAATTTAAAAACATGTTCCTCTGATTAGTTTTCAAGATATGAATTTTGAATATGTACCTGTTCCAGTAGAACATTTATTTAGTGTAGCTGGGCACTAATTGCACCAATATTTAGGTGTCTATGGAACTGTGAAGCTCGGCGATATTCCAAATAATCAAGATAGCATTTTTGCAGCTTGTCAGTGAAATCTTGAGTTTTGTTACGTTTACAGCCATATTCTGGCCGGGTTACAAAAGTCACTACGGTTACTATTTGACTGCATGTGACAATTGTCACAAATCGGTGTTCTGACACATTTTTTTGGTGGCAAAAGTAACAAAAACTTTTACCTGCCAAAGACGAAGTAACAGCGCGTGACAGCTATTGTATTTGCCGGAAAATTGACACAAAAACATTTTTTTAAATTCTACAAGTAAACAACAAAACTGTATACGTGAAAAATTATTAATATATTTTAATACCAAAAGGACAAGAGGGCATAATTTAATGGAGGATGGACTTTTGTTACTTTGTGATATGGAAATGAAGCAAAAAGAAGAAAGAACTTGCTTTTGTATTAAAAAGACTGAAAAAGCGCGAAATGTATTACAAAATTTTTAACGTAAATAGCTGCGGTCTTTGAAGGGATATTGGTGAGTAATATACCGTTAAAAAAGGCTAAGGCTTTGTCTATTATTGGAGCTTGCCAACAAATTAGAATAATATTGCATTTTTTTGAAAAAAAATTAATTTTTAACTGAAAAGTGAGGTTAAAAAACGTTTTCTTAATTAGATCCCCAATGGGTTAATAAAAATAAACATATTTATGCACTAGTTTATAGAGCTTAGAAAGGCCTTTGCAATGATATCCATTTCACCCAGATCGGATTATAAATACCGGAGATACGAACGATTATATACTCATGCTTTAAAGGCCTAAATCTCAAGAAGATGGACCGACCGCGGCGGGGAAAGCAACTCTTTGAACTCAGCGCAGAAGCTTCTGTTAGTGGTGAAATTTTGATGTAGATCAGGGAGTTGGCGCTGAAGTAAATTCCTTCTTCTATTTAGCGCGGATGCGCAGGTGTATTCTTTCCGCTGAGCATCTCTGGTTGTTCCTTGAGGAAGGCAATATAGCATTTCGGTGCGCTCAAATTTCCTAAATAATAATGTATTAATTTTAATACAATAAAACACAAATACAGGGTGATGCAAGAAGATCCGGACAAATTTCTACAGCGTATTCCTTGGCTCATTTCATGAAGAAAAGTCCACTAGGACCATGTCCGAAAATGCAAGGGTGCGAAATGGCAGCGGGTTCAAAATTTTCGGATTGGTGGTCGGAGGGTAGTAGGGTAAAGTTGCTAACTTCTGAGCCAGTGGTCGAATTTTTTTGTTTTTGGGCTTGTTGGAAAGCTCAGAATTAACTAAAAAAGAAGAATTAACAACAAAGTCAAATCACCGAGATACAGAGCTTTCGGAAAAAAATGGGAAAAAAATTCACATAACCTGAATTTGCTCAGCCAAATGGCAGGTAACTTATGTTTTTTTTTGATAGATAGCCATACCTCTTACCTTTCCAAAACGACCTAAGCGAAGCCCAGAGGTCTTACCGTTCCAAAGTTATGACCATTTTACTGAAATGCAAAAATGTTTGTTTTTGTTTTTCGAAGCGAAATAACAGCTAACATTTATTTGTTTACGCTAATCTCTGCTACAGCAACAGTTTCGAGTACGTTGTGTTTTGAATTAGTAAAAATGGCAACTTATTCAAACGAAGAATTAGCAGACATTCATTACATGTGTGGATTCTGCGATGGTAATGCAAGAGCTGCTGCGCGTGAATATGCATTACGTTTTCCTAATCGACAACCACCAAACCGAACAACATTCAGTGAGACGCACCGCCGCTTTCGTGAAGGTACGTTGTTTACACAAATGGAGCGTCTCGGAAATGAACAACACGACGTGAGAAGTTGAAGATTTAATTTTGGATGCGATAGACAAGAACCGAACGACAAGCACAAGACGAATCGCGGTCCAAGTTAGTGTGGCACAATCAAAACTATGGCGCGTCCTTCACAAAGAACAAAAACATTCATTCCATTTCACACCAGTTCAAGAACTCTTGGCGGCCGATTTGCCACTACGCGTCAACTTTTGCCGTGAGATCCGACGAAGCGCAATTCACGTGAGACGGCATAACTAATTTCCAAAATTTGCACGAATGGGCCCATGACAATCCCCACAACAAGAAAGACTCAGCATTTCAACACCGATGTGCCGTCAACGTTTGGGCTGGCATCATCGACAATACCTTGATTGGGCCAAAAGTACTTCCTGGGTGGTTAAATTCGTAAAATTATTTGCTTTTTTGCAAGAAGTCATGCCAGAAATCCTAGAGGAAGTACCTCTTGCGGTACGAAATCATGTTTTCTACCAACAAGATGGTGCTCCAGCGCATTACGGGCTTATTGTGCGGGATTGGCTTAGCACCAATTTCCCTCGACGTTGGATTGGACCACTTGGTTTCTTTTTGTGGGGCTACATGAAAAATTGTGTGTATTCTGTGCAGATCCACACTGCGGTGAAAGTTCGTGAAAAGATGAGTGAACTAAACGTGGCGGATGGGGTTCGCAAACGGCTGCAATTGTGTTTAGTAGAAAATGGGAACCACATTGAAAACTTCCTTTAACATCAAATGTTTTTTTCCCTTATGTGTTTGATTCTTCGGCCAAAAATTTCAATAAAATCAAATCTTAAACGTGTTAATTTACAAAAACAAATAAATGTGTGCTGTTATTTCGCTTCCAAAAACAAAAACAAACATTTTTGCATTTCAGTAAAATGGTCATAACTTTGGAACGGTAAGACCTCTGGGCTTCGTTTAGGTCATTTTGGAAATTTAAGAGGTATGGCTATCTGTCAACAGAAAAACAAACAAAAATTACCTGTCATCTGGTTATGTGATTTTTTCCCATTTTTTGCCGAAAGCGCTGTATCTTGGGTTCTTTCTGCTTCTTTTTTAATTAATTCTGAAAGACCTCTTAAAGACCTTTCCAACAAGCCCAAAAACCACTGGCTCAGAAGTTAGCTGTCACCTTGTTACCAGAATACCAGATACAAACAATGGTGACAACTTTGTAACAATTTTGTGGTTATAATTTGATTGTTACCACATACACAGAATAGGGGTGTTAACGAACTCAACGCAAACATTACAAAAATCGTGTGGATTGTTTACTTAAGCATCTATTACACGGCATGTATTATACATATCGCATGTCACTTTTTTGACCCGTATGCCTGTCAAAATTTTAAAAAAAATGGCTCTTAATTTGTTGTGTTCAAACGTTCACTTGCAAACCATATGGCATATCTTCTGCTTGTCATTAACAGCTGATGTTGTCATGTCACAAAACATAGTTTTATAAATTTTGTGAAATGGATTCAAGAAGAAAAACTATAATTACAGCGTGCAGCGTTATTATTTAATCTTACCACTCCTTGAAATTGTTGAGGAAGTCCAAACTTTGTGCTTAATTTTTGAAACTGGAATTATTTGCTCGACTAACATTATTTATATATTTAAAGTTTGAGAAGATGTGATTACCTTTAATTTGAAACCACTCTTGTTCAAATCGGTAACTGCGTTTACCTGTAGGCATCTCATAAAAAATTCGAAAATTCATATCATGAAATCTAATTACAGGAAAAAAATCTATAGGAAACAAATATTAAGATCTGTGAAGCAGACCAAAAATAAATATTTGTTTACTGGTGTAATTGAACGACTCTGAGAATAGGTTTGGAAGTACCTCCCATACAAAAGCTTCATGGGCCACTGGATTTTTAATGCAATAAGTCACGTGAAACACTTCCGATCTTAATGACATTAGGTTATAGGTGTCATGTCATCAAACGCCAAGTAGGACAAGGGTGATTTTGCCACGACCTTGATGGAGCCTCCCATACATAAGTTGTTCGGCCAGATATCTGCGCAACACATAACCAATCTTTATAAAATTTGGTACTAGACAAAATTTAGTCAAATACCACTCTTCTATGGGAAATGAGCCATTTTGCCATGCCCATTTTGGTACCCCCAATACAAAAGCTTTGTGGTCGTCCGGGTTGTCAATAAGATAAGTCGCGTGAAACACTTACGATCTTAATGAAATTAGGTTATAGGCTTCCTGTTATCAAACGCCAGTCACCGATCAAGACAAGGGTGATTTTGCCACGCCCTACCAAGATAAGTAGTGCGCCCGGCTGGTTGTTCGGCAAGATAAAAAAACTAAAAGGCTCCCATTACATCCCATGAAGGGATTGGGGAGAGCTTCTCACAACCAGTGAGCTGTGCGCTTTTTAGTTTTATACTCACTGATTGGAACTTACAGTTTTTCACCTGTTGCGAACAATATTTTGAGATGCTTTTTCATGGCGAAATTCTCGATAGTGTCGCCGTCACTATTCGAGGTGGCCGCCGCCGAAATAAATTGAAGGTGGTCGGAGCAGGGATCGAACCCAGGGCATCATGTACAAGAGTCGCGCAGACTAACCACTGCACCACCGACGGCAAGATAACTGCCGCAAAATCGAACCAATATTCATGAGGTTTGGTACTGAACAAAATGTAGTTAAATGCACACAAAAGTTGGGCAGATGACCGATAACTCCCATAGGCTACAAGCGATGTAAATAAAATTTGGTACTAGGCAATGTTTTCCTAAAACTAAAGATTTACTACTGTCCACGTCCATTTTCGTACCTCCCATACAAAATTTTGGCGGCTTTCCAGCTGGCCGACTCGATATCTCCCCCATACCACAACCGATCTTGACAAAATTTAGTACTGACCAATATTTTGTGTAATACTGTGTAATAATTAATTAACAACTTCGCCGTGCCTATTTTTGAACCTACCATGTAAATATTGGGCGCACAATTGGCTGGTAGTCATGATAACTCCCCGTAATCACTTAGGATCGTAATTAAGTTGACGCAAATGTGCCACTATTCAATAGAACTCGGTCCCTATGGATGTTCATCGTGTGAGGGTATGTTTAAGTCGGACTGGAATTTCTGTACTGGTTTTTAATGTCACCTCATGCAACGAAGAGATTATTGTTTAGAATTGCATTCAACATTAATATGACTTTGGGAATATTTCGAAGGTAGCGTGACGTACACAGAATACACAGGGTATACCGAAGGATTGGTATATTTTTGGGACTCTTAAAACAAGTGAACAGAATGTGCCACTCACTGCAGGTATAATTTAAAGAGGACTTCTCCAAAATTTGGAAAGTTCGATTTATTTTACGACCCCAAACCATAGTTTCATGAAATAATGGCATTAGGTACAAATATGAAGTGTTTGACAATGCCATAGTGTGGCTGTCCTCCTGAACGATGCAATCAGAAGGGTACAGAAATGGCAAAATCAGGTCAAAGTGTCAGGTTTGCCAGTGATACCTACACGTACTGTAACACCGTATTTAGATGTATTATATACCCTTGGAAAGATAAACTTCTCTTCTATTTTCTATGTTCAGAAATATACATATTTCTCGAATTTCTTTAACACTTCGGGAAAAAATACGAAAATCAACTGAAAATAAATAATTTTGGAAAATATTTCAAAAATTTGATTTAAAGTAAAGGGTTTTTCAACAGAGACGCTACAAAAGTAAATCAATAGGGACAGCAAACGACGCCATATTTTTTCTCGCTCTTTTGACATTTCTCTTCAGAAAGGTTTGCCATTTCTTCCTGGAAAGATATACGAGCCAACAACGAGTCGAAATTATTAAAATTTTCTACCGAAATTTGGAGTCAGTGGCCTTAACTTTAAGAGCGGTACGTCCAATTTATGGTCGTCATAATCATCCTACCAGATCCACAATTGAACGTCTAGTGGACAAAATTTGAATCCACAGGCACAGTGCAAAATGTTCCCGTGCCATTGAGACAAAGAAGTGCCCTAGTTGTGGCGAATTTTGCAAAAAGATCTTGGCCTACATCCTTACAAGATCAAATTGACGCAAGAAATGAAGCCGCTTGACCACCATAAGCGTCGTATGTTCGTGAATTGGGCTGAGCAACAACTTGAAAATGATTCGGATTTTCATCGGAAAATCATCTTCAGCGATGAGGCTCATTTCTGGCTGAATGGCTTCGTCAATAAACAAAATATGCGTTATTGGTCAGACAGCAATCCACACGTAATCCATGAGTCACCATTGCATCCTGAAAAAATTACGGTTTGGTGCGGTTTATGGCCCGGCGGCGTCATTGAGCCGTACTTCTTCCGTGATGATCAAGACAGGCACATTACTGTGAATGCGAATCGCTACCGTTCAATGATATCCGAATATTTTTGGCCCCAATTGGATAATATGGACTTGGAGGACATGTGGTTCCAACAGTCAATTTATTGGAAACCAAGTTTGGTGAACGTGTTATCTCACGAAATGGCCCAGTCGATTGGCCGCCTCGGTCGTGCGATTTGACGCCGTAAGATTATTTCCTGTGGGGCTACGTCAAGTCTATGGTCTATGCCAACAAGCCAGCGACGATTGATGAACTTCGTACGAATATCGAACGTGAAATTGCAGCAGTATCGGCCGATTTATTGTTGAAAACCGTCGAAAATTGGGTTCAGCGTCTGGACTTTTGCAAGCGTGACCGTGGTGGCCATGCAAAAGAAATCGAGTTCCATACATAATGGCATCGAACGTACTTTCACAGGAATAAAGAATTTCATTGGTATCTGAAACCGGTTTTGTTTTATTTAAAAAAAACTTTTGTACCGCTCTTATTGAAACCCCCGTTATATACGAGACGAAAATTAATAATGATGATGCTTGACCAACCAACTGCACACATAGTTGATCCAACAAGGAATCCGCATTCGGCAACTTAATTAAAACAACCTGGATTTTACGACGAACAGCAATCAGAACGCCACCACCTCTGGAACAGTTAGTTTTAATAGCATTTCTATCCTTCCGAAAAACTTGAAGAATACTCGTATCAAAATATATTTCATCCTTGAAATCTTTATTTAGCCAAGTCTCAACTAGAACAATAACATCATAGCAGCATTGACTGGATTGCATAAAAATATCGTTGCAGCTTTTAGTTCTCATTCCCGACATATTCTGATAGTAAATCGCCAATAATTCCTCATTATGAGAAGGAATTACATTTGTTTTGAAGCTGGGTGACCCTTGTGAAAAAAATAAAAGGACAGACCTTAACGTCCACTGGCCATAACGGTGGTTGCAAGAGCTCATCATAGAACGTCGATGAGATACCAAATTTAAAGCGTATACTTCTCGAATCATTAACATTGACATCTTTCTTCACAAGACTTCGACAAAGCAAATGATCTCTGCTGACTTCCAGATGATTTTCAATATATCGCAATATATGATCTTCCGTAACAGTTGGCTTGAATGACGACATATGCACCCATTTTCTTCTAGCCACAACATCAAGTTCCAAATTTTCACCTTCTTCAACAACTAAAACTTCTTTACGCTTTTTTCTGTTTTATACCTTAACCCATTCCAAATTGTTTGCTGGTATATTACCTTCATTAGCAATCTCATAACTCTCAGAGACACGCAAAGAAAATAACTCTCGCGAACCTTCAGCAGCAGAACAGAAACTCGATCGAACAGCAGCATCATGTACTATTGTTGTATTTCCTTCCAAATCCACAGGCCTCACACTCGTACAGCAACAACAGTAGCTAAGTCCACAATATCATTAGCAACAATAACATCACTGGCAATTCTTCTCTCAGTACCAACAACGTCGAGCTTTTCTCGTTTATCACTGTTTGTATCTCTATTTGCAGAAATTGAGTTAGAGCGACCGTTAATTTAGCCAACATTACCACACCAGTCATCAGGCAAACGACCTCTCGATGAACTTATACTTTAATCTTCAGATTTGGCATTATGAATATTCTCTTTAATAAACAAGCTTAACGAGCATAATGATGTTTTCAACTCTCTTAATTCCATAGAAAGCGCATTAACAGAATCAACTAAAGAGTTTGATGCATTAAGACACGTATCGCTGTTAAAAACAATGTTTTTGAAGTTTTTTAACAAATCAAAAGTTCCCTAAGATCCCTAAGTATCAACATACACCGAAATGCCTATAATTCCAATAAAAAGAACAGACAGCTTTTTTCCACCATGTTCTTCTTTTCCTCATGCGTTCTCGCATTGATGCAGTGCTTTGAGGTGAGTTTTAATCTATATCACAGAGTTGTATTTTTTCGTGGTATAGCTTTTTTTAATCCTAAACAAATCTCCTATGAAAATTTTGGGTTTTTTTCTATATATTCAGCTATCCTGAGCTCATTTATGTAGAGGATTAAATCCTTTTTGGGGATGTAGTTAAAAATGTTTAGTCTAAAATATTTATACAATAGAATATTTTCAAAAAGTCTGACTCCTCCTCTACAATTATCAACTACATTCTATAATGATCGGAACAATACTGTAAAAGCTCAGATAGTAACTATTACCGTGTTTTTTCCAGTCATTCCACAGCGACAAATTTGTGTTTTTTTTTATTATTACCCACAAGTCTAACCTTACTTACTTTTATTGACTATTTTACAACCCCATGAGGTCAGCTGTCGTACACATATTAATTACACAAACAAATTATACAAATTTCAACATATTCCTCCAACTGGTTCTATCCTTCGCAATTATATTTTCCGTGTATTTTCATTGCCTATATAACCCAGCCCACCGTGGTTTGCATTTTACCTAATGCCAGAATGATTATGTTTCAGCCGTCCATTATGGATCAGACGCTGACCAGAATGCAGTGTGTCAAAAGAAGATTTTGGTTTCTTTAATTTTTGATCCGCCATTAGCCAGAGGTGTTGGCTCATCCGCCTTCAAAGGACAGAAGAATATGCCCACTACTTCGTAGAGCTTCAGTGACGAGGCCACCTAATAATCATGACACGCGTCAATGATCGCATTAACAATCAGGCTGCTCATTCGTTTCGCCTTCCCACTTAATCTATCGAACGGAGGTTTCTGATAAAGCCATTGCTCAGGACCTACTGCGTGGAAGTAGTGAGCTGCTTGGACTGCCTAATGAAGGAATCATTACTGGCCACTCCCAAGTGAATGGCTATCAGAAACGTTCCAGCTCCAAGGACAACCATATGTCCCACGAAAAACCGTTACTAAGATTTAAATAGTCCTCCCGTTATCAAGTACTTAGCCAGGAAAAAGCTTCTCAAAATACCGTTCGAAAGCGGTGTACAACTGTATGTCCCAATCAGTGAGAATAAAACCTCACTGGTTGTGAGAAGCTCTCCACAATTATTTCGAGAAAAAAAATTGTTTTTTAGATAGGGAAATTTTAGATAAAGGAAAAAAATTTCCAAAATTTTGACAGAGCATTTTTTTCACGACATCATTTTGAAATATTTGTGACGCATATTTTGGTTTCCCCATTTTGCTCTATCTTACCTAACTATTCCATCAAATAGCTAATTTTATCAAAAAATCTCATTTGGAACAATCCTGTTTCCTGTTTCGCAAAACCACCTGAAAATATATTTATTTTATATAGTTGGTGGAATATTTATGTAAAATACAAATATGCATGATAAAGATTTTAAAATGCCGTCGTGAAAAAAATGCTGTGTCAAAACTTTTAAAATATTTTTTTCTATATATTTTCATCATGACAAATCGTTTGAGCCCCATATTGTCGAAAAAATGATTTTTTCAAAAATGTACTAGGAATCGAAACATCAACGGAAAATGTACATCATCAAAACAACTTTCGTCATCGAAAGTGAGCTAACGTACAGTTTCATTCGCGCTACGAAAATGTGTTCATGAACTGCAAATTGTTCGTCACAGCGAAGAACTTATGGTTGTTGCTGCAATGAATTTCATTCATAATAGCAACGAATTTGTTTCGTTGCTGCAATGAATTTGATTCATTGTTGCAATGAATATGTATCGTTCTTGCAATGAAATTATTTCATTGCCGCAATGATTTGTTTTAATTACAGCGATGAAGTTGCTTCATTGCTGCAATGAATTTGTTTCATTCCAGTCGTCTGGGGAAAGATGATGGTAGTCGAGGGTTTGAGTGCTATTGTGGCCGTTGTACTCAGGTCCTGCAATTGAAAACAAATATGTGGAACTTATTATTAAAATTTATATTTAAGATATGTACATATCTACGTATCTCTGTACTTACCATGAACATAAGCTCTACTCCCGTATGGATCAAAATTTTCTTTAACATAGAACCACTTCATTGTCTCTTAAATTATGCAATTGTTGTTGTGTTGAGGATTCTGTCATTCAATTGTAGCGCCACATCTCCCCGTCATTCAGCCAGTGATCGCTCTGTAAGCATTTTCTTCAACTGCTCTTTTATTTATTTTAACCAAATTTGTTAAAAGTTCGATTGGATTTATTTCATTGTACGTTAAATTGTTACTTTTTATGATCGTCTTACTTGAAACACTTTGTTCATTTCACTTCTTTGTTTTCATTGCCTTCGAACCCAAATACCAATACAGCGAAACATGCGCTACCGAATTATGGTTACAACACGGATATTTTGTTACGATTTGTACCGTCACGCTCATACACACACATAAGTGTTCAGTTACATATTTCGGGGTAGTTTTCTGCTATCCATGCGTCACTTTATTTGCTGTCGTGCTGCTCCTTGCATTCTGTTTTTATATCTATTCCAGTTATAGATACATAATTTACACAAACGATTATAGCAGACAGATAAATTCACACAATTTATTTTTCTGAATAAAATATTATTACTTTACTAAGTTTAACTAATTAGTCTGTTTTAAAAAATTTATTTAAATTATTGCGGAGGAGAAATACTTTCGATTATTGCAAATGAACTGATTTAATTTGTATACGTGACCCAGCACTCACGCTCACCATTTCCTCTTGCTGGCCTCTTTTTACGCTCACTCATTTTTTGACTGCTTTTCTCTCTTTATCTTCATAAAACTTAGTTTCATTGCAATAACGAAATTGTTTCGTCAATTATAAATGTTGGCAAAACTCCAAAATAAATAAATAATAAAAATAATCAATAGAAAGTAAGAGATACACCAAATATCAATAGCTTAAACTCGTGCACTTCCTTTTTTTAATTTTAACCCATTTTTCTACAAAATTCAAACTAAATAAAATTGTTGCAGGAACGAAAATTAAGTTCTTGCAGCAATGAAATGAACAATTGTCAAAGAAATCATGTATGAAATTTTTCGTTGCAGCGACTAACAAATTGTCTGATATACGAATCTTTTCATTGTGACAACGCAAAAACATTAACGAAAATGTTTCATCCATACGACGAAGCATTATTCTTTCAGTGTGGGATGCCTTCCGTTTAACCCTAGTAAGATAACCTTATTTTATACACATAAAAGATAACCCTACGTCTTAAGGACGTATGATAGTTTGATGTCTAATTAGTAAAGCTTCCAAAATATTTTAAAATAATTTTAGTTTCACATTAATGAGATTAAGTCTTGGTCTATAAAGAAATGTTATCTACAGAAAAGCCCTCAACTTTTAAACTGCAAAACCGGCCAACAGTATTTCCCTTAAAAATCAAAGATATAAATAAATGCTTATTTGTCATACGTCTCAGAGACGCACCTTATCTCTCTAGGGTTAAACGTCAATTACCTGACATATAAATATATTTCTAACAGGTATGGTTTTAATATTTCGTCCAATGGGTGCGGTCAGACATTTTTGAGTCCTTCATGCCACACTTTATCATAGGCTTGACTTACATCTAGTAAAGCTGCTGAGGCAGTACTCTTCTTGTGAAAGGCATATCTGATTTCTTTTCTTTATTGTTGCATGTTCCTCTAGAAATCCAAATTGGTGGTCTGGTATAAGATGTTCCGAGTGAAGTAGAGGTTTTAATCCCGTTGGCAGAAATTATTCAATAATTTCCCACATAACGGCAAGGAGACTTATAGGTCTGTATTAGTTGATGTTTTGGAGGGCTTACCAGGTTTTGGTAGTATTATGATTTCCGATTCTGTGAGTTGTGCGGGAAGTAGCGTGCTCTGACCGCCGCATTTATCAGATTTCTCAAATGGGTAGTTCTTTAATAATTCTTGTGGTTATTAGACCAAAGCCCGGGGGGTTCCTTTTGTTTAGTATTATTAGAGTTGCCTGCATCATTGGATTGTGAACTGGATGGATCAACCGCTGTATTGCCAGGTTTAGGTGCTAGTGCCAGTAACAGTGCGGTTTGAATTGCACTGCCAGATGTACAGGGTGGTGCAAAATGAACGAAAGGTCGCACTTTTTAAATTTAGTGCAATTTTTTTTCTGCAAGTGACAACTCTGAAATTTAGCAGCTGTCACATACATATGTTTATTCCGATCATTACAAATTGAGCGCCTTACCAGTGAACGTCGAGTTATAATTGTGAAAACTTATTACAAAAATTTGGAAAGTTATGTTGAGACCGCTCGCAAACTTCGAAGAATTTTCAGTCAAGTATTCGAAGAGTGGTCAAAAAATTTGAAGAAACTTGGTCGGTTATGGACAGCAAGACCCCTGTGCGTCAATGCACCGGTCAGTCTCTTGAAAACATTGCTGCTGTAAAAGAAAGTGTCGCCGAAAACTCGAAAACATCAGTTCGGCATCGTTCTTAACAGCTTCAAATTTCTCTAAGCACTACGTAGCGAATTTTGACAAAAGACCTCCACCTTTATGCGTACAAAATTCGTCTTACTCAGGAGCTCAAACCAGCAGAACATGGAAAGCGCCGGCTATTCGTGCAATGGGTAATGGAGCAAAGTGAAGTCAATGCCAAGTTTTCAACATAAGTCATCTTGCATCTGAATAGCTTCGTGAATACACAAAATTGTCGAATTGTCCTCATGCAATCCACGAGAAACAAATGCATCCACAACGGGTAACTGTCTGGTGCGAATTTTGGTCATGGGGCGTGATTGGGTCTTACTTTTTTGAAGATTAGGTCGAAATTGCAGTGACTGTGAACGGCATTCATTACAGCAACATGATAGCACAGTTCTTGTGGCCTCAACTCGACGGCATGGATCCGGACGAAATGTGGTTTCAGCAAGAGGGCGCCAACTGCCACATCGTGCATGAAACAATCGACTTATTGCAGAAGCGATTTCCAGAGAAAATTATCTCAGGAAATTCATCAAGATCATGCGATTCTTTCTTTGGGGGTTTGTGAAATCTCGGATTTATGAGAATAAACCAGAAACAATTCCTGAGCTCAAATTCAAGATCCAACGCGTCATCGGTGAGATACAAAAGGTCATCGAAATTTTCATGAAAAAGCAGAGAATGCTGCATTCATTAACAGTGTTTCCACAAAAAATTCTGTTTGTCCAAGTATTGAAATCTACAGTTTCAAAGCAACGACTTGATTATGCAATTTGTTTGTTTGTTTGATTATGCAATTCCAATTCTGATTAAGCAATAAAATCATGATTTTATTCATAATTTAATTATAAGCTATGAAGCCCATTTCCAATTACATGGGTTCGTTAATAGGCAAAACTGCAGGGTATGGGCTACGGAAAATCCAAGAGTAGTTCAACAGCGACAATTACACCCACTCAAGTTTATTGTTTGGTGCGATGTGTCGTCGGAAAGGATAATTGTCCCACATTTTTTTGAAAATGAAGACGGTGCCGCCGTTTCCATCGCTGGTGTGCGATATCGGACAATGTTGACAAATTTTTGAAAAATCATCCGCAAGTATGGTTGAAACAGAATAGAGCCACAGCGCACAATGCAAGGGACACAATGGCTCTTTTACCCGATATCTGTGGTGAATGAATTATTTCGCGTACAAGAGATTTCAATTGGCCTCCGCGTTCACCGGATTAAACTAATCAAGACTGGTACCGGAAAGAAGGTTTCACATCATTTGGAAAGGTTTCGTTTCAATTGCACGCAGACAAATAACGGCCTCTCTAATATATTTTCCCAAACATATTCTGCAGGAACCATGTATATGTTGGGAACACACTTCAAACATTCATATGTTTGCGTGTCCCACACTTACTAGTATTTAAATGCACACAGTATCATGTTCACTGACAAACATGTATGCTTTTACGTGGAAACTTATGCGTTCTTCATCCCGAACATCCATATACTTATGTGGAAGCATTCGCATGTTTCCCCCAGAGCTACATATACTTACGTGGAAATATATGCGAATTTCCTCCCAAATATAATAATATTTAGAAACGAATTATTCTTCGATTTCAATATATATGTGTTATTTATTATAATTAATATTAAATAAAAAAAATAAATGGTTTCCCATTACATCCCATGAAGGGACCGGGGAGAACTTCTCACAATCACTGAGCTGTGCGCTTTCCAGTTTTCACTCACTGATTGGGACCTACAGTTTTACACCGATTCCGAACGGTAATTTGAGAAGCTTTTTCATGGCTAGATACTCGATAGTGTCGCCGTCACTATGCGAGGTGACCGCCGCTGAAAGAAATTTTTTTTTTTTTTTTTTTTTAAGGTGGTCAGAGCCGGGTTCGAACCCAGGATCTCATGTACAAGAGCCGCGCACACTAACCATTGCACCACCGACGGCCACATTATAATTAATATTAACAATATAAATCCTTATTTATAAATAATTAATAATAAAAAAGTAATAGAAACTGCTGCTCTTTTGATTCTCCTTTCTTTGTCGTCTCTCACGCTTTTGTTTTCAGAAGGTTTCAACTATGCGTTGGTTAACACTATGCGTTGGTACACAAACAAGATATTTATATACAAATCAAGTTCATGCAAGCCAATCGTGGATTAATTACTTGCTTTTTTATTACACTTATTTCACAAATGGTTCGCCGTTCCGATTTTCTCAGTAAGGGCTCGGACAGACAAAGGGCTTCACGTTGTTGCCCTTTCCAGTTTCTTTCCTCAAAGTCGTTTCTCACAACCAAAGTACCATCACAAACCATTTCACCGTCCGACCCTTCATTTATTCTTTTTTCACTAATCATGCGCTTTTGATGAAACTAAAACCCAATAAATCAGGCAAAATAAGAAACACTTCATCTGGAATTTACACGCACCTTCAGGAATATTTATGACTCACCGACTGAGAGAATAATGCAAAAATACAGATATATACTTAAAATATAGCGTCTCTCGTTGTCCCTCTTTTATGCTCTTGCACTCGAGACAACATAGAAAGTGCAACAAACACAACTGTGTGGCGCAAAATGGGCGAATGGGTTTTAATTCATAATAACTTTTTATATCATTTCTAGCTTGATGACACCTTTTCCAAATTAAATGAAACCTTTTCCAAATGAAATGAAACTCTTTCCAATTGAAATCAACCCTTTTCCAATTGAAATAGAACCTTTTCCAATTTAAATGAAACCTTTTCCAAATGAAATTAACGATATTCGAATTGAAATGAAACCTTTTCCCAATGAAATGAACGCTTTTCCAAATGAAATGAAACCTTTTCCAAATTAAATGAAACCTTTGCCAAATGAAATGAAACTCCTTCCAATTGATATTAACCCTTTTCCAATTGAAATGAAACCTTTTCCTGTCTTTTTGTTGTTGTTTGAATGTAAATATAAAGTGTGTTTGTAGCTTGTGGCAAATATAATATACTTATGTCCAAACACATTGTGGTTGCTATTCAATATTACATGTTTGAGACACAACGATTAATACGTTATAATTTATGTGTTTGCGACCCACACATATTTATGTATGTGTTACAAATCAGGCTCTGTTTCTTTCACTGTCTATGCCATAGAGTAAATCTTAGTAGAGAAAATATTTGGGTCATCTGACGTTACCTTTCACACTCTTCTTGATGCGGTTGGTGTGATAGACAGATGTTTGAGGAAAAGTGACATACACCAGGTGTAATTACAATAACTTCTTGCTTTTATTTTTCATGTAATTTTGGTGAAAAACTGTGAAATTTAAATGTGTTTTAAACTTTTTTGTTGACTGTTATTGTTAGCATACATTTGTGTTGTATTTAACACAATACTTTTAACACACAAAACGAAATGTCGTTGTTGTTATTTTGTTCGTTGTTTTGAACCATTGCCTCTATCTAGGATTAATAAAGCAATTCTTTTCAACGTCAAACGTAAATATCACACCAGGCCAAATGTCATAAATTTGGTGGGAGAACTATTAGATCTACTATAAGTATTAATCTATGGTCTATGCTGTCTCGAGAGGAAGAGAATAAAAAAGGGACAACGACAGAGGCTATCTTGCAAGTGTGTGCCTCTATTTTTGCATCATCCTGAATTTTTGCCTGATGTATTGCGTTTTAGTTTCATGTATTCAGTCGCGTTTAGTTTCATGTATTCAGTTTTACCAGGGTTGCCAAATTGCGCACATCTTCTGGTCGTCTAATTCTAGATCGTCTTTGCCATTATATGAGTAACATGTTTAACTTATTGATATTATACTTTCTAAATGTTCTTACTACATCGCACAGTGGGACCGATTGGAAAACACACGATTATAATATCACAACTTTTAAAGTATTGTTCTACTCATTATGGAATGTTGTTACAGGGTGTCGAAGTTGACTTCTTTGGAGCTGTTGAAAATTGCAAAGCCTAGTACTTCTACACTTATAGACCGACTACAAAGACTTTTTACTTTTGAGACTCTGCTATGCAAGACAAACAAAAAATTTGCTTCGCGTTGTGGAATATATTTTACTGTCATTAAGATATTCTCTATCAAAATTTAAAATTGTAATTTTTTCTTTTATTTCTTTTGGTAATAACTCAGTCATTTGACGGAAAATAATATTTCTGAAAACACCACTAAATTAGGAGCACTTCTGTAAAGAATATACTGTTAACATTTTTAGTTATCTCGTGGTGGTTGGAAATGCTGACTTGTCAAATTTGAAATTTTTTTAGCCTGTAAAAAACACAATATTTTCCCGAAGATTCATTCAGTATTTTCATTAGATTTTCCCAAGACACCGATACAAATTTTGAAATTTTTTTGAAAGACAATGCTTTGGCAAGTATAAAAAAAACCGTTTCCCAATACATCCCATGAAGGGATTGAGGAGAGCTTCTCACAACCAGTGAGCTGCGACCTTTCTAATTTTTCACTCACTGATTGGGGACTACAGTTTTTACACCGATTCCGAACGGTATTTTGATAAGATTTTTCATGGTCACTTTGCGAGGTGACGGCCGCCGAAAAAAATTTTTAAGGTGGTCAGAGCAGGCATCGAATCCAGGATCTCATGTACAAGAGGCGCGCACACTACCCATTGCAACACCGGCAAGTATATCTAAAGTAAAATTCTGATCATTTGGCATTATTTTATGTTTAAATTTTTGGCAAAAATTTCGCTCGTGGTCTTATCTATTTTGTTTTATTATTATTACAACAAGTGTAGCTATCACTTGCAAACCTAACACTTTGACCTGATTTTGTAATTTCCGTACCCAGCCGATTGATTTCGTCAAACTACAAAACTACAAAATGGCATTGGCGAACACTTCTTATTTGTACCTGTTGTCATCATTTTATGAAACTATGGTTTGGGATCATTAAATACATCGATATTGCCTAATTTTGGCTAAGTCCTCTTCAGATTCTACCTGGAGTGGCACATTTTGTGCACTTGCTTTTAGTGTCCCAAACCTATACCAACCCTTCTGCGTACACTGTGTACTTCATGCTACCTGTGAATTATTTTTTCATAGACCTATTTTTGATGTGTGCATGTCAGGTAGGTCTCAGAACCGGCCATTTATTTTTCATACCCACCCCTATATAGAACACAGATTTGTCCGACTGCGAAACACAGTTTGTGAAAAAAAACACACACTGGTGTAACGGCAGCGAATAGTTGGCTTGTGTGGGTGCGGAGCACACTCAGAGCAAAGAGAATAATGACGTGGTTACACGTATATAAAAATGAGATAGCAAGAGAGCAATGAAAATTGTATGCACTTGTGTAGCGTATCTACGAACATAACAATGTATGTATGTGCATGTGTCTGTTGCGTTGCATTCTCTTTGTTTTTTGTCTGAATAAAACAAAAAGAATTAAGCAAGAAATTAATGCCACTTGTTTCATAAATATTTTTGTCAGTCTGTTTCTCAATCTCGAACGAAAACTTTTTCTATACGAAAAAAAGTTGGTATGGGTTTCACAATCTTGTCGTTTCAAGTCGAATGAAGTCAGGCACGACCACGAACTTAGTAATTTCAAACACGCACGCGCACGCACGAAAAAGCACGGGCTAATATGAAAATATACACACAGTGTATACACTGAGAACATTAGTTAAAAGGGTATATATACGTACTATATATAAAATTGTAAATAAATGTATGTACCAACAAAAGGATGCGTAATAGGGAACGTTTTGCATATTTCGCAGCATCCATAACCCTCTATTGTCTTACCGCACTCGTTTCTCTGCTCTCTGACTTACTCTCTTCGTTAAATATTTCTATACACAAATTATGAAATAATGAAGTTATGACGAGAGAGAGAAATGCGTTTGAAGGAATCACGTCGACTTTTTGGTTCTCTTTTACGAGGTTTGCCACAATTCCGCACTTTTTTCCTTCTCTACCCGGACGTAAAGATAACAATCATTAACACTGACAGAATTTTTTGATCTAGT
Organism: Phaonia tiefii; assembly: GCA_963931995.1. Classification (NCBI taxonomy): domain Eukaryota; kingdom Metazoa; phylum Arthropoda; class Insecta; order Diptera; family Muscidae; genus Phaonia; species Phaonia tiefii. Next base: position 119,439,724 of record OZ008369.1, on the reverse strand, counting down.
AGAGTGTGATAAGGCGATAACGAATAATTTCCCAATATTTAATTATGTCTTTTTGAATATCTACTTTCGTGCGTTTTCGTGTCACAGTACACAAACACAAACGGTACACGCACGAAAGTCAAATTTCCTGCACGAACACATCTTGCACACGTGTTGCACAACAAAAAGCACGACCCGTGCCCACGTCTAGTTCGAACTCACAGGCAATGTGTTAACACCTTTTTGTTACACGGTACCTGTCGAAATTCTATGAACACATTAGTAAATGTTACATTGGAAAATAAAAAACAGCGTTCAATCATATGATGATTTTCTTGATTAATACTTTTTGTTTAATTCCCACAAAAAACAAAGAGACTGCAAAGCAATAGACACATGTACATACATACATTGTTATATTCGCACATAAGCTACACAAGTTCACACAATTTTCGTTGCTCTCTTGCTCTCTCATTTTGATATATGTACGTATAATCACGTTATTAGTCTCTTTGCTCTGAGTGTGCTCCGCACCCACTCAAGCCAACTATTCGCTGCCGCTACATGAGTGTGTGTTTCGCAGTCGGACAAATATGTGTTCTATATAGGGGTGGGTATGAAAAAAATGGTCGGCTCTGAGACCAACCCGACATGCATACATCAAAAATAGCTCTATGATAAAATGGTGTTGTATATGGCTTTGGTAGTGCAATGGGTAGTGTGCGCGGCTCTTGTACTTGAGATCCCGGGATCGATCCCTGCTCTGACTACCTTAAAAAAAAAATTCTTTCGGCGGCGGTCACCTCGCATAGTGACGGCGATACTATCGAGTATTTAGCCATGAAAAAGCTTCTCAAAATACCGTTCGGAATCGGTGTAAAAACTGTAGGTCCCAATCAGTGAGTGAAAAGTTAGAAAGCGCACAGCTCACTGGTTGTGAGAAGCTCTCCCCAATCCCTTCATGGTATGTAATGGGAAACGGTTTTTTTTTATATGGCTTTGTGACACTTAGAACAATTCCCAGGTAGCATGAAGTACACAGAGTACGTAGAAGGGTTGGAGTAGGTTTGGGACCTAAAAACAAGTGCACAAAATGTGCCACTCAGGTAGAATCGATATCGATGTATTTTATGGTCCCAAACCATAGTTTCATAGAATGATGATATCAGGTACAAATAAGAAATGTTTGTCAATGCCATAATGTAGTTGTCATCCTGAATGATGCAATCAATCGGCTGGGTACAGAAAAGATGGGTATGAAAAAGAGATTTTGGCATGCACACAAAATTTAATAAAACTCGGTCCAGCCTTTTTGGAGGTATTTAACGCCAAACACTCTGCGTGATCCCAGTTGGACAAACTGTGTTTGGTGAACACATCAAAAAGTGAATTAGCGTACTATAACAGAAAATTCTTAAAATACGAAGATTAGTAACGCTATGGCTGTCAATAGAAATTGACAAAAATGTTTTTGGTCGCCCAGATAACGAACACGATGATGTCAGTGGCAAGACAAAGAAGAAAAACCGAAATGAAATTATTAGAGATAGTTTTAAATCGTCGTTACTAAAAACTCACTCCACAGATGCAGATCCTATAGTTTACGCGTTACCAACCGCCTCACCGAAATGACTAAAGCGAATAGTAGAAAGAATACCAACTCGAAATCTACTACTGACTACCAAGGGAGACTCGCTGGCGTCATTTCTAAACTTAGGCCTCTCAAAATACAAATAAGAAATTCTAAGGAAGGCGCTTATTGAAAAACGTTCGGTCTTTTTGCCATCCACGAAAGAATTGCAAGCTACCAGAGCCAATATTTTGCCTTCCGAAATATATATTGATGATACTAGGGTAAGAATTAATCTCTCATATCTTCTTGAAAATACTGCATCAAGGATTGTATGAGAATTTTCTGTAGAAGAAATTTCGCGGTGTGTTCGAGAATATTACTTTCCCTCAAATGGCCGAGTTATTAACAAAACGGTGAAAAACGTCAATGATAGAATTGCTCATTTTAAATTTGTATAGCGAATATCTTAATAACGGTAAAGTGTTGCCATATTTTTGGTTTATCTTGCATAGCAGATTCTCAAAAGTAAAAAATCTTTGTAATCGGTCTATAAGTGTAGAAGTAGCTGCCTTTTAAAGCTTCAAAAGCACCAAAGTGGTCAAATTTGACACCCTGTAGCACCAGTCGTGATTACAAAGGGTGCCTCTGAATGAAATATTCTGAAAACCTTGGTCCTTCTCGACAAATGTCCACTACAGTCCAAAATTATTAGAACAATTCTCTAAAAGTTGTGATATTATTACCGTGCATTATTAACAAAACTGGAGTGCGTAAATATACCTGTACAATGTTTTGGTGTTAACATACATAAGGCTCGATGGCCCTTGGACAGGCAGGTAGTTCGGCCAGACATTTAAAACAGGTAGCTGAAGGTGAAATACTGTGTCACAAGAACAGTATGATGCTACCACAATTTCTGGTTAGGTAATCTGCTTTGGGCCACACACTCAGGTACGAGAAACTTTGTTGAAGGAATTGCTCACACGAAAAACCTAATGCACTTTAGAAATATGACTGTGAGTTAAATTAGTGTGGGCGGCTGTTGTATATGAGAATGTGTGTTCGATCCCTCGCTTAGTGAGGACGATCACCTCGCTTAGTGACGGCGACACTATGGAGTATTTGTAAATGAAAAAGCTTCTCAAAATACCGTTCAGAACCGGTATAAAACTGTAGATCCCAGTGAGTGAGTGCATAACTAGAAAACGCACAGCTCACTGGTTGCGACAGCCTCTCCCCAATCCCTTTACGGGATGTAGTAGTAAACGAGTTAATGAAGTTCACATATACGAGATAGTATCGATCAAAGATCCCTAAGTACCATCCTACACTGAAGGTCAGTTATACCATTGCAATAACAACGTGTTCTGATCTCCGCGAGCATTTCCCTCTTTTGGTTTCTTTTAAACAATTTTTTTTGGTCATTTTGATAATAATTACTTACAACAAGAATACTTGTAAAGTCTTTAAAGTTTGTTATTTGGATAAGTTATCTTCATTTAATGTGAATAAATTAATACTTCAATACAGAGTCCCTGAAGTTGTTGGAAAATACCTAACGAAAAGTTGGAGGAAAATAATGAACTATTGTTACTTGCATTACAAACGAAACGGACCAAACTAACCTAAAAAAAAGAAATCGAAACAAATTAAACAAATGTTAAAATTGGTCAAATCATCGCAATTGAAATATTTTTAGTTTACGCTTTTCGGGACATGAGACTCTCCGTGGAGGTGGAAAGTTTCTGATAGCCATTCACTTGGGAGTGGCCAGAAATGATTCCTTCATTGGGCAGTCCAATCAGCTCACTACTTCCACGCAGTATGTCCTGGGCAATGGCATTATCGGAAACCTCCGTTGGCTAGCTAGAGTGAGAAGGCGAAAATAAATGAGCAGCCTGATTTGATTATGCGATCACTGATGTGTCTCAGGCTTAGTAGGTGACTGATGTCACTCAAGCCCATCAAGCTATCGTACATATCCTTTTGTCCTTTAGAAGGCGGATGATCTAAACATATGGGCCAATGGCGGATAAAAAACCAAAAGAAGAAAATTCAGGTTCGACATATTGCATCCTGGCTAGCGTCTAATCCACAATGGGCGGCTGCAATCAAGTATCCTGACAGTAGGTAAATTGCAAAAACCTGGTGGACTCTGTTTGCCTCCAGCCACCGTTCATAATGGCAGTGAAAATACAAAAACGAAAGGGAAAACATAAACAACCCCTATTTGTTGACGACCCACGCAAACGTTATAATTATCACGATTTACGGATATGCACCTGTAATGTGAGAAATATATAGATCCGGTGCAAGTATCCAACTGGCAGATGTCCTCGAAAGTTGTAAGGCTGGCATTGCCGCTATCCAGGAAATGCGATGGACAGGACATGGCTGCACACGAAAAAGAAAGTTCGAAATATACTACAGTTGCCATGAAAAAAAACATGAATTTGGTTGCGGATTTGTAGTTGGCAAAAGACTGCGACATATAGTCTCTAGGTTCAATCCAGTGAGTGAACTTATAGCCACAATCCGCATAAAGGCGAAATATTTTTATATTTCCCTAATTTGTGTGCATGCCCCGACAGAAGAGAAAGATGATGATGCCAAAGGCATATTCTATGAGCTCCTAGGGGAAACGTATGACCGCTGCCCTGGCCATAACATTACGATTGTACTAGGAGATTGTAATGCCAAAGTAGGAAGGGAGAATGTGTTTAATCCAACTATTGGCAATTTCAGTCTACATGCTGACAGTTCCGACAATGGTATGAGACTGATTGACTTTGCCGCGACAAAAAAACTTTGTCATTAGTGGTACAAGATTCCAGCATAAAGACATCCACAAGGCTACTTGAGTATCCCCTGATTAAAGAGCGAAGAAATAAATTGATCACGCGGTAATTGATGGAAGGCACTCATCCAGTGTAATGGACGTACGAGCGATCAGAGGAGCTAACATGGATTCTGATCACTACCTGGTAGCAGCAAAGGATCGCACCAGATTAAGTAGAGCGAAAATAGTACGAAACCAGACGCAGAGAAAGCTGGACATCGGAACGCTACAATTACCAGAGGTAGCCACAGCCTACACAAGGAAGCTCTCGCAACTTTTGGCACAGCAGCCACCCCCTCCCGATGACGATCTAGATGCGCAACCGTACTTGGTTTCGAAAAACCGCTTCGCAATAAACCATGGTACGATGGAGACTGTCGCATTGCAAATGATGAAAAGAACTCTGCACGCATGGCAATGCTTCAGTAAATTGAGACGCGAGCTGCGACTGAGCGGTATAGAGAGAAAAGAAAGGAGGCGTAAGAAATGGTAGTGAAGATATCGTGGGAGTGAGAAAATTGAGACATACAGAAGAAAGAACGAGGCCCGAAAATTCTACCAAAAAGTCAAAAACTGAAATAATGGACATGGTTCAGGGCCCGCTTCTGTAAAGATAAGGACAGAAATCTCATCACAGATGTGCCGAGTATGTTCGGAATATGGAGAGATCATTTATCTGCCCTATTGGTAATTGAGATATCCAATGACGAGACAATCGATCACAACATGGACGACGATGTCGATTGCCCCCCTCCGAACCAAGGCCCCTCCTAACCATGGCCCGGATTAAGAACAACAGAGCCGCAGGAGCCGATCGATTACCGGCGGAGCTGTTTAAGACTGGCGGCGATGAGCTGATAAGATGTATGCATCAGCTCATTAGCAAAATTTGGTTAGATGATTGAAGGTGACCCGAGTCTCTGTACCAACTACCGTGGAATAAGCCTTTTATCCATAGCATATAAGGTTCTATCAAGCATAATGTGTGAAAGACTAAAACCGATTATCGCTGACCTGTGGCGTTAGGCCTGGGAAATCGACAACCGACCAGATTTTCACGCTAGAGGAGACCCACGAGAAACAAATCGACACCTATAATCTATTTGTCGATTATAAGGCGGCCTTCGATAGCCTGATACGGGGGAAACTCTAATGCTTCTAATCAAGCATAGTTTACATGTTCATGTTAGTTCCCGCTCGTGTGTGAGCGAAAAATACGAACAGGTAGAGACTGACGATTTGAATCAAACATAGTTGTTGTGTACATGTGAATTGCCGATCGTGTGGGTGTTTGTGTGGAAAAATACGATTATTGTCTGCCTCGCGAGGCTATGGGTTAGTTACCATTGATATAGAGCAGTGGTGGGCAAAACCGAACACAGGTACACAAACATATTATGTGGTTGTGTGCGGTCACAAACAGAAGCTATGTCGATGTCGCTATGGACGCAACGCACAGGTAGAGACTGACGATTTGAATCAAACATAGTTGTTGTGTACATGTGAATTGCCGATCGTGTGTTTGTGTGGAAAATACGATCATTGTCTGCCTCGCGATGCTATGGGTTGGTTACCCTTGATATAGAGCAGAGGTGGGCAAAACCGAACGCAGGTACACAAACATATTATGGTGTTGTGTGCGGTCACAAACAGAAGCTATGTCGATGTCGCTATGGACGCAACGCACAGGTAGAGACTGACGATTTGAATCAAACATAGTTGTTGTGTACATGTGAATTGCCGATCGTGTGGGTGTTTGTGTGGAAAAATACGATTATTGTCTGCCTCGCGAGGCTATGGGTTAGTTACCATTGATATAGAGCAGTGGTGGGCAAAACCGAACACAGGTACACAAACATATTATGTGGTTGTGTGCGGTCACAAACAGAAGCTATGTCGATATCGCTTTGGACGCAACGCACAGGTAGAGACTGACGATTTGAATCAAACATAGTTGTTGTGTACATGTGAATTTCCGATCGGGGTGTGTGTGTGAAAAATACGTTTATTGACTGCCTCGCGAGGCTATGGGTTTGTTATCACGGATATAGAGCATCAACAAATTCACTTTATAGCTTCCATTGTTTTCGATCCAAAGAGTTCATATGGTCTCTCTTGTGTGTTCAATTAAACTTAATGGGGCCGCTTAACTATATGACCGATCCAAGTTCGTTTTCTTATTCGAATATATAAATCAATAGGGTTGTTTCTTGTGCGTTGCCCGACCGCTTGTCTTTGCGAGAAACACACCCATTTTCTATTCTTATCTTTGTGGAGCTTCAAGTGGTATAACCGTACAACAATACAGGCTTTACACTTCAGTTGAACATTCGCAATTCAATTTGTGGTGAAAACTTTATATTACGCCAAAGATTGTGCAGATTTAGGAATGCAACAACACGGGCCTTAGATTTCTTATCCGGGCATTTATCGCCGCGGCGGATAGTTCAACTGAAATAGTCATATGCAGTTAGTGGAGTATTCCGCCGTTTGCTCTTCGCGCAGTCGCATTATCTTTGTAATATGGACAGCTCCTATGGTATGTACAGAATAATCTTTATGTCAATTTCATTGAGTGACAGTTACTATTATTTTTATTATTTCATTTGCAACTGATCTTAAGCAGTAGATATTAATCGTTCAAATACTACTCCCAAGATCATCATTGTACAAGATTGCATCGAATACCGTTTGACTAGAAATTAAATGAAACATAACCAAATGACATACACAAAATTACTCGACAAATTTTCATTAAGATTTATGGCAAACAGCAAAAATGTTAGTGGTTTCAGGTTAAACTCCTTACCAAAGGTTGTGCTAAAGGACAACACACAATATATTTTGTGGTTTCCTAAAAACTCGCTATAGGAAATTTTGAAATACATTTGTTTTGGGTTTTTAGTCCTTTTTAAGAATTCGCGATCAGAAATTCGGTAATACCGGGTTGGGTTTTTTAGTCCTTTCTAAGAATTCGCGCCACAAGCCATAGCAATGAGAATAAAATTGTAAACAATAGATTTAGGTTTCCTTGAGAGTAGGTAGTTTACCCAAGAGTCATACACCTGTTTTATGACTCAAAAGGGGTTTTAACACAGTATGTACCTGTACGTACCTGTTTACAAGATGTGGTGACGCTCAGAAACACATACCACCCCTTTTTCGTAACAATGTGGGTGAAGATGGTAACTTTCAACTACCTGCTCTAGATATAAAATGTCTTCGATTTCAGGCAGACAGCATCATTCGCTTGCCCACCGCTTTCGAGTTGGTATCAAGGTTCCAAGAAAATTTTAAGCTGTAAAAGTTAAAAAGTGAATATTAATTCAAACTGAAAGTAAATAATAATAAATTTAAATAAAAATAAATTTAATTTAAAGAAATTTACACTAACATATATAGACCAAAATGTTCAGCACCACAAACTCCAATATACCTCAAATGAAATTAATGCGTATTGAGCAAAAACCACTTCCCTTTTCCTACATTCTGTGTTGGTACCGTGCAGAACTTCAAATTCCTGACCGGCCATGGATGAATAAAGTGTTGGCAAAAATACGGCTCACCCAAGAGCTTATTAACAGCAACACCCAAAACATTCACAAATATAAGGATGAGGATATTCAGGCACTTGCTCGTCAAAAGCAATATATAGAATCTTTGTATCGCGAGATGAGCCGCGGGAGGGAATTACATTATATGCTATTAAGCCAAAACTCGCAAAAGATGCAATCACAACAGGATGCAGATGCAAATCTGCACCAGCAGAAGAAGCCGTGCCCCCAACAACAAAAGCCGTGCCCCCAACAACAAAATCCGTGCCCCCAACAACAAAAGCCGTGCCGTCAACAGCAACTCCCGTCTCAACAGCAACAGATGCCGCATCAACAGCAACATATGTTGGATCAACAACCACATATTCCGCATCAACAACAGATGCCACATAAACAACAACATACACTGAATCAACAGCAACAGATGTCGTATCATCAAAAACAGATGTCGCATCAACAATCACAGATGTCGCGTCACCAACACCAGATGAGGTCTAAACAAGAACAGACGTCGAATCAGCTGCAACAAATTCAGTATCAACAACATGTGCCGTATAAACCACAACAGATGGCCTCTCAGCAGCAACAAATGTCGTACAAACAGCAACAAACACTGTATCAACAGCAACAGATACCGCAACAACAACAGTTACCGTGCCAACTAAATCAGATGCCGTATCAACAAAATCAGATGCCGCATCAACCAGAACAAATGCAGTATATGCAACACCAACAAATGCTGTATCAACAGCAACAGATGCCGGATCAACAAAATCAGATGCTGCATCAACAACAACAGATACCGGATAAACAACAACTGATGACGAATACACAACAACAACAGATTTCATATCTACAGCGACAGATGCCGGATCAACAAAATCAGATGCCGTATCAACTACAAGAGATGACGGATAAACAACAACTGATGACGAATACACAACAACAACAACATATACCATATCAACAGCAACAGATACCGGAGCAACAAAATCAGATGCAGTATCAACAAAATCAGATGCCGCATCAACCAAACCAGATGCAGTATATGCAACAACGACAGATGCTGTATCAACAGCAACAGATGCCGGAGCAACAAAATCAGATGCAGTATCAACAAAATCAGATACACCATCAACCACAACAGATGCAGTATATGCATCAACAACAACAGCTGTCGGATAAACAACAACTGATAACGAATACACAACAACAACAGATACCGTATCAATTGCATCAGATGCCGGATCAGCAAAATCAGATACAGCATCAACAACAACTGATGACGAATACACAACAACAGATGCCGCATCAACAGCAAGAGATACCGGATCAACAAAATCAGATGCCGTATCAACTACAAGAGCAACTACAACAAATGACGAATACACAACAACAACAGATGCCATATCAGCAGCAACAGATGCCGGAGCAACAAAATCAGATGCTGTATCAACTACAACAACAAAATCAGATACCGTGTCAATCTCAACAGATGCCGGATAAACAACTGACGACGTATACACAACAACAGATGCCGTATCAACAGCAACAAATGCCGGATCAACAAAATCTGATGCCGTATCAACAACAACAGATACAGTGTCAACCACAACAGATGACGCATCAACAGCAACAAATGCCGGATCTACAAAATCATATTCCGTTTCTCCAAAATCAGATGCCGTGTCAATCTCAACAGATGCCGGATGAACAACAACTGAAGACGTATACACAACAACAACATATACCCTATCAACAGGAACAGATGCCGTATCTACAAAATCAGATGCCTTATCAACCACAACAGATGACGAATACACAACAACTATTGACGAATACACAACAACAGATGACGTATCAACAGCAACAAATGCCGGATCTACAAAATCATATTCCGTATCATCAAAATCAGATGCCGTGCCAAACTCAACAGATGCCGGATGAACAACAACTGACTACGTATTCACAACAGCAACAAATGCCGGATCTACAAAATCAGATTCCGTATCAGCAAAATCAGATGCCGTGTCAATCTCAACAGTTGCCGGATGAACAACAACTGACGACGTATACACAACAGCAACAAATGCCGGATCTACAAAATCAGATTCCGTATCAGCAAAATCAGATGCCGTGTCAATCTCAACAAATGCCGGATGAACAACAACTGACCACATATACGCAACAGCAACAAATGCCGGATCTACAAAATCAGATTCCGTATCAGCAAAATCAGATGCCGTGTCAATCTCAACAGTTGCCGGATGAACAACAACTGACGACGTATACACAACAGCAACAAATGCCGGATCTACAAAATCAGATTCCGTATCAGCAAAATCAGATGCCGTGTCAATCTCAACAGATGCCGGATAACCAACTGTTGACGTATACACAACAAATGATGCCGCATGAACAACAACAGCCCTGCCGACAACAACAGACGTTATATCACCAACAAGATATGCCGGATCAACAACAAAATATGTTGTATCAACAAAGTCAAATGATGTATCAACCACAACAGATGCCGTGTCAGCAACTACAGATGCTCAGTCAACAACAACAGCAGGAGGAGGATGAACAGCAAATTGCAAAACGACATTGCGGTAATGACTACTGGACCACATCTGCAACCATGTACTCGTAACCTAACTATCGTAACCAGTTATTGCTATTACTAGACTATATTGTAAATAAATTAATCGATAAAACTCGAACAGTTGAAATTTTAATTTGATGGATTTGAATTTGACAGCACGAGAAATAGGAAAAATTTTAATCTTACTAAAATAAATGCTACTGATCAGTGTTGCCAGTTTAGCATATTAAGTGTTATTAGCTCTATTTTTTTGGCTTCTGCACTACGTGAGTTGGTTTTTAAAAAATCCCTTACTGCAAAAGTATATTGGTCCATACTTTTTATTAGCAATTTCAGTAATTGTGATGTACGGAGAACATGACCCTGAAAACAAAAATAAACCTATCGATTTGTGAATTTGCTGGTCCAAATCGATTAGACGGTTCAACCGCCTAATTACGTTTAAAAAACGGAAACAGCTTTTTATTAAAATGGTTACTTGGTTCACCGCTTTTGAGTCTATATTTGAGACTTCCTAATTGTAGTCTTAAATGATAACATTTTCTAAATTTATTATGGTTTTCGTACATGAAATTCTACACAAAAATGTGCAATTTAATCTAAATATTTTGCATAAATAAGAATAAAATGTAAAAAACCTAACTCGAAAGAAGAACAGAAGTTTCAGTTGGGTAAAACGATTTCGAGTTCCATTTAAGTTAAAGTATGAGAAGTATAAGAAGCTTTCAAAACGAGTACAGAAGTTTCCTAATTGAAAAATGGTTGGTTTTTGTCGGAATAATACACATCTGTTTGAATTGATATATATTTTTGTTTTGTTTGAAGGTTTGTTTGTAAACCTTCAATTACCCGTGGTTAATATATTATCTTATTACCAATTTAGGATGTGTTGTGTTTTGGAGCATTTATCACGACTTCCAGCCAATTATCCGGGAATGGGATGTACCAGAAGGAGTGGGGTCATAACATCCATTTTCAATCCCAAACTAAGTTTGTTTAAATTCTAGCCAATGACAATATTCAATTTTGCTATCACATTTCAATCATATGATGACGTTTCATTTAAATAATATTAATACTTGGGACATGGGACTGTTCATGGTGGTGGATAGTTAAATTAAATTTTTTTCAGCTTTTTAGATCATATAAATCCAAAACGGAAAAAAGTGTAAAGTCTTATAACTTTCAAGAAAAGCCACATAACCTATGAACAAAATGAGACATTGCTCATAGAAATCGATAAACATCTTTCGTTTTTATTTACCATTAAGTGGAGGTATCTCATTTCGAATCAAATGTATCTCTTTCGAAAAAACGTGGACGACTTTTTTATGATTTTCAGAATTAAAGAAAATTAGTGAGAAACAAAAGGTTATGTCATTTTTATGATTGTGGTAGGAAACTAATAAACTCTCATAAATTTATGCTCTTTTGTGGTAGCTACTCCGTTTACATTCAATTTAAGGGGGAAAAAGGAAAGTGAATTTTTTTATTTATGTGTGTTTTTCCGTTGGCTACCTGTTAGGGATGATTTTTTTACAGAAACCACATTTATGAGCGGTCACTATTTTGAGAGTTTTGAAAAAATTTACAACGCACACGTGCTGAATCAGGTCAGCCACCGTAAAAAAAGATGCGCCCATTCATAAGTACCTGTCAGTAAAATAAATAAAACAAAACTTCGATTCATTGCAGGAACTGTTTGACATGACCAAGGTAATCAGTTCATCAGTTGCTGGATCGCGTTCTTCGCGTTGTCATGGACGATGAGCTCCATGGGTCGACTAAATCACCAAACATCGAGTACTTCTTTGTGCAGGATTTGATGAGCAATTATGATCAATTGAAAGAAGCCTTCAGCAATGGTAAAACTGTAACATGAACTGACGACATGAAGTTTCTCTTCCACTTCACTCTTGTCTTCCGTCACTTCACTGAGAGAAGTGAGATCCCTTTTGTAAAGTTTAAGCAGATCCCAAACATCTGCAATGCATTCAGGAACTCTCTTGCCATTCTAGCTCTTCTTGCGTTTATTCTGATGCCTGAAACCCGGAACAGGTTGAGTAAAATCTGTTCATTCATTTCTTACTCATGGGCTGATCATTGGTTCAGTAGTCAATTGTGCGACTAAAGTTATGCAAGACTTACACAACTCCTGCCGCAACAAGGACAACCTCCTACTGACATGCATCCTCTCCAATGACAACGTGAATATTTAACTTCCTAGTGTGTTTGATGAGCCAATGTAATGTTACATATATGTGGCTCTAAAGCTTGTGTTCAATTATATATCTGCTACAGTGATAGCAAGTCATTATTTTCTTTGCTCTGAGAGTGCTCTGCACCCACATGAGACAACTATTCACTGCCGCTACATCCGTGTGTATTTTTTTTCGCAGTCGGACAAACCTATATAGGGGTGGGACACCCTTATAATTTAGGGGTATGAAAAATAGATGTTGGCCGATTCTGAGACTTGATATGCACACAAAATTTCATACACATCGGTCCAGCCGTTTCGGAGGAATTTAACACCAAATAATCTGTGATGGCAGTCGCACAAACTGTGTTTGGATGTGTTCACTTTGTGAGTTTAGTCCCTACCCGCGCCTATAGATGTTAACACATCAAACATTGAAACTTTTTTTTACCAAGGTTTTCAAAGAAATCATGGTTTCCGGGAGTTTTTCTAAAAAAAAATCTTTAAAAAAACGTATTGTTTACTTTTAGAGTATAACTTTTAAAAATCAGAATTTTTTGCATATTCTCTTCGGAAAATCTGTAGCTTTTGAGCTACGAAACAACTCTTCTGAAAGAGGTTTTACAATATGAGCACTCCTATATCAGTGAATGTTGTGTCATCTTTAAGAAGATTTGGGATAGAGGAAGAACTGAAGAAACTTTTCGCGTTGAAGTACAAAGTAGGAAGTTGAAGATTATATAATTGGAATTATAAGAACAAACTTTATTCAAACTTTAAATGTTGACCCTATATTGGACGCGTCAAGGTTTTTCTGTATGCAATTTACTCTCGAGCGCCGTTGAAGAATGAATCCAGAGTTTATCGTATTCTGGCAGTATAGAATACCTTTGAAATTAATATCTGCTAAAACCTGGATAGTGTGAAATATTCCATAGAATAAACGTTATTTTCCGTTTACACTGCTGTTAATACGAATAAATTAAAGTATGATATTTTGTATACAATTATCAGCTCTATATATTTTTTTTGGTTTCATCCCTCTATCACTGAAAACCCAAAGCTCTTAAACAAAATTGACAACTCTTTCGTAACAACACTTTCCTAGTCATACGTAGTATGAGCACTTACAATTGTGTCACACTATATGTATAAGTGACGTGAAAACCATAAAACATGCATAAACGAATGATGTACGATGGCTGGGCATTCATGTGAATTATTCATTAAGTCGCACGGAATTGTTTTCAACAAATTGGAAAGACAAAATTTGGCAATATGCATGCATGATATTTGAGTACACATGAATATATATACATACGTATGTATGTATAAAATGCTCTTAAAACACATGTACACGTTTTACCAAAATTTGGCCATTATGCGCTAACATACTCTGGATTTTGCAATAGGGTCCTTTATTCAAGTGAACCAAAAAAAATAGAACATTTTTTGACTTTTTTTTATAGAAACCACTATTTTCATGATTTTTTTATATCTCAAGATGTCTACGTTCCATATCCATTTTAAAATTCTGCAAGCAGTTACAAATTGCAAAAGATACAGGCTGCTGAAAATGGAATTTTTAGTGCCTTTAAAAAAGTGAACCGGAGTGTATTACATGATTTACAAATCCGAAACCTTTTTTCCAACAGACAAATAACTAGAAGTTTGACTGAACGTATGATCAATATTATATTCTTAAAATTTTATATTACTTATACGCATATTTGCTTATAAATGTTGCATGTTTTTCAAATCCGAAATGTATTAGGTATACGAAAGTCTTGTCCTCTTGTGCGAGTCAGTACGCTGCACAGTGGGGCCGACAAATAAAATAGTGTGTTGTAACCGGAACTAAAATCTGTGCTTAGGCAAACAAATATCTTATGATGGGTTTGCAACTCCAATAATTTAATATCTCATGGTATTTTTATCTCATAATGTCTATTCATATTTTGTTATATTTATTCGTTTTTCTCAAAATTAAATGTTTCTTCGACATAACTCATCAGGTATGAACATTTTTCGGGGGTCAAACAAAAAAATTGAAGCAGTGCATCAATATACATTTGAAAATATTGAGATATTGATAAGCGATGAAATGTAAACGGGAATATTCTAAGCACAGTGAGTTCTTAGTATTTCATAAGTTCGATGAGAAACAGAAAACTAAATCTTAAAGACTTTAAGAAACTCTTGGAAATAATGCGAACAAGGAAAGCTAGAAAGATAAGTGTTAATACTTGCCGAATCTTTAAATTTTCAAATGAAAAAACAAACGATGAACATTCTGGCGATATGACGTGTTTGTCCGCCTGTATTTTCAGAGAGTATCATGATAAAAATTAAGTACCTGTTGTTTGTTTTTCTACTAATGACTTTAACACACGCAAGAAATTGCTAAAACTTGAATTTCACGCCTGAAATAGAAAATCACACTGAGCAAGTA
Source organism: Phaonia tiefii (assembly GCA_963931995.1). Classification (NCBI taxonomy): domain Eukaryota; kingdom Metazoa; phylum Arthropoda; class Insecta; order Diptera; family Muscidae; genus Phaonia; species Phaonia tiefii. The sequence goes on along the minus strand of OZ008369.1, from coordinate 119,424,522 downwards.
ACAAAGCCAATATTATCCATGTAACGGAGCCATTAGATTTAAGGTAGCATGACGACGTCATAGGAAAGAGAAAAACTTTTAGCTAAGGACTGTGATAACACATGTTATCAATAGAAAATAAAATAACTTTAAAGAAAGAATTGAAGAATCCAACAACAAAATACAATGGATATGCCTACTGCTTTTATACGCATAGTCGAACAGGTGGCACGTTATGTGCTGACATAATAATACCCTCCAATAAGTCTGAGTTTTGTAGATACATTTGCACTAGGCTTAATATGAAATATGAAAATATGCACTGTCGATAAATATTTTTCATTAGCTCGAGGTCTTGGAAGTAAAAAGGAAACAATGTTGCATGTTTTCCCTTTTATCCAAATTCTGCTAAATTTTCCTCCAGTATTTCTACCAACTTCGTTGATAATTTTTTAGGATAATTTTTTAGGTCAGACTATACAAATTTTTAAGTGAAAAATCGCGGGCTCGATTTTGATTTTACAACCATGGTTTCTATGGAGCATTTTTTTAGGATATAACGTAGATTATGTCTCTACTTACTTTTTGCAAAATTTTTTGGTCCCATGCAAATTGACCCACCCTAATGTACATATGTAAATTAGAATATAAATTCATTAAATTTCTTATACAAAAATATTATTAAAACATAACTACAAGTTGGTGGTATTTACAAAAGTTATAGCATCTTCTCCATGCTGTCAATAAAAACAGTGAAACTCCGAAAATAATATGGTACGTTACGGTAATGACGCAGGTTTGAAACTATTAACGGCAACGTCACGATACGTCAGTGTCACCATCAGCGTTGGCACAAATGTCTGGCTGAGTCCTTAGTATTGGAGATGGGTTTGTTATCTTCAAGTGTTTGCTGGGATATTTCTCCTTGCATTACAGCACTATAGTTGTAGCGATGGATTTTGTTCAGATTCACTTTTTAAATATCTTTGGCATTTTGGAATTATATGTGGCGCGGGCTCTTTTGTGGTGTGAACCCCAAGGCTGCCGCCATTAAATCCCTTAATTCCCGCCCTCGTGTGTATTCTGTTCTATTGAAATGAAGTGTGTATAAACAGCTTACAGTCATTATTTAACCTGCCATTAGTACGCAAATACTCATTAATCCATGGTATCACAGCCCAGTTAAATCATTTCCTCGTGTTCCTGTAAGACACAAGAAATTAAATTCCAATGAGTAAACTGTAACACCATAATTTGGTGTTTGCAATGTAATTTTGTTTTAGTCTGCCCTAATATTCTGAAAACATTAGATAAGTTTGTGTTGTCAGGAATGAAATTATGCAGCATTATATACAATTTCTTTTGGTTCTATGTTAATCTGAATCAGCAGTGAATGGATTTGGGGCATAACCTTGTTTTTTTTATTCTCGGCTCTTGTAAATTTAAGTCTGTGTAATTGAACCTTACGTAGTCAGAAATATATGTATGTAAAGGGGATTGAAGTTTTTAAATTTAGTGTAATTTTGTTTGTGCAAATGGCAACTCTGAAATTTAGCAGCTGTCACATATGTTTATTCCGTTTGTTAAAAATGGAGTGCTTTACGAAAGAACAACGCGTTATAATTGTGAAAACTTGTTAGAAAAATTTAGCAAGTTATGCTAGACTTTTCAGTCGAAAATGTGTCAACCATTCGAAGAGTGGTAAAAAAATTTTAAGAAACTTGGTCGATTATGGACACTAAGACTCCTGTGCAACAACGTACCGGTCGGTCCCTTGGAAACATTGTTGCTGTAAACGAGAGCGTCGCCGAAAACACGAAAACATCAATTCGGCATCGTTCTCGACAACTTTAAATTTCACGAACAACTTCAAATTTCAGAGAATCATGCATACAAAATTCAGCTCAAACTAGCAGACCAGAGACAGCGCCGGCAATTAGTCCAATGGGTAATGGAGAAAAGTGAAGTCAATGCCAATTTTCCAAAATGTCACCTTCTCTGCTGAAGCGCACTTACGTCTGAATGGCTTCGTGAATACACAAAATTTTCGAATTTGTGGCTCAGAAAATCCTCATGCAATCCATGAGAAACAAATGCACCCACAATGAGCAACTGTTTGGTGCGGATTTTGGTCAGGCGGCGTGATTGGGCCTTACTTATGTGAAGATTGTAACGGCTTCATGAAGGCTACACCTCCTTGAGGACGGGTAGCTACTTTTAAAACTAGCCGTCCTCAGGGTATAGGGTGCTGTTCTTATCTCCTTAATGGTATATTAGAGCCCGACACACATAAATAAAAATAACTAGCTTAAACCAAATAAAATCGAAGTCAAGAACCCAGCACTCTGAAGAGGAGATTGATGATAGATACCTCGTCTATGTCGTAACTTACCCTACCATTGTTAACCATTGTTAATTTTCTGGATAACCCAAATCGACTATGTTAACAAGAACCTAAATATTTCGTGGAATGATTTAGTTAAAACCCTAAAATAACATATTTCAATTAAGTCCTATATTTATCTATCCTATGAAAAGCAATACTTAGCTCACTGAAATAATAGTTTTTGTTTTGTCGTAAACAGAGCGGCAACAAGAAGTATTGAACAGTATAGAGAACTTATTGCACTCTTTTCTTTTTACGCTCTCATGTAGAGAGTCTGAGTAAACGAGGGTATAGGGTGTTGTTCTTATCTCCTTAATAGTATATTAGAGCCCGACACACATAAATAAAAATAACTATGGATAGGAAAGAATCGAAGTCAAGAACCCAGCCCTATGAAGAGGAGATTGTCGTAACCCGCCCAACCATTGATAATTTTCTGGATAACCCAAATCGACTATGCTAACAAGAACCTAAGTATTTCGTGGAATGATTTAGTTAAAACCCTAAAAGAACTTATTTCAATTAAGTCCTATATTTATCTATCCTATGAAAAGCAATATTTAGCTCACTGAAATAATTGTTTTTGTTTTGTCGTAAACAGAGCGGCAACAATAAGTATTGAACAGTATAGAGAACTTATTGCACTCTTTTTTCGCTCTCTTGTAGAGAGTCTGAGTAAAAGAGCATAAACGAATCTTATTCTCTTTATAGAATATTTCAATATAAATGCACCATTTCGACAACGTTATTATATAAAGCAATACAAAAAGCATAAATGTTTCAAAAGGCATCAATGTTTCACATCAAAATTATGAATGGAGCAAGTTATGATAAAAAGAGAGTAATACGTTTTAAATCATTCACCAGGTGTCGCCAATGCTTTTGAGTCATACAATTCGTTCCATGAGTGCTCTATACTATTCAATACTCTTTGGCGACGACGATCTGCTTGTTTGTTTGCTGCCACTACATCAATACCATCATACCGTCATTATTTTCAGGCAGAGACTATTGTTGTACAACGACCACGTATGTGATGCTAACGCTGTGTGTTGTTTGCATGTGTTCACTTTGATAGATTGCCACAAAAAAACATTACCATAAAAGTTTAATAACGAATATTTTCGATCAATAGACTAAACTTTACGTCACAAAGAAACAAAAATTATAGAACATCGAAAAGGTCAAGTAGTGAATTTAAACAAAACAAACAAAAAACAATTGTTAAATTCGCGGAATATGAACGATTTTCTTTTTACAGAATGCAGACTAAATATACGTATGTATTTTCAAATATGTGAACTCGAACTCACCAATATTTCAATTCCGCCAGCAGCAGGCCGGTTGCCATTGCTTAATTTCTGAATTGGAAAGTTAATACAGACTATTCACTTAACTTTCCAAACTGCTTTTTTCAAACTATTTCGAAAAAATATGTATTGATAAATATAAATTCGTAAATTAGCAGTTGACGGTTTCGCTAATCTGTTATCGTCAACTTGCATACGTGGAATTGCAGGTTAAAAATTCGGTTGTTGAATTTCATAAAGCAAAATTGGTTTAAATTAAGCAAAATGATGTTAGTTGACCCTGTTTGCTTGATGAGAGTTTTCCTCCAATGTCTCTAGGTCAATCGCGTTCCGAAATCATCACTGACCAAAAAAAAGTAGTTTTTCATTTTGTCCTCTCCTAATTTCCATGGCTAGCAATGATATGCATATCTGCTCACTATTTAAAACAGTGTTTATGAATACGATACTTAAGATTGCTTCAGTATATCTTAAATCTGCCAATATCTGAATTTTACGATAGTTTATGATTAAGGCCGTATGAATCTATTACCCCTAGAGTTTTAAATAAATGATGCGACTGGTATAAAGTTACAATTGTCGGCTGTTAATATTATCTACTGTTACTGTATTTTCTATTAATGCACCGAATCGTATACTTGGCCACATTTATTCATCCACAAAACATGTCTATGAATTTAGGTTCATCACCCATTTTGTGTTTTTTTTTTTTATTTCATTGCCTATTTGGCGTTGCTTATACGTTTGTTCAATTCAGCGAGAATTAAATTAGTTTATTTTTCACAAAATAAACAATGGACTTCCTTCATTTCCCTATACACCATATCTTGAAAGTAAATGATTATACGATGACTTACGACCCAGGGACACGACTTACGGTGCTTCAAGATAAAGGGGGGTGAAAATAAGTTGGGGTAGCAAAAGAGTGACGAAATGGAAATTCATGGGCATTTCTCTTTCACCTCATTCGTGTTTTGACGTGGCGGAAATGCAAAAGTACACAAAAGTTGATTTGAAGCAATCCCTTAATAAATTTAATCAATAAAACTGCATTTTAAACAGCCCTTGTTCCATAATTTTTTAAATGTTCAATTTTAGATTACAAATAGAAAGCAATATAAGTTTAACCCGACAATGCCCAGAATACGGCCATCTGTGGTGCAGTGGTTACTGTGCATGAGACCTCTTGTACATGAGATCCTGGATTCGATCCCCGCTCTGACCACCTTAACTTTCTTTCGACGGCTGCTACCTTGCTCTGTGTCGGTGCCACTATTGAGTATTTAGCCATTAAAAAAGCTACTCAAAATAACATTCGGAGCCAGTGTAAAACTGTAAACAAACATACCGAGAGCGATCACATCGAATATGCCGCGACGTGCACGTACAACGTGCAGTTTGACAAATTCAACATAATTTTCTTGTAGTGTTATATTACAGTGGGCAAAGAAAACAGTTGTACACTACTCAAGATCAAGAAAATTATAATGCAATATAAAAGTTATTTAGTTTAGTATTTTAATTGTGGCCGTCGGTGGTGCAACGGTTAGTGTGCGCGGCTCTTGTACATGAGATCCTGGGTTCGAACCCGGCTCTGACCAGCTTCAAATTTTCTTTCGGCGGCGGTTACCTCGCATAGTGACGGCGACACTATCGAGTATCTAGCCATGAAAAAGCTTCTCAAATTACCGTTCGGAATCGGTGTAAAACTGTAGGTCCCAATCAGTGAGTGAAAACTGGAAAGCGCACAGCTCAGTGATTGTGAGAAGTTCTCCCCGGTCCCTTCATGGGATGTAATGGGAAACCATTCATTTATTTTTATTTATATAAACTATTATATATATGTATATAATATAAAATATTTATATCCTTCATACTTTTCATATTGTACTTCAATTAATTTGATTACGTGTACAACTTTTTTCTTTGTTGACTGTGTACGTTTTATCGCTTCTCTACGTATACATACATACATAATTTGCAAATACTCGTGGTACCCCAGCTAGCATTTGAATGTTTGTTTCACGATCACGATTGTTTCGCGACTGGATTTCCAATCGTCACCACGATTGTCGGAGCAGAATTATATTTTTCTCTGCTTTTCAGACTTTGTGCTCACGATTTGTTTTTGTGTTTACTTTGTGTCACAGTCTTACATGTAGTTTTCTTATTGTTATCCTACTTCTTCCCGCATACTCCACCGAACTCGTGTTTTGCAAGGAGAATTTAATTATGTCTCTCTGAAATTCTAACGGGTTTTCCAATATCTGCTCAGCAAAAAAAGAAAAAGCAAAAACTTTTTTGCTTCTTTTCATTTGAGTATTTAAGAAGCAAAGAAGCGTACACTTCTGACAAAGTGAAAGAGTCGTGCACGATTGAAAATGCTAGCTGGGACTATGTGAAGTTAACATGATATTTGTAGCTCTTTGCTCTTCACATACATATATATATGTTATCTTTCATTGGTACACATTCCCAGCTAGCATTTTCAATCGTGCACGACTCTTTTACGATCGGAGCCGACGATTAAAGTAATCGTGCGCGATGTCGTATTCCAATCGCGCACGTTCAGAGCAACTGAAGTAACTGTGTCAAGACGGCGACTCTTACTTTGCAATCGTCGACGATGAGCAAAATCCAATCGTCGACGATGAGCAAAATCTTTTTCATTTTCTGCTGAGCAGATATTGGAAAACCCGTTAGAATTTCAGAGAGACATAATTAAATTCTCTTTGCAAAACACGAGTTCGGTGGAGTATGCGGGAAGAAGTAAGACAACAATAAGAAAACTACATGTAAGACTGTGACACAAAGTAAACACAAAAACAAATCGTGAGCACAAAGTCTTAAAAGCAGAGAAAAATATAATTCTGCTCCGACAATCGTGGTGACGATTGGAAATCCAGTCGCGAAACAATCGTGATCGTGAAACAAACATTCAAATGCTAGCTGGGTTTTGCTGCGACTAATTACTCGTTGGTATTTGCCAAACAAACGTTTACTTATCTTTCACTGCATGCGCTCCGAGAGAGAGTGCGCGTATTTGCTCTATCAGACTTCCGAGTTTCACATATGCAGGAAAATGTTATTCGGTGCAAACCCTTAGTGTATATTACTATACAAATTCCAACCACGTTGAAGTAAAAATACATAAACTATGCAAAAAGTATGAAATGCCTTTGAGTGAATTTCTAGCACTTTTTGGTTCTCTTTTACCAGGGTTGCCGACTTGCGCACATCTTCTGGTCGTCTAATTCTAGATCGTCTTCGAAAGAGTGATGCACACCTGTATCATGGGGTATCCGAGAGAGCGATAAGCAACCAGAAGCAAACTATGTGTATATAGTGTTTGGTTGATATTAATAACAGCTAAATTATGTTTTATTTCTCTCTGAGTTTTGTCCAACCAAAGACTAAAACTCAACAGCAACTTGAACTCGATGAAATGGCGTACTACCTCGGCGTCATCAAGACAATGTAAATGGAGGTATAGAAACACTTGTATATTTCTCTATGGTTGTATTCAGAGAGTCGTCAACCGAACCCACATGAATTTACTAAGCGTTGCCAAAAGAGCATCAATACAAATCCCCAGGGTGGTAAGTCATCGTATAAACATACACATATACGAGGAATGCTGGGATGATTTGGTGGTTTCTCTGCCGGCCCTTTTCGGGTTTGTGCGAACATCAACAATGAAATACATTTGTTATGACGGAACTTATTCATTTAAATGTGGGCAGTGAAGGCGAACCACGATAAGGACTTTAGGATATTTTCAATGTTATTTTATGGAACGTAAGTGATAACAGTTACCACGAATATAGAATATTGATGCGAATCATGGAGTTTTATTATATTATCCAATAAAATATCACTTCACAACATTTTTGCTCAATTTGTGGCAAATTGGATTTTTATTATGAGATATTTGGGTTGAAACCACGAATGTGGTTTTAACTTTTGCAACATAATATTTAATTGTATTTGGTCTAATGATGTTAGTGTAATGTAATAGGAAAGAATTATAATCAGAAGGTAAAATCGTTGTATTCTTTATTTAATTAACTTTCGATACAGGACATAAATCTTAAAGTTAAGGTATAGATGTTTTAATTGATTAATTGACTTCTAGGATCAAAATATTTATAAACGAAATTACAATATTAACAATTAATTACCAAATATAAAACATTATTTACAGAAAAAGAAAATTATTGAAAAAGATTCAAATCAAAGTTTACATTATTTGAAGATATAAAGTCGACCTACACCCTCCATTAGTTGAAGAGTCGCAGAACAAAACGTGCATACCAAAAAGTTGGGAAATCCAAGATTATCTTTTTCATCGGACGTCAATAATTTGCTCTTTTATCTCAGCCTTAGAATCCTGCGTACGCTCGATTACACGTGGACGGTCATTTACTCATCCGGTATCGGCTGTTATCGCTGGAGATCTTAAGCGTTTCCTCAGGTCTCTACAGACCCACCCTATATGGCCACGTTCGCCATGATTGTCACCTTTCAATTTTGTTGCTTGCAATAGCGCTTTCGTGAGAATACAAATCACTTCTTTCAGTTCGCTAACGGCGCCTCTCAAATCTTTCGATTTGACTACTGACTACGCTAAAGCAAACGAAACTGTTTCCAGAAATGTAGCTCTTTGTGAGGCAAAAACCGCATATCTAACGTCAGGATCGTTAATGCCTCTATCTTAAATTGCTCTAAGAAAGTTTGGGGTTCTCCAGGATATGCCATCAACACCAAAGGTTCTACCTCGGTTGCGAAGTCCTGAAGTGATTCATTGTGCTTTTGCACTCGTCCTCTTAATTCCATGCGATATAAATCCTTCTTGTGATCGCCACCATACTTGCGTTGTAACGCAGCCAGTATATCCTCGTTGTTGTTACTGGCACTTGTCGCTTACTTTTCGTTGCTGTTCCACAAGTTCTTAATTGCGACCATTTCGAATTGGAATTTAAAAAGGTCGAATGGTGTAGAGCCATCGAAACTATGAGCTTTCAATCTAGTAGAGGCTTCAGAAATTACTCGCACTGGCCCCCCTTGTAACTGAAGTTCATTATTTTTGCTTTCCAATTCGCTTACATAATTTTTTAGTTCCCGTTCGACTTCCTCGAACTTATTTTCAACTTCTTCAATCTTATGCCCCATTTCCTCGAACATATGTTCAACCTTTTCGAACAACTTCGGAGAATTCTTGCAGTTTCTCATTTGTGGCATTTGATGTTTCCTGAATAATTCTAGAATTCTCGCCAAATTTCTCGTTCATAATTCTAGAATTCTCACCAAATTTCTCATTCAGTTTGTCGTTAATTATTCGAGAATTTTCGTCCAATTTTGCAAACTTTTCCATCATGGCCGCAAACATTGTAGAAACATCTACATTACCAGTTGCTTCATGGACGTTAACGAATAAAACTTAAAGAAAATTTTTGTTTTCTTCAAACCAAAAGTAATTGGTTGTATATAAAGTTATTTTAAAAATCAATAAGTCAAGTCAATAAAATCAAATTAAAGTCAGATTGTTCAATACGCCTATCACTCATTCTCTTCGAAATTCAACCTGTAGCTACTATCATGGCTCTCTCAGTCGTTTCCCCGGAAACCAATGTTCTTGGGTATGATTGCAAAGCCGAAACTTAAATGAATTGATGGAAATGCACCACCAGGAGTGGAGCCTGCGGCTTAATTTGACTCAACACGGGAAAACTTACCAGATCCGAACATAAGTGTGTAAGACAGATTGATAGCTCTTTCTGATTGGGACCTACAGTTTTAAACCGGTTCCGAATGGTATTTTTTTGTAGCTTTTTCGTGGCTAAGTACACGATAGCGTCGCCGTCACTAAGCGAGGTGGCCGCCGTCGAAAGAAATTTAAAGTGGCCAGAGCACGGATCAAACCCACATTCTCATGTACAAGACCCGCGCACACATAATGGAAAAAACAACCAAAAATATTAAAACTCCAAGAAAATCCAATTTTACGGGTATTGGTCTTCTGGTAGTCCACTGTCATATCCCGGTGGTAGAATTTGGAATACAATTTCTTGATCATCTCCTTAAAAGAGTAAAAATGTGCCACGCTACCTTTTTTCTCAAAAAGTGCGAAATTAAAAGAAAATATAAGAACGCGAAAAGCAGAATAACAATTTTCTTTTTTTTATGTTATTATTCAAGCTCAATTCCATTATACATGTCCATTAATAAAAACATAGTTTTGAGTTTCGCAAACTGCATTCTTATGATTCCTGGCAAACCGTGTTGCTATTTCAGCTCTAGCGACAGATCTTCATCAGCGGTTATTTGGAATGATTCTACTGAAAAATGCGTCAAACTAAATGCAAACGAAAACTCATTTCAAATGTGAATTTCCAACTATGCAAGTGTTAGAAACAAGGAAAAATCTGAAAAACTTTATTCCATCTCCTGAGAAAAATATTTAGATCGAAGCCATGGTCCCAGGAGAGGAACCTGGTTATTTTGAGTTTTTTCGCAGGCCGTCAAAAAGCAATTTTTTGCGTAATAAGGTTATCTGCGAATTCGGCCTTAATCCAGGCTTAGTGCTTTTCTCCTCTAGAGAGGGTTTAGCCCCGGTCTCGGCGTAGGGCGGTCATTGCCCGGTCGTAGATATTTCCTCGTCTGATGCAGCTTGTTACAAAGCTTTCTGTTAATTACAGCTTTGCATTGGAACACTCGTCTAGAGATGATTGTGGTAGTCGGGGGTGATATTGTGGCAGTCGTATTCAGGATTCTCAATGCCCCTATGTTATGGTAAAAATGTGGTTATTTTGACACCCAGATACCGCACCCCAAAAGTAAAGGCATCATTAAATACGAGCGCAGAATACCTTTAATTTCTGTACCCATACACTGAACTGAAAAGCATCGTCACACGGATGAAAATGTTCATCACCCCAACAACTTTTGTCATCGAAAGTGAGCTAACGTAACGTTTCATTCCCGCTATGAAAATGTGTTCATCCACTGCAAATTGTTCGTTACTGTGGTGAAAGTATGGTTGCTGCTGCAATGAATTTGCTTCATTATTACAACGAATTTGGTTCGTTGCTGCAATGAATATGTTTCATTTATGCAATGAATAAGTATCGTTCTTGCAAGGAATTTGCTTCATGCCTGCAATGAATTTGTTCATTGCTGCCATGTATTTGTTTAATTGTTGCAACGAAATGGAATCACATGTACATATCTATGTATGTCTGTACTTATACTTACATAGACTGTACTTATACTTGTACTTATACTTACATAGAACCACATAATTGTTTTGTTAAATCATGAAAGTTTTGTTGTGTTGAGGGTTCTGATATTCAATGTTAGCGCCAAATCCTCGTGTCATTAAGCCAGTGGTCGCTCTGCAAGCATTTTATTCAACTGCTCTTTTATTTATTTTATTCATTGTAAATTAAATTGTTACTTTTTGTGTTCGTCGTACTTGAAACACTTTGTTTCTTTGACTTCTTAATTTTCGTTGACTTCGACTGCCCGCACAAATGTATATATGACTTTAATTTTTTTCAGAATCCAAATACCCATGCAACGAAAGAGCCGCGACCGAATTATGATCAAAACACGAACATTGTGTTGCGATTTGTACCGTCACGTTTCATCCATGCGACGAAGCGTTTTTCTAACAGTGTACTTTTCTGTACAATTTAATTTTTTTGGGATGGTGTCGTGTTAGCCACACTAACAAAAATCTAACTCATAATACTTTCACATAGTTTTTTGTAAACTATTCGCATCCATTCTGTAAAGGATTTTCCATCATTATTTCTCCTCCTTTTCTGCATGAACTATTACTGTTGTTTGACCTTTTGTGAAGAATGCTTCAAATTCATGTTTCTCAAATCCTGGTAACACAAAAAATTGTAAAAGGCGAACGAAAACCACAGTAAAGTAAAAAAAATATATTCAACAGCAGAACACATTTTTTTCTGGTTTAGAAATTTTTTAAGGGTTTTCTATGGCGAACGGAGGTTAGGTGGATCTAACATCATTATGGTAAACGGAGAACAAAATGATTTTTGTTGTTGAGTTTTCTATTCAGTGGAATTAACATTTTTAATGATGGGAGTTTAACAAACTAAAGTGAAGAAAGTTTTTCTGCGGAAATAATTAGTCAAAGGTAGTGGAAAAGTGTCCGATTGCCTTAATATTTCACCGCAGTGAATAATTTGCATAAGGAGAACAAAATGGTAAATTAAAAAAAAACTTTATTCTACAATGACTCAATTGTTATAAGCGGTATTTATGATGAAGCAATTGCCTTTCTAAGAAAAACAAACTCATGCACACCCTTTGCAACATCTTGCCCCATGATACACCATGTGTCACTACTTTTCCACTCGGTTTTTTTGATAATGCTGCTCGATGTAATCACTCTCGCATCGAAAATACAAGTACTTGCAAATATTTGAATGCAAAATCTTATACGTCCTGAAGTCTGTCTCCTACATCTTGGCATACGAAAAAATATGGTTCTAGTTTTATTGTGATTTTCATTAAATTTTGGCTACATATGTACTCGTACAGTATAAATATGGGTTTTGCTCAAACGATTCCACCGTATTATTGGGAGCAAATCGTGGAATATGATTGTTCTATTTTATCAAAAAAGAAAAAAACACGGGTTTAGGATTTGTGAGCACCTAGGCTGAGGTTGTGGTCTGGTGTGAGCCTCACAAACATTTTTTTAAATGACCGGATGTTTTTTTCTAGCATGTTAGTGTTAAATAATTGTCTCCATGGGCCAGCATGAGAAAGTAATATAAGTTCGCCTAGAGATGCCATAATTTTATTAGGGTCGCCATTTGTCGTAGTTGGCAATCCCGCACCATAAAATAGGATATATTTTCGAGGTCAGTACATTAATTGTATCTCCTACATGCATGTTTGAATGAACTCGTTAAATGAATGCCCTATATAAATATTTTCTCCCAATGGGACCACATTAGAAAATATTTTTCTCCATATTTCAGCCGACATTTACTTTGTACTCGATTTGTATGGAAAACATTTGGCATTCCGTTCATATACAAGTTTAACGAAATATAAAATGAATTTGCAAGTTTGAATGAAACCGCATTATGTTCTGCAATTATTATTTTTGTAGAACCAGAATAAAATTTGGCTTTTGATGTTCAATGATTTAGAAGTAAATGATTAGGTGCTAATGACACCAGATTAAATATATTTATATTTGGTCTGCATCAGAGATCTTAATATTTTTTCCTATAGATTTTGGCCTCCTACATCTGACATTCTTATAAATTTGAGACGCTACAGACTAAAATTGTTGTGCAAATAATTAAGTAAAAAGAAATTATGCGAACTCATGGGCCTTTTTGTTACACGGTACCTGTTCGATTTCTATGAACACATTAGTAAATGTTACATTGGAAAATACAAAACAGCGTTCAATCATATGCTGACGTTTCATGTAAATAATATTAATATTTAAAATCAGTACATGTGTCATTATTATTTTGCTTAATACTCTTTGTTTTATTCCCACAAAAAACAAAGAGAATGCTAAGCGACAGACACATGTACATAAGTATTCGAACCATAGGGTAAAGACATATAGAGTGTGTATTGGTGTGTTGCAGATGGGCGGTTCAACGTTGAAAATATTGCTTTAATAATACAAGATCGAAGCAATGGCTCAAACCATCCAACAATAAATCAGCAACAACATTTCGATTTGTGCGTAAAAATTGTTGTGTAAATACACCACTAATATATACTAACAATAAAATAACAACAAAAACAATAAAATATAAAAACCAAAAATACATATAAATTTCACAGTTTTTCATCAAAACGACATGAAGAATTTAGGTCAACAATTTTTGGAATTCCACCTGGTGTAAGTGAATTTACGTCAAATAACCGCTCCACGAACAGTGTGAAAGGAAATGTCAGATGAAAAACAATGGCAGCGCTATACGTCATTGCTCTATGGACTTAACACTGTACAGACCATAGACGAATATAGTATAGACACATATATTCTCTCAATAAACTAAACGTCATAGGTATGGTTGTAAGTAGACATTGGATGGTTGAAAACATGGGTTCAATAATACCAGATAGAGGCAATAGTAAACAACGTCAAACAAAGAAACGACAACCGCATTTCGTATTTTTATGGCAACCTAGTTGTGTTTAAATACAATACAAATGTATACCAACGACAAAAGTCAACAAAAAAGTGAAAAATACATTTAAATTTTTCAGTTCTACACCAAAACGACATGAAAAAGTCAAGTGAACATATTTTGTAACTCCACCTGGTGTAAGTTAATTTTAAATTTAATTTCTCTCATTTCCAAAATCATACGACGAAGAGTGAAATGAAACGACAGATGAGAGAATAAATGTGTCTATACTACATTCGTCTATTGTACAGACAGGGATACTGCTGCACACATTATTTTATTTATTAATGAGTCAAGGTTACAATATGTAACTGGCCGGAATACGGTAGCACCTAGTAGTATCATTAGGGAGTGTGTCTTGCACTTTTTTTCCCATCCTTGTCTACCTTTATGCTCTTAAATCCTTCACATGGCACGTCCCTAAGGGTCTCCCCTGCAGGTCTTCAATGCTATACATATTGTTCCCAACAGGTTTGACAATTCGGCATTTCAAAAACTTTTTTGCGAATTTCGCATTAAAGTTCTTACCAAAATCACTAAGGACGTGATTCCTTCTAAAAACTTCCTGACCAGGGATAAAGTTTACTTTCCGTGCCCTCTCATTATATCTTTTTGCACTCTTTTCGAACGCCTCATGCATGTTGTGCCTGATTTCCTCGCGTATCAATTCAAGTTTCCCCGTTCTTGGTATATGACAAATTTCCTGATCTGTTAGCGACTTTAATTTTCTAGCTATTTTATAATCTGTACCCTTAGTGTACATTTCGTACCCGAACAGAGCAAAGAAAGGTGTAACTCCAATAGCTGTGTGTACTGAAGACCTTAAAGCACACTCTATCTCTGATAAGTAAAGATCCCAGTCGCGGTGATCCTTCTCCAATAGGTGAAGTTTGAACCGATACCCTACTGGCATCAAATGCCGATTGACGATTTCTTTTGCTCCTTCGGCGAAGTGCTGTGCTACCAGTCATGAGCAAAAAAAAAAAACACAACTAAGGTATATTACCAAATCTTAGTAAAATACCTTTAAAACTTACGAGTTTGGGTCGACTTGCCCACACACAAAAAAAACGAATAAGCTAAATCGGAAGTATGGGGTTTGAAGGATTAAAATATATGGGTGATTGTTCGGAAATTGTCATTTTCTCGTCCTTTGAATTTTCCCACCCTAAAATGGTCGAATGGTGATTAAATTGCGACATGTTCCCGAAGCTACGATGGTACTCTATTATTTCCATGAAACACATTCCATTCTGAACCGTGTAAGTCGGTTTTAGGGAGAAAAAACGGTTCAAAATGTCACAACCATGGCCTGTCCTCCGTATCGAATTCAGGACTTCAGCAGTAATATCCGTCAAGGACGTGGCTTGAAAGAAGTTACCTGCATATATGTTCTATGGGACATTTAGATTTACAATTCTACGCAAAAAATTGGAGGAATATGCACGCCATGGTTATTGAACGGTCCACGAAGTCTGTCCAACAGTTTTGTCAGAATTTTGTACAATTTGTATTCGACTGTGGTGACGCCATCTCCGGGGTTTCAATATGACCCACTTGCTTGCATTTTGGAGTGGAGGGGGTAGTGGCAGTATTTACACCGGCAGAAGTCAACACACGCACATGTATACGAAGGGGAATTCAATTCGAAAAATGTAAAAGCTAAGTCACAAAATAATACGTCACAACCGTTCTCTTATGATTCACATATGCCGTACGATATTTAGGCTTGATTCCCGGTTATGAAAGTAACATTTCATTGCCTGAACTTCATTGTCTTTGGAACTTGTCGAATTCCAAACCGGTCTGGAGCACGGTTAGGTTAAACACTGAAAGTCACAACCGTGGCTGTCACAACCGTGTCATACAGTTTCCAATACTGACTAAAATTGATAAATAATGGTTTCTTCACACTGAATAATTAATGTGCAGTAGGCTGTTGCAAAGACCTGACAACACAGTAGGCTTTTGCGAAGACCTGGCAGCACAGTAGGCTTTTGCGAAGACCTGGCAAAACGAGAGTGAAGTATTTGACATATCTTGTGGCAATCGTCAGTCGTGTGTAGGTCGTGAAAGGTATTAGTCTATTGGCGAAGTTAACTAAATAAATTAGTTAAAACATTCAAATAGTGCGTTTTATTCAATTGATATATATTAGCGGTCATTACAATTAAGTTTCGTTCAGGCAGTCATCGGAATACCATCAATGCTCCATAACTTCGATTGCTTTGGTGTTGTAGTATAGTGATCTTCAGATCATACTTTTGGACCATGATAACATTCAGAAACGTAAAAAAAATGGTACTGCAGACATATTGAGGTTTGGAAAAATTGCTATCTGAAAAATAACAATTTCCGAACAATCACCCATATGCATTAATACAACCAAAAATCTACAATGCAACATAATATTACTCAAGACCTTTTTTTTTTTTTATAATTACTTAATTACTTAACACTGGAGACAATTAGAATCTCTTGTTGACACAATTACACAACACAAAAAACTTTCCAAAAGCACATACAATTCTAAGGGGGTTCCTGTCTATTCTTTTCAGGGATATATATATTGAAGCGTGTGGATTAGTTCATTCATTTTCTCTTTTTTCTTTATTATTATTTTATATATATATATAATGGCCTTATCAGGTTGTCCCAAGGTATACTGAACGACTGACATTACTACCACTTGTACATGAAAACACAAATTCAGAATCTAGGACCACGGCAATTCCACTATGTTCTAACACATGTCAAAAAGATCTCGCGGATATTTAAGGTTCGGTAGTACAACTAACGTGTGTACGTTCGAATTTTCCACACCGGCTACTACTTTCCCCACAAACCTAGATTCTAAATCCTATTGACGCTACTCTAACAAATTAACATTTAAACGAAACTAACAGGTCTTTGACAATAATATCACATTGTGTGGTTCGCATTTGAAGCGATAGATAATACCATACCCGTGGTAGATACCCAGCGGCGGAAGTCATAACTTGGAAGGCCTGAAATCATGACCAAGCAGGCATTGTTTAAAATACGGAAGGCCTTCCCTACACATTACCTCCTCCTTTCTTTTTAACATTGCGTGAGCGTGGGAGACAACGCCTTCTTTGCCCATTGCATAAAAAAGGCCCTAGAAGGCATTTAGTTTAATTTAGTTTTGTTAAACAAAAATAAAATTAAAATAATTTATCTTATCTACATATTTATCTTTTTTAACTACTACATATTTATTTATTAGTATGTATGTATCTATCTTATAAATCTTAAAATCTCTAGATATCTTAATCTTAAAATTTGTATGAAATTTTCCAAATAAATTACGGTTAAAAACAATCGGAATAGAAATTTCTCAAAATTGTAAAAATCTTCTTCTTGGTTATATCTGATGAAAAAATTCATGCATTCCGCAGGCCTTCTTTTAGGATGGCATTACAAAAAAAACATTCCGCATGCCTTATTTGTGGAAGGCCTTGCGACTTCAGCCGCTGGGTATTGTGTGCGTATTTAAGCTTACGTTTATGTGTTAGTAACACATCCATATACATTTTTAAAGGATTATGTAATTCCTGCGGAAAGACTATTACATTAGCAAGCATGTAAATATAAAGCTAAACGGCTTAGCAGTTGTTCGGGAAATCGCATTTGACTGTCATATTGGGTCATGTATATAACTCTAAAATTACGGGCATACGGATATGCATGGATATTTAGTGTTGTGATGGTTATGGCAAAGTATTGTTGTGGATGTTTTCGCACAAGTAGGATTTCTGATACTTCTCGCTTAGTTGAGGTCTGTTTATCCCTATAATGTGGGATAATATTCCTAAATACTTGTGGAGAAGGGAGCTGATGATATGCCTTGGTGGGCATTGAAATAGCTATATTCCCATACATGCACCACAATAATCAATTTCACATTATTTTTTTTTCATAATATATTCAATGAGAATTTACTTTTTGATGTAAAAGTATTTTTTCATACAAAAAGAATATAAAATCTTAAAGATCGAATAATAAAAACAAAACCTGATGTAACGCCTCATTAAGCGTAGTACGGAGCTGTAACTAGATATGTATAGTATATGGCAGGAGTGGGCATAGGCGACCCTTTGTTGATTCTTGAGCGGCCCACGATAATAATTGGAAGCCGTTTAGGATATTCTATTTTTCCATCATATTTTATTATACGAGTTCACTGCTAAAAGTGCATTCTTAACAAAACTAAATCATAGTATTTGTTGATTAATAGATCTCTTTTTTGGACAACAACACTGAACGGAAAAGCATCGTCACACGGATGAAAATGTTCGTCACCCCAGCAACTTTTGTCATCGAAAGTGAGCTAACGTAACGTTTCATTCCCGCTATGAAAATGTGTTCATCGACTGCAAATTGGTCGTTACTGTGGTGAAAGTATGGTTGTTGCTGCAATGAATTTGCTTCATTATAGTAACGAAATTGTTACGTTGCTGCAATGAACGTGTTTCATTATTGCAATAAAGAAGTATCGTTCTTGCAAGGAATTTGCTTCATTGCTGCAATGAATTTGTTCAAACGAATTATTACATCCAAAGTTCTGACAGGACTGTTCCGAAATATACAACAGCATGTTTGAGTGAACACTAGGGATGCTAAACGGGACTGATTTTACAAAATTTTTCGGGATTCTATTTTTAAATTTTTTTGGAACAGGTCTATTTTACGGCTTAAATAAATAAATAAGTGGTTTCCCGTTACATCCCATGAAGGGATTAGGGAGAGCTTCTCACAACCAGTGAGCTGTGCGCGTTATAGTTTTAATCTCACTGATTGGGATCTTCAGTTTTACACCGGTTCCGAACGGTATTTTGAGAAGCTTTTTCATGGCTAAATACTCGATAGCGTCGCCGTCACTAAACGAGGTGACCGCCGTCGAAAGAAATTTAAGGTGGTCAGAGTAGGGATCGAACCCACGTCCTCATGCACAAGAGCAGCGCACACTTTGCACCACCAGCGGCAATATTTTACGGCTTACACTCCAAAAAACAACCACAATTGGGGTAGAATACGTTATTCTAAGCAAAAAAAGTAAAATAACAAAATCGGGCAAATGCATAGTTTCGGATTTACGGGCCTCAAAATTTCGGATATGTGAGGGGGTTAAAAAATTATTTAAAAAACAAAAATTATTTAAAAACAATTTTTTAAATTTTTGTTTGACAAACGAAACAATAACTAAGCGACTGGTCGCACAAGTACAAATTACACTGAACGTTCTGGACGGCCGATAGAGGTCAATACACCCGAAAATGTCGAAAAAATCCACAATCTAGTGTTGGCCGATCGAAGAGTAAAAGTGCGTGGGATTTTTGATGCCATAAGCATTTCATATGGCAATGTGGGTTCAATTTTAAAAGATCAGTTGGGTTTAAGAAAGCTGTCTTCAAGATGGGTGCCGCGGTTGCTATCAATTTACCATAAACGTAATCGTGTGAAAACTTCAAAGAATTTTTTGGAGTTGTTTAACCGCAATTCGAAGGGGTACCTCATCCGCCATATTCTGCGGATTTAGCCCCCTCCAACGATGAAATTATTGATCAAACAAATGCCTATTTTATGGACCTCGAAAAATCCTATTTTTTGGAAGGGATACAAAAATTAGAGAAACGTTGGACTAAGTGTATTGAACTAAAAGGAGATTATGTTGAAAAATTAAATTTTTTTTTGCAAGAAAAAGACTGTGTTTTATTCAAAAAGTCACGGACTTATTGATTCGCCCGAATTGCTGCCGCCACTTCGTATAAAATTGGGAATTGCCAAGAAATTCATAGAAATGACCGTCAAAGATAATGAGGAAGCGTTTGACTGTCGGGAAAACATCTTTCTAAAATTTAGCAATGGCAAAATTAAAAAAGGTATTGTTGTCTATTTCAATATTTTCATATCTATGGTTGTTAAATTCGGCATATACGCATTGCTATTAATTTTTCCCAAATGATGTTTTACTTTCAACAGGAGTTCTCAATGTGCAGGCTATAAACTAACAATGCAAAATCGTGCTGGCGTACAACCACCGGAGAGCATTAACAGATATAGTCGATGGCGTTTTTAGGAAATTATCGAGTACAGCCGGACGAAACAAAGAAATTGTTGAAAACAATGCTCAATTACTGTCATAACATCAACGCATCTATTGTATTGAAATTACATTTTCTGAATCACCACTTTGATGAGTTCTTACGCGAATTGACCACCGAATCGGACGAACAAGGAGAGCGATGCTATCAGGTCACCATGCCAATGGAAAAACAATAAAAAGGAAAAACCCTGGATACAGTGCTTGCAGAAGTTTATGGTGGAGTCATGAAGTAGCCCAATATGAAGATGAAGTCGCGGACACCGAAACCGCAGAGGACGATAGATTTGTAGGACACACCGAAAGAAATGTGCTATCAAGCTCAGATGAAAATGATTCAGATCATGGACGTGAACCAACAACGAAAAACCCCTAAAGCCCCAATTTCACCGGCTTCACCGAGAGCATCAACTTCAATGGATATTGATTAATTTATCTTTTTTGCCTTATGCTACATTTCTCGAAAATACAGCTGGAAAATTAACCCTTTCCGTGTTTTGACGTCATACGGCAGGTGGTTTTTGAAGGCTCCCATATTTATTAGACTAGTTTAGCATCACTGAAAAATGGGTTGAAATGAACCGTAAAAGAGATCCGGAGTAAGAGGACTCGTTTGGAAAGGAACCAAAAGTGTTAACTTTTGGATGAGGTTACGAGAATGTGTATGTTTATAAATTTTTTATATTCTTATAAAAAGATATTTCACTGAACCCTCTTTGGGACAGCAATTTCCTGAGAACCGGAACCTTTCCCAATAACCGGTTCTTGTCGGAACCGGACTCTACAGATAATTTGTATATCTATAAAGTTTTATATTCTTATATAAAGATATTTCACTTCAGCCTCTTTGGGGCAGCAATTAGCTGAGAACCGAAACCAGTCCAAATACCCGGTTATTCTAACAACTTCTTCTCTTCTTAAATTACGTGGAACCGCACATCACATTAATTCTTGGGAAATTATTCTGATTGTGGTTGTTTGTAGCTTATTGTTTAAAGATTTTAATTGATCAGTCATTAATTGATCGATTGTATGAAAGATTAAACAAAACGTTATACGCCGCCGCCGCTGCGCCGATTTCTACGTAATATAGCGGCGGCGTGTCAACAAACTCAAAAAACAGCGGCAAAAATCCACTCTGGACAAAAATCCGGCAGTTTTAAAACTTTACTAAAATATGGACTTTTTAGGTGGGAAAAGGGGCATTGTAAACAAAATATTTTACTACATTGCCTAAGAAATTTATAAAAATTGATTTTGCAAAAGTGTGCAGTAAAGTGCAGTTTATTAACTGTATTTATTATTGAATCGAAACAAATCTGATAAGGCAGTTGTGTTTTTTTCTTTCTAAATTTGTATGATGCCGTATGGCATCCATTTTCTTTAAAGGAACTAAAATTCTGGTACATACGAGTATTGATGCCACATTGCATCATAAAAAATTTACTTATTTTCTGAAAGGCTACTTATCTCAAGAAAAGAAAAGGTATTATTTTATTTTTAAGAAAAGGTACTTTGAAGAAAAGGAATGTTTGTAAGAAAAAGTATTTGTTTTAAAGAAGGTATTTTTTTTTTTTGAAGAAAAGTTTTTTTTAAGAAATCGGAATTTTTTTTTAGAATTGGTCTTTTTCAAGAACAGGTACAATTTTAAAGGTAGGTACTTATCTCAAGAAAAGTTATTTTGTTTTACTCTCTTTAAAGAAAAGGCAATTTGTTGTAAGATAACGTACTTTTTTAAGAAAAATTACTTATTTAAAAAAATTACTTTTTTTAAGAAAAGGTACTTTTTGTAACAAAATTTACTTTTTTAAGCAAATGTTCTTCTTTAAGACAAGGTACTTTTTTTTAAGAAAAGGTACTCTGATTAAGAATATGAGTAGGAATTATTTTGAGAAAATTTAAATTTTTTAAGATAACGCACTTATTTAAGAAAATTATATTTATTTATACTCCTTTCACTTTGGTTTTTCTAAATTTACTTTTTATTCGGTTCAAAACTACAATATGTAATAAACTGGCTCCACCTAGAAAATTTCCCGTAAAACAACAAATTTCTCCCCATATGTTAGTCTAGCGGTGGTGCAATGGTTAGTGTGCGCGGCTCTTGTACATGAGATCCTGGGTTCGAACCCGGCTCTGACCACCTTCAAAAAAAATTTCTTTCGGCGGCGGTCACCTCGCATAGTGACGGCGCCACTATCGAGTATCTAGCCATGAAAAAGCTTCTCAAATTACCGTTCGGAATCGGTGTAAAACTGTAGGTCCCAATCAGTGAATGAAAACTGGAAAGCGCACAGCTCAGTGATTGTGAGAAGTTCTCCCCAGTCCCTTCATGGGATGTAATGGGAAACCATTTATTTTTTTTTATGTTAGTCTAGACACAAACCAAAACAAAAGTAAGAGTGTAAGAGTAAGTGTGCTGTCAAATGTAATTCCATACTCAGGGTTGTATTTCATTGATTTTCCAGCCTTGCACTTTGGCGTTTCTAAATTTACTTTTTATGGGGTTGAAAACTACAATATGTGTTAAACAGGCTCCACCTAGAAAACTTCCCGTTAAACCAAACCAAAAGTGCCCAATATAGTTGACAATAATGGGTTGTAATAAAGTAATTAAAAAAAGTTGTTTAAAATTTGTCCATTTAGCCCCCATCCCGCAACGTGCGATAAAGAACTTCGTTCCTAAATATTTTTTTACCACCAACCAGTACAATTGGTGCCATATGGCTACTGTGGAGTCAACATTTTGAATTTTCTGTTAAATGTGTGACAGCATTTTTTGCTCTAGGTGTGTGTGATAAAGCGATAGCAAATAATTTCCCAATATTTAACTATTTTTAATTTTCAAGATGTAGTTTCGTGTTTTTTCGTGCCACAGTACTCTCGACTTGCACGCATTCGACACGAACGATATATTGCTCTGCACAAACACGAACGATGCACGCAAGAAATGCAAATTTCATGCACGAACACATCGTGCACACGCGTCGCACAGCAAAAAGCACGGCCCCAGCCCACCTCTATTTCCAACCATCAATCGAAATAATAAATTTCATTGATTCTTGTAGAAACTGTTCTCAATGGAAAATTATTTCTGATAGAAAAACAGATATTGTAGCGAATTATGATTGAAAACCAACAAAAATGTAGACATTTTTCTTGTTCTTATATTTTGTTCTAAATTTCCGATTTTTTTATCAAGTTTTGAGCTGTGCGCGAGCCCATTTCCGCTGCCATTATTCTAGAACTAGAAAAGCGCACAGCTCACTGGTTGTGAGAAGCTCTCCCCAGTCCCTTGATGGGATGTAATGGGAAACCATTTATTTTCTAAGGCTGTTATTATGCAAATAAATCATTCACCACTCCAAGGAGTTGTTGCACAGTGTAATAAGACCAATAGTTAAGCTTACTGCTCTTCCTACTAATTACTTAATTTTGTGACGCTAATTATAGTATGATGGTTAAAACAGAAAGGTACACGCAAAGAAAAAAAAGCGTTTATTGCTTGGTTGCCGCAATAATACTCTGATTGATTTGTACTAATTTGTTAATCGCAATTGTTCATGCAGTTCTCCCAAATAAACTCATATATCGCAAATGTGTATCATGTTGTTGCAAACGAATTCTCGTTTGCATCAAATGCGTACAAAATTACATTTGCCTCAAATTAAATGTTTGCCATAACTGAAATTATCCATTTTTCTAAAGAGTGCACACATTACGGAGAACGTAAATTTCTCTCATTCTGCCGATTGTATACACAGTCTCTTATCCACTCGTTTGGCATATACACTCACACATACACATAAAAGTGATCGCATGCACAAAAACGAATGCTGATCCGCTTCGAACTCGTTACGAGTCCGTAAAAATATAAAAAAGCGAATCAGTTAAATTTCGATTTAGCGGATCCGCCTCTAACCCGTTACGAGTCCGTAAAAGCATAAAAAAGCGAATCAGTGAAATTGTGATTTGGCGAATCCGTCTCGAACTCGCTACGAATCCGTAAAAATATAAAACAGCGAATCAGTGAAATTGCGATTTGGCGGATCCGCCTCTAACCCGTTACGAGTCCATATAAACATAAAAAAGCGAATCAGTGAAATTGTGATTTCCAAAGGTACGATAATATAAGGACCAGCCAATATTAACAGTGGAGGACGTCGCTAAGAAGTTTTTCCACTACGCTCATGATGGTATTTCTAAAAGAATCAAATATACCAAATAAATTAAATTTAAAATTTGGATAAAATTCACGTGCAAAACATTAAAATCTTAAATGCCCAATAATTAGAATTCCTATTAATGCAAATGGCAACTCAGATCGAATCCGTTTCCCATGCACAAAAATTGATAAAAACGAATCCGTCGCGAATTCAGTTGATTTCCAAAAAACGAATCCGAAACGGATTCGCAAATAAAGTTCGTTACGACTTCGAGACGGATCCGAGAAAGTACATACGAGAAAGTTTCATACAAAAACGAATTCGTTATGAGTTCGTAACGAATGTCCGTTTCGGACAAAATGTCGGCAGAAACGAATCCGTTTCGAATTCGTATGGCACATTGGGATGCCAATATATCTTGGATGGACAATTGACGCGTTGTGGTTTGCTGCGCTTTTAGTTGTTATTTGAATGCGAGGCGAGACAGACAGAGAGACGTGTACAAATGGACAAAAATTCCAACTTTTTTTAAAACAAACTTTATGGGTAAAACCAAAATCATCAAAGTTGTAAATTTAAACCAAAAAGAGCTTATGGAAACCATAAATAAAAGTTTTAGTTACAACTCGGTTGTTGTAACCGAAAGTAAAGTTGGGGGAAGCGTTTTTCGTTTCTCGAAACGTTTTTTCGCGCAAACGTTTTTGTTTTGTTTAGAGCAACTTCAACTCGGTTGCTGTAACCGAAGGAACAGTTGGTGGAACCGTTTTTCGTTTCTCGAAACGTTTTAATTTTTCATACATTTACTGCAAACGTTTTTCATTTCGCCCAATCGAAATGACAGAATTTCGTTTCTCCCAACTACAGTCCCCAAAAGAACTTCAGTTATCTGAGATTTCGTTTGGGAGGAACGAGTTTTTTCTTTGCGAGTAACATCCAGGAATTTGCGTGGGAAAACCTACGTTGCATTTGCCTTAGGGTATTCCGTGTGTGCATTTACTCTACTTTTGTGTCGCAGATATTTGAAGCTGAACCCTCCATCTAGGTAATATAATTGCACAATCACTGATAATGATTAGGTAATTATAATCCGATTACACATCATTTCTGTTCACTAATAGGTATAAATTAATTTGTAATTGCTACAGATAACATTCGTTACTAGCAAGCCAAAGCATCAAGTGTTCAAACCTTATATGTCAGATATTTACCCGCGACGTTGAAATGGAATTTGTTCCATTATGTTTACAATTAATTATAATAACAAAAACATCATCTGGACTAAACTATGGGAAATACATGAATGTCAATCGTTATCAGCTGAAACAAATTGAGGGTTCTATGGATTCGACAACTGATCCATGTGAGAATTTCTATCAATATGCTTGCGGTAACTGGGGTAATGTGCACACGGATGTCTCGAAATACCATGATCATTATGGTATGATTGAGTACTACACCAACAAGGAAATGGCCAAATTGTTGGCATCAGATAAGAAAACAGTGATGGTAACTGAGGAACCAAAGTTTGTGACCACAGTTCGAGCTTATTACAAGTCATGTGTAGCTTTAGAGAAACAGCGTCTAATGGAGTATCTAAAATGGTTGGAAGACAATGAACACATCAATATGATGTTGACAGAATCACAGATGAAAAACTCTAGCGTCGATTTGAATTGGGTGAAACATTTAGCGATTATGAACAAGTACGGGTTAAGGGGAATCTTCCTGGAGGAGGAATATTTCGAAAATAATGGGACATTAGAGCTTAACTGGCCTTTAAGAGATGAAGCCTTTAAGAAACTAACCTTAGGTCAGTTTGGCATCTTAACACGGACTACCTTTTTCATGACAAATATAACAGGGTTCAGCATAAAATGGGCAGATGTGTCAATATTTGAAAACAATCTGATGAAACTTCAGGTTTTGGCAAATGACAACAACAGAACGTTCACAATGAGCAATCTGTCCGAACTTCCCTGGCTTTATCGTTATGTTAATATGTTGCTGCAGAATACCCAATTTCCAGACCAAACAAATGGCCCAAAAATATTTGTCAAAGATATAGATTACGTCAAACAGCTTTATGATTTCCTGCAGCAATATAATCAACAATTCCTATGTGAATATCTAAAAATCAGATTTTTGTGGCACTTGCTCCTTACATCCTATACAACAAATATTACTCCCAAATCGTGTGCTCTTAAGGCCCGTAAATATATGTATTTAGCAACTGACTATCTGTTTGAGCGCCAACACGTGGATTTGGTTGAAAGCATCCCAAAAATCAACACCATGTTCTCCAATATCAAGCATCACTACTCCAAGATCTTGTTGGCCAATCCGAATGGTTTTAACTCCACCGTGATGGAGTTTCTTTTACACAAACTAAATAGCACAAAACTAATGGTGGGTCTACTTCCCCGCATCAATACCCAGCAAACATTGGAAGACTTGTACAGAAATTTAAATATAAATGAAAGCACGAGTAATAGTTTCTACTACAATCAAATGCAAATGTTAAAATACAAAGCTAATTCAACGCATCTTATGCGGATACAAACAGCGGAAGAACCGTCCAAATATTTCGAACATACTAAGAGATTATCACCATACTACATTAGAAAATGGAATATAGTTGTTCTGCCAATAACAACGCTACAGCTGCCCATCTACGATGCAAATTTAGCCGATTTTTTCACATACAGCTCGCTGGGCTATGTGCTGGGCCACGAACTCACTCACGGCTTTGATACAGTGGGTACGAAACGAGGTCTTAATGGTCAGGTACTTGATGTCTACCACGAAATGATAAATTCAAATCCAAAGTTTCAACAAAATCTGAGATGTTTACTTCGTCTCAATAACAGCGGAATCGATGAGAAAATATCCGATATTACAGGACTCCGAGTAGCATATCAGACTTACTTTGACTTGCAGCCAAACGCACGCCTTACAGCAGTAAAGGTTAATGGTATGAATTTGACATTGAGCAAAGTATTTTTTCTGAATTATGCCCAATTCAGATGCAGTTCATCGAAAGATATACCGTTTCAGGATATATCGCATGGAACTCATGAGGATCGTATAGTAGATGCGCTCTCACATTTTCCAGAATTTATTAAGGACTTTGAGTGCTCCACGAATACGGGTATGCATGTGCTGAAGACTTGCCAGTTGTGGAGAAAATAATGAATACATAAAGAATATATTCATAGATTTTGTACAAAATAATAGGAAAAACACTCAAACTTTTTAAATTCAAATAAGTCAATACAGTTACAAATAACTAGCAACCCCGTCAGACTTCGTGCTGAATTCTAGTATTGTGCGGGGGGGGGGGGGGGATAATAAAAATATAGCCTATAGCACTCCGCAATAAGGTAGCATTCTGCTGGTGAAAGAAGTTTTAAAATCGGTTTAGAACATTACACCCTACATACAAACTCACAAACACTTTCTCTTTGTAATATTAGTATAGATTGAAAATTTGAATTCGAATTTTATCTTGTCAAAAATTTATTAATAAAAAATCTGAAGGCAATATGTATTTTATTTTTTCTGGTTCCAATAAAGTAGATTGAAAAATGTATTTTTTTTATTGGATTTAAAATAGATTCAAGCTATAATTTATATTAATTGTTTTCAATGAAAATGCATTTTTATTCAAAGTTCCTGAGGAGAAATAAAAAATCACATGAAGTGACAGGGGACACCCGGTTGGAATGAAGTTCCTTTCGCTATATATTACGTACTAGTTAGTTCCAACACGCCTAAGGCGCCCGTTGAAAAATATGATAATTTAAATGGATCTTTAAGAAAATGTACTTTTTGTAAAATGATAAATTTTACTTAAGAACCATTTTTTTTTACGAATGTGTAGAAATGCCATAACAATTTGAATTTTTTAACAAAGAAGTACTTCTTTTAAGAACAGGTACTCGTTTTTAGAGAAGTTGTATTGTTGTTAGGAAAAGTTCAATTTTTTAAGGAAACGTACTTATTTTCAGAAAGGCTACTTATCTCGAGAAAAGAAGAGGTATTATTTTCTTCTTATTAAAAGGTTATTTTAAGAATATAAACTTTTATAAGAAAATTTATTTTTTTTATTAGAAGGTATTATTTTGAAGAAAAGGTTTTCTTTAAGAATGAGAATTTTTTTTAGAATTGTTTTTTTTTTTCAAGAAAAGGTACATTTTTAAGTAGGTACTTATTTCAAGAAAAGACATTTTGTTTCACAAAAAATTTACTCTTTAAAGAAAAGTTATTTTTTTAAGAAAAGGCAATTTGTTATAAGACAAAGTACTTTTTTAAGATAAGGTCCTTATTTAAAAAACATTGCTTTTATAGGAAAAGGTACTTTTTGTAGGAAAATTTACTTTTTTTAAGCAAAGGTACATTTTTAAGATAAGGTATTTTTTAAGGAAAGGTACTTTGTTTAAGAATATGAATTAAAAAAAAAAAGGTTTCCCATTACATCCCATGAAGGGACCGGGGAGAACTTCTCAGAATCACTGAGCTGTACGCTTTCCAGTTTTTACTCACTGATTGGGACCTACAGTTTTACGCCGATTCCGAACGGTAATTTGAGAAGCCTTTTCATGGCTATATACTCGATAGTGTCGCCGTCACTATGCGAGGTGAGCGCCGCCGAAAGAAATTTAAAGATGGTTAGAGCAGGGTTCGAACCCAGGATCTCATGTTCAAGAGCCGC
Source organism: Phaonia tiefii (assembly GCA_963931995.1). Taxonomy (NCBI): domain Eukaryota; kingdom Metazoa; phylum Arthropoda; class Insecta; order Diptera; family Muscidae; genus Phaonia; species Phaonia tiefii. Next base: position 119,395,644 of record OZ008369.1, on the reverse strand, counting down.
ACACACTAACCATTGCACCACCGACAGCCACTTAAAAATATGAATAGGTACTTTTTTTTGAGAAATGTACTTTTTTTTAAGAAAAGGCACTTATTTAAGAAGATTTTCTTTTTTAATCTTCTTTCACTTTTGCTTTCCTAAATTTGCCTTTTTTGGGTTCAAAACTACAATATATACTAAATATTGGTTACAGGCTCCACATAGAAAGCTTCCCATTAAACAATAAATTTCCCAACATATGTGAGAGATTTCTTAGTCTAGACACAAACCTAAGCAAAAGTTCATGTAATTTTGATATTGGGTAATGTTGATTGGAACTCCATTTTTAAAGGAAAATTAGTATCGCTGTGTTATGGTGAGTTTCTAGACACTGTCCTAAGTATCTGTAGAGAAAATATTCCATACAAACAAGTTAAACTTTATAGGAAGTCTTGGTATACAAAAGGTGTGTAGACATTAAAAAATCTAAAAAATAAATTTCATAACCGTTTTCTTGAAACCGGTAATCCTGAAGATGAGGCTAAATCTAGTCATTATCAGCGTGAATTTAATTTTTTAAATAAATTTCTATATAAGCAGTTTATGACTGAAAAAGAGGATGAAATAAAAAAACAACCCTACAGCATTTTGGTCCTTTATCAAGTCTAAAAAACGGGTATCGGATATCCCGTCTGTTGTTAAATATGGTGATGAGATTTCGAAATCTTGTAAGGAAGCTGTGAATATGTATTTAAGTCCAGCTTCAACTCTGCAACGAGTAATGCATTAAATTTTTCTGAATCATTCACCATACTGTACATAGGTTATATGGTGGTCACTGAAGACGAGGTTTTTGATGGAATAATTGAAATCAAAAATTGTTTCAAATCAGATGCTGATATTTGTTAAAAAAGTGCGCATCTTCTATTACGGTGGCACTCACGTATATTTTTAATTTATCCCTTAGTGAAGGCGATGTTATTGATTGATGGAAGTCTGCTACAATCACACCAATTTTTAAGGATGGGAGAAGGGATGATGTAACTTGTTACAGACCGATCTCAAAGTTAACCTGTGTGTCCAAAATTTTTGAACGAGTTGTTTATAAACGTTTGTATTTTGTCACAAAGTCATTTATTTCCCTGAATCAGCATGGATTTTTTACTGGTAGACTTGTTACAGACCGATCTCAAAGTTAACCTGTGTGTCCAAAATTTTTGAACGAGTTGTTTATAAACGTTTGTATTTTGTCACAAAGTCATTTATTTCCCTGAATCAGCATAGATTTTTTACTGGTAGATCAACTTTAACAAATCTAACTATATTTACTGAATATTGTATTTTGGCCTTTGAACAAGGAAGCCAAGTACAGGCAATCTAAGGCTTTCGAGAAAGTGCTCATAGTATTCTCTTTTTTAAGCTAGAGCATTCTACTTTGTTATTGTGGTTAAGTTCATATTTTTCTGGTAATGTCTGTAGAGTAGCTATTGAAGGGTTTCAATCTACTCTATATTTGCAAACATCTGGTGTTCCTCAGGGTGGCATCTTAGGACCACTTTTTTTCATCCTATTTATAAACGACATTTCATCATATTTCACTAAATCTAAATTTCTTTTATATGCTGCTGATTTAAAAATATTTTTAAAAACGGACTCACTGCGGGATGCTCTTGATCTGCAAATTGTCTTAGATCACTTAAATGAATGGTGTCTTTTGAATGACCTTCCTCTAAATCTCTCTAAAAGTGTACATGTTTCTTATTTTAGGTCTCATTATCCAATTCAGTTTGTTTTCAAAATACTTAACTATCAGGCCTGTTCTGATATCACGGTGATTTGTAGGTGTTCTGAAAATGACGTGATTTTATACTTTTCGGCGTTATTTTATGTTTTCGAAATCACCAAGCGAACAGCTGATTTTGATGTTTGCTTTGCTTTGTTTCTCATTTTCTTTGCTTCCCAACATGTTTTTGTTGTCATGTTTAATAAAAATTTGCGAATTTGTGGAAGATATTGGAAGAATTTGAAATGCCTAGAGCTTTATTATTGAGATTTCTTAATTTAAAAAGAAGGCAGTTAAAAACTGAGCGCGACTTGTCAAATCCAATGGAAGTGAATGAAACATCGTAAATTAACATTACTTTCATACTAGTACATTTCTTCTTTATTTGCTTTATGGTAATGGTTTTAGCTTCATATCACTTTATCGGCTTAATAAGACGGCTTTCAAAATGGTACTGGTGAAAGTAGCACCGCACATACCGCAGAGTGCGCTTCCGGAAACTATTCAGCTGGCAGCTGCAATAAGATTTATGGCGGTGGGATCGTACCAAGGCGTAATAGCGAACGATACGAATATAAGTTTGGGTCGCTCCACTTTCTCCAAGGTCTTATGAAATGTAATAGAATCATTAGACGACACTTTGTGTCCTACATGTATACATATATCATTGAGTGAACAAAGTCAAAGCGCCTCCAAAACCTTTTTCGATCAACAGTTTGGTATTCCCGGCGTAGTTGGATGTGTTGATGGAGCTCTGGTCAAAATTATGAAGCCACCTTCTGATCATTCTCTGTATTTCAGCAGAAAAGGTCATTACAGCCTAAACGCTATGACTGTACATTATAATCATTGGTAAATATGGGTACCTAATAATTCATATATTTATTTAATTTCAGATTTGCGAAATGCGCATTATGGCCACAGATGCATGCAGACCTGGATCATGTATGTCATGATTCCTTTGTTTGGAAAATGAGCGATGCACAAAGGCACTACCATGAAATGTATAGTAGAGGTGCTCGGAATTGGCTCTTGGGACATTCAGTGTACGGTTTAACGCCATATAAAAACCCTCAATACGGTAACGTCCAACATTTATATAACCAACGACACGCTTCTGCAAGAAATATTGTGGAAAGAACTATTGGCGTTCTTAAAATCCTTTTTGGATATCTTCAAAGTACTTTGATGTATATACCGACCAAAGTGGTAAACATTATAAATGTGTGCTGTGCGTTACATAACATGTGCAAGCAGTGTTGCCGTTTGAAAATTTTTTTCCGACCAAAATTTTCCCAAAATCCGAATAAAATCGCCTGCTTCCGACCAAATTTGAAAATTTAATTAATATTTGTGTTTTGTGATGTACATTTTATTTAATATTTAAGTAAAATAAAGATTTCAGATATAACATAGATGCATTGAAGAATTCAGACATGTAAATTAATATTTATGTAATGTAATTAATAATTAAATACATTAAAATTGTAAATTGTAAGTAAAAAAATTTTATTCAGTCTTTTTAATATATGGGCAAATCCTGCGTTGCGGACGCTACGTTCGGACGCATTGTATCTTCATAAAAAAAATAACAGCAGCAATATTCTAGAAGGGCATGCACTAATAACAAGCATTATCAAGTAGCTATCAGAAAAATTATGTATATCTTTTAAAATCTCTATCATATGAAAAATGTTGGTATTTTAATAAGCGTTCGGACGCTACAGTAAATGGAAGTGACATTGAGGTTGCGGTAAAAAATGCCAGATTTCTGCGAATATATCGCAGATAGAAAAAAATGTTATAGGAACAGATTTTAGGAAACTAATTCTGATTTCCAAAAAGTCGTACTTCTAAATAGAATTCTTATTACTTACGGTAGAGTAGGCCCCTTTGCATGTTCGGACGCTACGTTGCGGACGCTTCAGTTTTTTCCATCGAAATCAAACACTAAAATTTCTTTAACATTTTAATTCCTCCGTTTGTTTATATGAAAAGTAAACCATCAAAACTTAAATGCAACAAATAATATATTATGTATGGAAAATATAATGAAAAAGAAAACGATAAATATATCTAAATGTTTACAGGGCTCTTTTGTGAAACAGCGGTGCGTGCCACGTTTATATATTTTGCATTTAAGTATGAAAAATGATGCAAAGATTTCAAGCCTTTAATATTTTTTGTCTTTAGCCATCGAATTTGTAACGATTGAGTACTGTTATAGATTTTTTGAGAATCTATGTATTCTATTTTAATGCCAGAAATATTATTAGCAGCGCAAGTGTAAAAATCAGAAGCATTATTAAGAATAACGTTTTGTGTTCTAACAATCTCCCATACTGTTCTTTTCCCAATGGCACCGATTCCATCGACCGCTCCTTTACCATGTGAAGTGGCGAAAAAAGTCCACTCAAACTCATTTATACGTAATTCTTTAACCAATTCTGGAATGCTGCTCAAAATAAATTTATTTTTAAATAGGCTGCTACAGCCGTCCGAAAACATTAATATTTTTGAAACGTTCTTACTTCTTTTAATTTGTGAAACGATTTCAGTAATAAAGCAGTACACATCGTATTTATTATGGGATAGTTTATCGCTAATGATGGCGAAAGACATTTTTTCTTTATAAAGCCATGCTACACAAGTAAAGAGCGTAACTTGAGTATAGGTGAAATGAGCCGACTGTATTTCATTTTGGTTTAGGGGTCTATAATTTTATGCAAAGTCCACTTGCAAAATGAGCTCCCCTGGCTTTAAATTTTTCTTTGCACACTCGAAATATCTTTGTTGCGAACTTTTGATAAAGCAATGCCTTTTAAAAAATGGCATCTGTGACTGCAATTCAAAAGTTAGAGTTTCTAATGATGCTTCAGAGTGAGTCAAAACCATTCTATTCTGTACTAGTCTCCACTGCGTCCATTTAATAGTGTCTTCCATCTCATTTCAAAATTTTAAAGGGATGATATCATGCTCAACATTCAGTAAGCAATCATCACATTCATTGTTCATGCACACCTCATTATCAACGTTGCAACAAATAAATTTTAAAAATTGGTCAAACTTAGAGGGAATCGAAGGAATTTTCTTAGAGACCGTCTCCAATATAAAAGCAAAGTTTGCGTGGTATTTGCATACACACATGTTATGAGGCATGTCTCTGCTTAGAAGTACATTTTTTGGTCTATTATCATAAAATTTCGTTCGTGAAATATTACTTTGGCGGAAATCGGAATGGAATAACAGGAAAGCTTCGTCAATGGTCCATAACATATAGCGTTTAGCGATTGGAAGGTCTCCTTGCACATATGCAGATGTATCTATCATAGTTTCTTTACGACCTGCAGATTGCACTGATATGTCATCACGAACGAAAAATTCGTGTATTAGTTTGGCATCTTCATCAATCTGTTGGGGTTCTTTTCTACCATCTTTATTTGCTGCGATTCCAGCAGAAATTACATACTTATTATAGAGTTCCTCAATTACTTTTCTTATCTTTAAGTCATCTTGTGGTAAGGCGCGCTCCACTTTTCGTACGGCTTTTCCCAAGGTTTGACTAGAGCTATAAGGCTCTACTTATTGTTGGAACTGATAAACCATTTCTTTTTTCTTGCTCCAATATATTTTTTGACGTTCAGTTTTTAAAGCTGTCATATGCTTAGCAAATGACTTGTCTGCCAAAGCCTTCTCCTTAATTTGTTGGCGGTAAACAAGCTTTCTTTTGGCCTCTTTCTTTCGGAATTCTGTTAACTTTTCTTTGTCTTCTTTAATTGTATTACGCCATTTGCTTGACCTTTCCGCTGAACTAGCGCCCTTTCTCTTACTCATCTGAAATGTAAACAAAACATGTTGTTATATTTTGGATAAAATCACAAAGAAATTATAATTGCAGAACTTACCGTTGCGGACGCTTCACAATGTAAAGTACGCTCTTTTAACTAAATTATTATATTTGAATATATATATGTTAACTTTATTTAAACATAAACAAAACTCTTTTATATACCAAATTTATAGCTTTGTAAATTCAGTGTTTTGCTTTTCACACGAATAAATAAGAATCTTCCGTTGCGGACGCTTCACAGAAAGTAATCATCAAACAGCTCATTGTTTTTATTATCCAAAAGCATTTTCGTATGAACAAATGTAAGTAAAATGGACAGATATATATGCCAATTAAAAAAATACAATCCACAAAGCAATCGACATACATATATAGAGTTGAAAGTTACTAAATAAAAGTAATCGCTGCTCTCAAATAAATGTCAAGTTAGATTGCCAAGTTAATTTGTGATTTTTTCATTGAAAACCAATTATGAATAATTTTATATTCACGGATGTGAAACTAGATATAGTAAAGTCATTATTGACATAAGACAAAATTTAAAAAATACAACTTTAATTTTTTACGTCCGGTTGACAGATTCTTGGATTTGCCCATATGTGACTTGCCCAACGAAAAGGGACCTCTGCGCCGAAAAAAAGTTATTGAGAAAAACGCGTTTAAAAAAAGCGCTTCGTTTTTCCGCTACTGAAGAACCACCAAAAAGGCGTGTTAGGAGTAAAAAAGAGTACAATTTTGATATTTTTGTAATTTTGAACCTTTGATGTTGAACTTTTTTTAAATTTCAAATATTATAATATGTATATTTATATTTATTTATATCACATTTTTCAATTTTTTCATTAATTATGTTCATCTTTACAGGTGATTTGTAAAAAACCTAAATGACATAGAAACTTGCGGTTTGCGGCATTTGAAACAGCGTTTTTTTCCTATAAGAATCACTCAAAAAGTAAAAAAAAAAAAATTTCGGCGCAGAGGTCCCTTTTCGTGGAGCAAGTCACATATGCTGTTTTCATTTACTTATGTTATAATTCAGGTATGTATTAAATGCATCACATTAAAAATAAAAAGGTAAAGTTCTTGATTTTACATTTGGTTATGTAGGTCCCTCTTGGCTGACCAAACATAGTGCGGATTATTCATTTTGATAATTTATTTACACGACATAATACCGTTGACAGTATTTGCTTCTAGTTTATTCCTTACTTTAGTTTTTATTAGCGCAAGTGTGGAAATTTTTTTAATTTTATCAAATGTTGACTGCGCGTCTGACTTAGTTAATTCCAACATTGTCACAAACTTATCTTGGATTTCAAACGCTGAATTTACATAACGCGCGATTAAAACAACACATTTCTTCGTAGAAAGGTCGGTAGTTCCGTCCACAATTAAAGAAAATTTTGTTTTTTGTTTTTGTTTGCCTGCTTTCCAATTTTGTCTGCTATTTCTGTGGCCTTTGTCCTTCGGTTTGCCTGCTTTCCAATTTTGTCTGCTATTTCTGTGGCCTTTGTCCTTCCACAATGCACTAGTTTTGCAATTGCAGAGTCCGGCCAGCACTCAACCAATAATGCAGGAAGATAGTCCATCAAATTATGCGTAATGCATAACATGACCAACGTGAATTCTACATGTTTTACCTGTTGCGACTTTCTTTGTTGTTCGTTGTTAAAAAATTTGTCGATACATGTGTTGTTGTTGTCTTTTCATGATTTTTCAGATGTGTCAAATGTGCAGCATTCGAAAGTAGTTCTAAATTTCCTTTTAGAACATTGCGGATTATCAGCAAAAACATTTGCATCACTGTAAACAAAAACATTCATTATTTTATCAAAATTTGTTAATTTAAACAACTTTACCTACAAGCTGCCTCATTGTTGTTTGTATCTAAAATAGATGTTTATTAATAAAAAAAAATTACAGCAGACAGTAGTCCGAGGCCTTCGGCCACGGACTGTCCCTGCAGGCTGTGTCAGAGACACGGCCATTAAGTTTAACGTAGAATACGCCATCCAATAAGACAGAAAACATATATAACAATAAATTCATTTGCTTATATTATTTATCATTTATTGTTATATATGTTTTCTGTCTTATCGGATGGCGTATTCTACGTTAAACTTAATGGCCGTGTCTCTGACACAGCCTGCAGGGACAGGCCTCGGACAACTGTCTGCTGTAATTTTTATATTTACCAACGGCATTTGATTCAAGTCCGTTTAAAAAAAAAATATTATGTTCAATTTTTTTAAACTTAATTTAATTTATGTATTTTAATTAATATTTTTATTGAAATAAGTTCTGCGAATGTTGAGAGGGCCGCCCTAATATTAAAAAAGGTTTACCTTATCGAGTCTTCGCATTAGCATTCGAGCGTTGTGTGAAAGCTTTACGCTTTACAATTCAAAATTAATGTTACAACAGCTTTATTGAAGCTTTCGCAAAAAAGCTTTATTACGTTAGCTTACTGTTTGTTTCACTTTTTACTAGATACATGTTCCTAAGCAATGTTGAGCAATCAAAAACACTCAACCAAACACCACACATATGTTTGAGTGTATGTGTTTAAACAATTTTCATTTGAGAAATTAAAATACTAGAAATATATCAACCAATATAAAATGTATATCAAACGAAAGATAACATCTTCATTTACCTACAAAAAAAATTTTAAAAAAATTCATCTAGCCGTTTCCTCAAATTCAATGAAATAAAGATTACAACAATAAAAACCTGACATGACTCCTCATACCGTAAGGTAAGACGTATTCTACGTCAAAAGATATTGTTGATTAATATTTATACTTACTTATCCATAGGTCAATCCTCTAATGCACATGCAGAATGTTTTATTGTTTTCTTATTCAGTGTTTTTTTTCCAAAATGCTGACATTCATAAGAAATAGGGCGAAGAAGCATAACACAAATCGTTGTTACTAAATTAAGCTAAACGTCGTTTATACTTTTATGGCCAACAGCGGAATTCGGTTAACGTATCGCACAGTTCACTGATGTAATATAAACGTCGTTAATAACTACTTACCCGTCATCGAAGTCCGTAATTTATTGGTAAATGGTAAACAGTGTGGAAAAAGTATTTTTAAGATAAAATATATGAGATTTTAAATAAATTATGCAAAGAAAAAAATTATTTGTGATTAGAGATTAAAAAACCGACAAAATTGAATTGGTCCGACCTAATTAAAAATTTTATATTTTTTTCCGACCAAATTTGGTCGGATTCGACCAAAACGGCAACACTGTATGCAAGCACTATGGTGCAACATTCGAGGTGGAAATTGTTGCCGGGATCGACGATGATGAATCGACAGAAACAGAGGAAGTTGATGAAAACCTAAGAAATTCAGCATTAAGAATTAGGGATAATATAGCTCGTTCTCTTAATTAATGCTTTACATAATAAAATAATATTATTTTTAAAAAATTCAGTTCGTTTTTTTTATTAACATAAATTCAGGCACTTTCAGTAAAATAAATAATACAACGAAAATTCGGTATCTAATAAGACTAACAAACATATGTACATAAGTATTTAGTTTTCAAAGTCTAGTGTTGATTGGTGTACGCCCAGCTTCATCTGCTCTAACTTCAAAAACTGCAGTTTCATTTCATTTTTTTGTTGCACATTTTTTTCAATTACATATTCTTAGCTGATAATTAATCCCGTTTCTTTTAATATTTTTAGTTCCTTTATATGATTTTTTTTGGTATTTCAAATTTCTACCCATTTTCTTTAAATAGAACCTATTTTGTTTTAATTCTCTTCGTATTTTTTTCAAATTTACTGACATTTGGGAGAATTGTTCTGCTTCCATTTCAAGGACGTCCTGAACGTCTGCAGCCTGTCGTTTTCTTTTACGGCTACCGACCTGTGCTGGTGTTGTTGAAGTTGGAGTGGAAAACCGTCTTTCGCCGGGAGAGGGTGTCTTATTTAAATATTTGTGTATAAATGTAGTACCATTGGGTGTTACCAACGTGGTAGGTACTGAGATTATTTCGAGTGAGGGAGACATTGGTGTGAGAGATACTCGCGGAGCTGTAGAAATTGTGGGTAAAACGTCTGCATTTATTTGAACATTTTGCTTGTCTGGCGCACAATAGCTAGCTTTTGGCACCCTCTACACCATCGACAGACACATACAATCCGCAGATTATTGCCACTAGCTCATCGTAAGGCTATAAAACATATTTATTGAAGCGTTCACCTCCCGCCATTGTCGCTTCACCTTTGTTGTGTCCCAGACGCTGTTTTACGCAAAGCTTCCAGTCTGTCCATACCTAGACAATTTGTCCTACAGTCAACACTTCAGAAACACATTAGTTATGTATGTATATACTTACTTTTCTCCATGCGGACACTTCTTTGTTTGGTGGTCCCGAAGCATTTACTTCGCCGGCAAGTTCTACCCACAATTGCTCATAAGAAACTCTGTCTACCTTCACAAAGCCCCTAGCCAAATCAATATTTTGCTCCATCAATTTAATGAAAATTTCTACTTGCGTGTTATTCTTATGTTGAGCACTAGAAGAAAGGTGAGAATATTAGAAAACAAATTATTTCTTTAACTTAAATCACTGGATAACTTACATTTTTATAATAATATTTGAATTCCCTCCACAACTGTTTACGACACACAAGCAAACGACAGGTGAAGACGAAAAGAACAAAAACCAAAGCTGCCACGTCGAAATTAGTCATATAATTCACACAGAAGTTACTCATTTATTTATGATACTCCAATATTTTGTGGCTCTGGCAACTATATTTTCATTCTCGAAAAGTAAAGCATGGGACAGGCAAATAGGAACAGAAAATCACGAAAACCAAAAGAGTAATGATGAACAAATGTGATCCAAAATAAACATAATTTTTAGAAATTGTGAAATTTATGTGTTTTTCTATTAAAATAAGTTATTTTAATACTAAAAAAGAAAAAAAAAACATTTCAAATTATGTTTTCTAATAATATATTAAAACATTTACAATAAATTTCTTACTTAAAACAAGCAAGTGATCTGTGTTCACCGTCATTTTCCGGAGCGATTTTATATCACGTGATTTGCAAAATCGTTGCTTGCAGAACACCATTCCGGTGATTTAAAACCATATCGACGTGAAGTGATATCAGAACAGGCCTGTATATCTTGAAATCTGTAAACTCTACCCTTGATCTTGGTGTTGTTTTTGACTCATCCTTATCTTTCATTCAGCATATAGATTATATTATTCCTAAAGCACACAGACTGCTTGAATTCATCAGAAGAAATTGTTTTGAATTTTCCGATCCTAACACCCTCAAATTGATTTATGCCATTATTGGTTTGAATTTTGTATAAAATACTATATTGTACAATTTGTTACTAAATCGTAGTCTGTAGGGAATTTGTATTTCCATTAATTAGTAAATGAAATGAAAAGTAAACAATTTACATAGTTGATAATAGTGGGATGTAACATAACCACATGCTACGTAGTATATCAAAATACCGCCAGATTACATTCAAATAGGTATACGCGAAAGAGTTTTGAGAATAAATCAGTACCATAAGCCTTGCTCCCAGTACCACATTCTAATCAACTTCCACAACCTGAGCTACATCCTGGAGGACCTACTCAACATCTTGATGTCACTATATGCGTTGTAACAGAAGCCATTGGCAGCGGTTACTGAGGAAACGAGGCGGCCCCAAGCCCAATCTTAATGTCGCATGAGCATTTAAATGCAGTGGTACAAAAGAGATCAGAAATTTTAGGTGCTGACTTGAAAAGTCTTCAACTGCTTGAACCTTTAGTCGCATTTTCGTCTACATGTGCATACAATTGTTCGAGGTGACTGGAGATATAAAAGACCGCCCCTGGTCGGGCCACCCACGTACCGTTCGGAAAACAGCAAGTCATCAAAGCCGGCAAAGCAAGAATTCAATGAAATGCTCTCTGGAAACCGAAAATCATGGCCCGTGAGATGAAAATCACGCAAAAGTATATGAGTCTAATTATTAAAAACACTTGGGACTTGCAGTTTTCAAACGGCGTACATAATATTTATTGACTGCAACTTAAAAAAAATAGGATAGAAAAATCCAAACGTCTTTTGGTGAAGTACGCTGATAACGTGCCTAGAAAAATCTTGTTTACGGATGGAAACATTTTTTAACAAACAAACTGATACAGTTTATGCACGATTATCTGAAGAATCATCCGAGCTCATCCCACGGGTCGAAAGGGGTCATCATCCAGCTGCAGTCATGGTTGGGTGGGGTGTCTCTCATGATGGGGTAACTGACATGCATTTCTGTGAACAAGGGGTCAAAACATCCGCCAAAGTTTACCAAGATTCCGTTTTGGAAGCAGTTGCGCTTATCAATTCCCTGTTCCAAAACCAGCCGTGGACTTTCCAGTATGATTCGGCACCAGCTCATAAGACTAAAACGACACAAACCTGGCTTCGAAATAATTTGCCAATGGCCCTCTGGCAGCCCTGATCGAAACCCTCTGGATTGCAAATTGTGGACCGTTTTAGAAGAAATGGTCTGATTCTCTGAAGACAGCGCTGGTTCGTGCTGTAGCCAATTTTCCAATGGATGAGGTGCGTGCAGCTATTGATGATTGACCAATGCGACTTAAGGCATGCGTGAGGGCCAAGGGCGGACATGTTGATTGAAACTTAGCTTTTTGTATACAATACATGTCAATAAATATATAAAAAACGTTCATTAGTTTTGTTTTGTAGCGCAAAATATAAGTGACAGTATTTATGTCCCTACTAAATATTTCATCTTCTTCAGTTTTATTTGATCTGCAAGACGTTGTGCAATCTCCAATTCTACAGGATGTAATCCTCAATATTTCCTGACAACAATCATTAGGTTAAATAACTTAATCATAAGGAAATTTCCCATGGGTGTAATTTTAACATTTGCACCCCGAAATGTGCCATATTTTAATTGAAATGAATTTACATATTAATTATGCCTCAGAGTTTTCAAATGTTGCTGCTTTTATTAAAGTTGTGCTTGGAAGGCCTTAAAGTATTTTTTTTTTTCAATTTTTAACACTCTGTGTGTGCCAAGATACAATATTTTCATGTCTTTCCTTAGGGGTGGAGTGATGCAAAGGATGTATTGGGTGTCGCAGGATATACACTTGACATTAGTGGGGGTAGGAAGTACAGGGTAATAAGTACATATATAAAGACATTTGGTACTTGCGGAGCTTGTTACAAGTTCTGTATTGAAATTCTTTACTTAAGCAACGCAATATCAAAGGACAGCATGAGGTAAAACGACGACAGAATCTAAAGATTTGTAGTCATCAAGAGGCAAACACACACGAACAACTTTACTCGCACTCGTTTGAAAAAAACAATAGAATCTAGAGCCAAAATATGTGTGTGTTGGTATGAATTGGTACAATAGTTGCAAGCGGAAATGGGCTCGGAAGGCCTCCGGCAAGGCCTCAAACATCAGCAACAACAGACTGATGTTCATTTTTCAATTCAATTTGTGAGAATTTGTCTTGGAACAACTATATGCCCTTGTCTTTCGCAGAACCCCCAGTGGATATATTACAAAATTATTCCGAGTTGTTGTACTTCTTCTGAAATTAAATTAATGTTGCTGCAGGTTTTCAACTAATTTATGTGCAAACGATGGATAGAATAGGAAAGTACGAGTTTCTAGTGTTCCTCAAAATTCAACGGCTGGAATACTATTTAGCCGGATAATAAGTCAGACGAGGCGTTACAAAGACTTGCAAACAGAAATCAGTTTCGAGATCCTAAGGAAACATTAAGGGATACAAAAGGCCCACTTTTAAAATCCCCTGAAAAATGTTGCACCAACTCGTTTGTATGCTTGCGCCACCCACATAATTACAAAGTGTTGATAATTTCTATACGATACGGGAAAATGTTGAAAGTCCTCAGACTAAATGTCTGCGGTTTTGTATAACAGGCAATATGCTTAATTTTTAGGTTGTGGAAAATCCGACAATAGCACACATTGGATAGTGTGTGTCGTTGGGTGGAGAGTTTTATGTGTATAAGATTTTGCAAAGATTTGGATAGGATTAGTACTGGTCTAATGGTTGTATAATAACTGACTAGCCTTAGATGGTATCATTGTTAGTCTGGTCACAACTAATGTATACTTTTGGCAACTACTCGAAACACAGCTGCTTCTTTCCATAAAATGGAAATATTAGACAACATACCAATAATTATGTTAGTTTGAAAGTCAATGCCTTGTGGCTATCTAAATCATATTTTATATTTAAAATGTCTACTTTAATATCACTATAGACATTCGTTTACAGCATTTAGACGTAGTTTATTGGCGTTGAAGATAAATTGTAACTTTATGAACGAAGTTCCTTATCGCACGTCGCGGGATGGGGGTTAAATTAAAAAATTTTAAACAACTTTTTTTTAACTATTTTATTACAACCCATTATTAGCAACTATATTGGGCACTTTTGGTTTGGTTTAACGGGAAGTTTTCTACGTGGAGCCCATTTATTACATATTGTAGTTTTCAAACTCAATAAAAGGCAAATTTAGAAAATCCAAAGTGCAAGACTGGCAAATCCATGAAATACAACTTACACACTTACTCTTACTTACACTCTTACTTTTGGTTTGGTTTGTGTCTAGACTAACATATGGGGAGAAATTTGTTGTTTAATGGGAAGCTGTCTAGGTGGAGCCTGTTTATTCCATATTGTAGTCTTGAACCGAATAAAAAGTAAATTTAGTAGAGCCAAATTTTTTAATTTTAACATTTGCACCCCGAAATTTAAAAAAATAGAATTTTTTTAAATATGTGCGTTTTCTTAAAAAAAAGTAAATTGTCTCAAAAAAATACCTATTCATATTCTTAAACAGTGCATCTTTTCTTAAAAAAATACCTTGTCTTAAAGAAGTACCTTTGCTTTACAAGGTACCTTTTCTTAAAAAAATTTGTATTTTTAAATAAGCACCTTTTCTCAAAAAAGTACACTATCTTGCAACAAATTGACTTTTCTTAAAATATTACCTTTTCTTTAAAGAGTAACTTTTATGTAAAACAAAATAACTTTTCTTGACATAAGTACCTACTCTTAAAATTGTACCTGTTCTTGAAAAAAGTGCAAACGCTAAAACAAATTCCCATTTCTTAAAAAAAAAACTTTTCTGCAAAATAAAATACCTTCTCTTAAAAAAATACCTTTTCTTAAAAACATTCCTTTTCTTCAAAGTACCCATTCTTAAAAATAACATAATATCTGAAATTAATTAAATTTTCTTAAAAAAAATAACCTTTTCCTAAAAAGAGTACCATTTTAAAATAACCTGTCCTTAAAAAAAATACTCCTTTGTAATAAAAATTCATACTCTTAAGCTTTTTCTTACAGCAACTACTTCTTATTAAAAATGGTACCTTTTCTTAAAAAAAACATTAGCTTTTAATAAAAGAAGTACCTCTTATTAAAGAACGGACTTTGCGGGAAAATATAATACATATTCTTACAAAAAGGACCTAAAAATTTACTTTTTTTAAAAAAAAAAACCTTCAATAAAAAAAATTTCTTAAAAAAAGTTTATCATTTTACAAAAAGTAAATTATAGTAGTTTTCAACAGGCGACTTAGGCGTGTTGGGACTAACTAGTACATAATATATAGCGAAAGGAACTTCATTCCAACTGGATGTCCCCTGGCACCTCATGTAATTTTTTTAATTCCATTTATAATTTTGAAACAAAAAATCGATATGTTGGCTTAAAATCTTTGTAATATACAGGGTGTCCCCTAAACTTTTGTCTAAACTTAAACACGTGATAGCTGAGAACAAAAGCTACAATGTTTGTTCTTACGCCAATTGCCTAGGTGGCATCGTTTTCGAGATATTCGTGTTTAAAATTATTGCATTTTTGAATGCATTTTCAATAAATGCCATAATCTACTTTTTAAATGCAAAAGAAATATCATTGAAAATTGCTTCAAAATTGATTTTAAATAATTTTTTTTTTCGTTTGAAATGAAAGCGAATTTTTTTTTAAATGTTTTCAACAACAAGGTTCTAAGTGGAATAAGGTATGATTGGAGGAAAATAACATTGAATGTTTATGGCAGCGTTCGGACGAAACACAAAATCGTGCACAAAAAGTATGAAAAACACTGTTGTGTGAAGTGTTTGTGCTTTCTTGCTACGCGAACACTCTGCAATGGGGCGTGTCTGCCTGCATGCTAACACTCTCTGTTGGGTGTCTCTAAGCTGCGTCGGACAGTTGTCTTGCTCTCTCAGTGTTGAGCTGACACCAAAAGAAACAACCCAATAGGATCCGACTTCTCTGAATTAATTTCGAGATCGGGTCCGAATTCGATTCGAGATTGGATACTAAAGCGGCCGCAATTCCTCCTTCGATCTCGAATCGAGAAATGTGTCCGACCTCGAAATGACGTCGGATCCGATCTCGAAATCGAGAACGGACGCGATCTCGAAACGAGAAGTGGGTCCGATCTCGAAACGAGAACGGATCCGATGTGTAAATCATATCGGATTTAGTCTCGAAATAATTTCGGATTAAAATTTGTACCGGAAAATGAAAACGCAAACAAAATCGTTAGCGTTATCTGCAATCACGTCGAATATATAAACATGTAAATTTTTTAGGAATTAATTCATTTTAGAGTGTATTAAATGTTCTTGGTTACTTGAATGGAATTAGCAAAAGCGGATCTGTACCGAATCCGAACATATCAGCGAAAGCGAAATCCGACGCGTCGGACAAAAACCGGTTCCGCGAAAGCGGAATCCGATTTGCCGGACCCAAACCTGATCCGCATCGCATCAGAGAAAGCGAAATCCGATGTTCCGGACTCAAACCGGATCCGAAACGGATCAGAGAAAACGAAATCCGATGCACACAGAAAAATGAAGCACACATAGAAATGAATGAATGTTGTAAACAATGAAATATGCCTATGTGTCATTGATGTCGAAACACTGCACCGAACAGTGTTGTTCATACTTGTGTGCACGATTAATGACCAGTTTTTAAGTGGGTAGTTAACTATCGGATTACTTAATCTTAATTCTAAGTTAATTAGAGGTTAACTTTGCATTTTGTTTTTCAGTGGTGAGTTAATGTAAGTCGCCATATTGTCAACTAATATGGCAACCCTTGTATTCTTATTGGAAAAACGTGTGTTTTGGGATAAATACCAAAACAACAAAGGGGAACAAACAAAATGGAATCATGTAACGGGTTTTTCAACAGATACGCTACAAAAGTAAGTCGATAGAGACAGCAAACGACGCCATATTTTTTCCCGCTTTTTTGACATTTCTCTTCAGTAATTATTAAAATTATTATTATTAAAATTTACTACCGAAATTTGTGGCCAACTTTAAGAGCGCTACGTCCAATTTATGGTCGTCAGCGATGAGGCTCATTTCTGGCTGAATGGCTTCGTCAATATGCAAAATATGCGTTATTGGTCAGACAGCAATCCACACGTAATCCACGAGTCATCATTGCATCCCGAAAAAATTACGGTTTGGTGCGTTTGATGGGCCGGCGGCGTCATTGGGCCGTACTCCTTCCGTGATGATCAAGACCGGCACATTACTGTGAATGCGAATCGCTACCGTTCAATGATAACCGAATATTTTTGGCCCCAATTGGATAATATGGACTTGGAGGACATGTGGTTCCAACAGGACGGCGCCACAAGCCACACAGCGAATGCCACAATCAATTTATTGGAAACCAAGTTTGGTGAACGTGTTATCTCACGAAATGGCCCAGTCGATTGGCCGCCTCGGTCGTGCGATTTGATACCGTTAGATTATTTCCTATGGGGCTACGTCAAGTCTATGGTCTATGCCAACAAGCCAGCGACGATTGATGAACTTCGTACGAATATCGAACGTGAAATTGCAGCAGTATCGGCCGATTTATGCTTGAAAACCGTCGAAAATTGGGTTCAGCGTGCCCGTGGTGGCCATGCAAAAGAAATCGAGTTCCATACATAATAGCGGCATTCATGCAAACATGAAAGCCGAGAACTTTTGCTCAGCGCATGTTTCCCTCGCACCGTTGCATGAGGCACCAGGTAAAGTTGCTCAGCGTAGTTGTGCTCAAAACCATATCAGCTGACCAAGATGGATACATAAGGTGGTAGCAGTAGCAATTGCATATATTATGTATTTGTACTTTTTCTACTGTTCTAGTGCTATCACCTTATTTATCCATCCTAGTCAGATCACAACGAAATGTCAAAAGTTTACACGTTTCTCCATCCCACGTTTGCGCAGCAAATTTGCATCGAAAACTTTCCACTTTTGAGCAAGTCGCTTTGTATGGGAAATTTGTTTGTTTTGATGTTTGCTGTGCAAGTTTACGATGTTTTCGAATTTACGAGGTTCTTTCGAGCTTTCATGAAGACCACTAATGTCATCGAACGTACTTTCACAGGAATAAAGAATTTTATTGGTTTATAAAACCGGTTTTGTTTTATTTAAAAAAACTTTTGTAGCGCTCTTATTGAAAATCACGTTAAAATAAGAAATAGATGCATAAAATCGAAGTCAGTTTAAAAAACATGTGTAAAAAACTATACAGACGCAACAATCTAACAATCTAGACTCAACGTATGTGTACAAATACGCAAATCTGAAACATGTATTTTATACAATCTTCATTATTTCTCACTTTGACAGTCAATAATTTGATTGTCAAAATAATATGGTTCTGACTATAAGTTAACCAACCAACATTGGGTGGTTAAATCATAGTTAAACAATGACTAAAAAACACAATTCGATGTTTAACCGCAATTTAACTATGAAACGAAGATCACCTGTGACTGAAAAACTGGCCATAAGTGTTATGTCCGAACCGTCTATCGAACACAAGCGACCGTGTTTGTCACAAACTTGTGCACGGTTTGGTGCTTGAAATTAGTGTTGCACGCTGATGAGAGTTCTATAATGCTGCACTGATATGTTCTATTTTTTGCATAATTAACCTGTCATTATTGCACAAAGTTAAAAAAAGTCAACGATATCGCTTGTAACTTAAAATAAAATTTTGTTAATCATATTTCAAAATTCTAAATTTTTGCTTCGAAAATTAAATATATTGTCTTAAAAGGGAGTGTTTTTATTTGTTATAGCTTACTTGGGGTCCGAGGTATTGTCTTTCTGTGTTTTATGGCTTAAGTCCACAGGTGTTCGACTACCAGTTTGAAAAAAATTTTAAATCCAATATTTTAAGCGCACTTTACACTTTATCTGAAAAAGGGGGAATTTTCTCCACATCTTATTCAGTGTAATTTAGTAAATTCATTATATGGACCATACATTTTAGTATGTGGCGAAGTTCTTGGCCAGCACTACGAATCTGTACAACGCTTTAAAAATCAACGCTATAGCATAACTTCTAGAATTTATTGAAAATAAAAATAAACAAACCGCCATATTTCACAGAATGCGTTTGAAATTGACTCAAACAAAAATTTCACAAATTTTTCAACACTTAATTTTAAAAAATTTTGAATTTGGTCCATATACTTTATAATCGACTTAAAACTTACTACATGACACAGTAACATCGTGTGATGTATAATCAAATTTTTTGTTTAATTCTGTTTCAAACCTAAAGTTTTAAACATGAAAATCCGAAACACAAAAAAATTTAACTCAACGTCATGAAGACAGGAAGTAGAATTATGATTATAATTGCATTTCTTGACTGTCATCAGATGTAACCGTGTGTAAGTGAACACGAAGTAGAATATTCGATGATGCTTTAATCCCAGGCAATACAAGCACATTAATTTTATCCCTGATTTCTTGTAAAAGTGTTGAACTACGTCAAGTAAAGTCTTGCTAATTTTAACGCAAGTCATCATCATTAGTGTTATCGGTATCATCCCATTCGCTATGTTCTATTTGCAATGATTTGATTAACACGAGGACTAAACACTTTGTGCTGTCATAGTATGTGTTTGCTAAAATGTTTACCTGCATACTTGCCCGTGTCTGATTTCATAACAGAGTCAACAAGTTTTTTCTCGTATCCTTCAGAATAACTACTGCATATCGTTGAATCGGTAAATCTTTCACTGTAATAACTACATACCCGATAATCAATTGTATTGATTAGAGACCAACAGATGGTGCAGGTATTTGATCATTTTGAGTTGCCTTTATTTTAACCAATTTCAATTATACAAGCTGCCGATTATATTATTGTAACGAAGAAACATAAGCGGTAGGGTGTCCTGTAAAAATTATGTTTTAGAGTGTGGTCTCAAAAGGTGCGTATTGAAGAGCTGATTACGAGAAAGAGATTTTTTTTGTACGAGGGTCTCATAGTCCCCTACTTTCAATTGAAATTTCGATTCCTAGCGTATTTTGGTAACAATATTTGCTTATGTTTGCTTAAACAGAAAAATATATTTTCAGAATGTTGATAGAGCATTTTTTCACAGCAGCGTTTTTAAATCTTAATCAAGCATACGTTTTCCTCTGAATCTTGTAACTACATTTTCAATTTACTTTTTTTTTAATTATACATTACAAAACCGTCAAATATATACAATGGTTTCGCTAGAGGTCCGCCATAACCGTTCTGGCTATGTGTGCAGTTGCTCCATCTTGCTGGAACCAAATGCTGTTGAAACGCTGTTCTGTGTAAAAACTACTCCGTCAACATCTTTAAATAAGGCGACCGTTATTACACACTTTTCTGCAAAGAAGTATAGCGCCACAATGCACCTTGATGAAACTGCGCACCACACAGTCAATCGATCTGGCTGCAGTTCCGTCTCATGGAGTAATCCCGGATTAGATCCAATCCATATACGGCAATTTAACTTGTATACATTGACGTTTAGATAAAATGGACCTCATAGTACATAAAAAAAAAAAATAAATGGTTTCCCATTACATCCCATGAAGGGACTGGGGAGAACTTCTCACAATCACTGAGCTGTGCGCTTTCCAGTTTTCACTCACTGATGGGGACCTACAGTTTTACACCGATTCCGAACGGTAATTTGAGAAGATTTTTCATGGCTAGATACTCGATAGTGTCGCCGTCACTATGCGAGGTGACCGCCGCCGAAAGAATTTTTTTTTGAAGGTGGTCAGAGCCGGGTTCGAACCCAGGATCTCATGTACAAGAGCCGCGCACACTAACCATTGCACCACCGGCGGCCACTCATAGTACATAAACAAGCAATTAATCACGTTGTTGGCTTTTTCTGCCATTTCGACCATTTTTTTTTTGCAAATTCCGAGGGTTTAACTTCCTTATAATTTGGACTTTGTTCGAAAACGAGTTTAACTCATCATGAATTATCCGTTGGAATGACCGTCTATATGTGACGATAAGTTTCGAGTCAAAACGCTAGGATTTGACGATGGTACAGCCGCCTTTGTATCTTGCACCCGAACATAGGAATCACGATGGTACGATCTTCGTGCAATGTTTCCATATTTGGCAAACATGTTTACCCACCTCATAATTTTCGAATTTCGAGAATGAAGGACTGCAAAGTATGACACCGCTGCACTATCCAAATCATCTTTTCGGTATCCCAAGCATTCGTTTTAATAAATCCAAAAATAGCCTGCAAAATATACACTGGCGATGTGTTAACACCTTTTTGTTACACGGTACCTGTTCGATTTCTATAAACACATTAGTAAATGTTACATTCGAAAATAAAAAAGAATAGATTTTGTGCTGAAGGCTCCTTTGCTATTGCACTTTCGTTTTTCTTACATCTGCTTTAACATTAGATGTAGTCTTGTTAAAATAAATAAAGTAATATTTAGCTCACTGAAATAATTGTTTTTGTTTTGTCATAAACAGAGCGACGACAAAAGTATTGAATAGTATAGAGAAGTTATACTTATAGAATTTATAGTATAGGGAACTTTTCCTCACTCATGTGGAGAGTCTGAGAAATGAGTATAAACGCGTTTTATTCTCTTTATCGAATATTTTAATATAAATGCACCATTTCTACAATGTTATTACTTAAAACAATACAAAAAGCATAAATGTTTCAAAATTCATCAATGTATCACATCAAAATTTTGAATGGATCAAGTTATGACAAAAAGAGAGTAATACAGTTTGAATCATTCGCCAGATGTCGCCAATGCTTTTGAGTTGTACAATTCGTACCATGAGTTCTCTATTCAATACTCTTTGCCGACGACGACCTGATTGTTTGTTCGCTGCCGCTACATCAATACCATCATACTTATTTTCGGGCAGAGACTATTGTTGTAACGGGGTTTTCAATAAGAGCGCTACAAAAGGTTTTTTAAATAAAACAAAACCGGTTTTAGATACCAATGAAATTCTTTATTCCTGTGAAAGTACGTTCGATTCCATTATGTATGGAACTCGATTTCTTTCGCATGGCCACCACGGGCACGCTTGCAGACGTCCAGACGCTGAACTCAATTTTCGACGGTTTTCAAGCATAAATCGGCCGATACTGCTGCAATTTCACATTCGATATTCGTACGAAGTTCATCAATCGTCGCTGCCTTGTTGGCATAGACCATAGACTTGACGTAGCCCCACAGGAAATAATCTAACGGCGTCAAATCGCACGACCGAGGCCACCAATCGACTGGGCCATTTCGTGAGATAACACGTTCACCAAACTTGGTTTCCAATAAATTGATTGTGGCATTCACTGTGTGGCTTGTGGCGCCGTCCTGTTGGAACCACATGTCCTCCAAGTCCATATTATCAAATTGGGGCCAAAACTATTTTTTAATCATTGAGCGGTAGCGATTCGCATTCACATTAATGTGCTGGTCTTGATCATCACAGAAGAAGTACGGCCCAATGACTCCGCCGGCCCATAAACCGCATCAAACCGTAATTTTTTCGTGATACAATGATGACTCATGGATTACGTGTGGATTGCTGTCTGACCAATAACGCATATTTTGCATATTGACGAAGCCATTCAGCCAGAAATGAGCCTCATCGCTGATTGTTGAGGCCTCTTAAAGTTGAGGCCACTGACTCCAAATTTCGGTAGTAAATTTTAATAATTTCGACTCGTTGTTGGCTCGTATATCTTTCCATGATGAAATGGTAAACGTTACTGAAGAGAAACGTCAAAAGAGCGGGAAAAAATATGGCGTCGTTTGCTGTCCCTATCGATTTACTTTTGTAGCGTCTCTGTTGAAAACCCCATTACAACAACCACGTATGCGATACTAACGCTGTGTGCTGTTTGCATGTGTTCAACATGAAAGGTTGTCCTACCCGTGCCTATAGATGCAATCTGTAGTTTTTTGTTGTTTGGATGCAAATATAAAGTGTGTTTGGAGCTTGTCGCAAATATAATATATTTGTGTCCAAACACATTGTGTTTGCTAGTCAATATTACATGTTTGAGATACAATGATTAAGATGTTATAATATATGTGTTTGCGGCCCAAATATATCTGTGTTTTTCTCGAGAGCAAGAGAATAAAAGAGGAACAATGACAGAGTCTACCCTGAAATGTGTATCTGTGTTTTTGCATTATTCTCTCAGTTAGTGATTCACAAATATTCCTGAATTTGCGTGTAAATTGAGGATGAAGTCAGTGTTTCTTATTTTGGCTGATGTATTGCGTTTTAGTTTCATGTACTCAGTCATCAATGGTTCATCGGACAGAGGATATCAAGAGCGGTAGATCAGTGAAAAACGAATAAGCGAAGGTTTAGGAGGATAAACGGTTTGTGATGTTGCTTTGGTGTTTGTGAATGTGTTGCGTATGTATGTATGTGTGCTACCAAAGTGAGAAACGTTTTTTTATTGTAATTCATTGTTACAAATTTACATTATTATTTTATTATATAAACAAATATAATTAAAATTAACTAAAATTAATGTATTATTTTTAATTAAAAAAAATGAAGTATATTAGTTATTATCTAAGGCCTCAGCGTCATATTGACTTTATTGAGGCAAGTTGGCAAACTGATAGACATACTTGATTAATATGAAATTATAAATATCAAAAAGTTATATTAGTTTTATTTAGCATAAATCTTTATATAAGAAGTTCTGCAATATTTTCATATAAATATTCTTTCAATGAGTTTTTAAATTCTGATATTCGTGTAATTATTTTCAAAGATTGTGGTAAATTGTATAACTACCCATGTATTCTACTCTTTGCTTAGTTGTATCCATTCTACATTTGGAAACCTTCAAATTATTATTATCTAGGGTATTAAACGAGTTCTGATTTAATGGGAAATGAATAGTTAGGTGACCAATATAGTTTATACATTTAAACACGTATGTACATCAATAATTGTAATTTGTACAAGCCATGTATTGGTAACACTGTCGGGAAAAAATTTTTGTATAATGATAATGTCGGAGATTTAATGAGAAGATTTGCTGTAATTTTAAGAAACAAACTGGAAAGGGCAACAACTTGAAGCCCTTTGCCTGTCCGTGCCTTTACGGTGGACCATTTGTGAAATAAGTACAATAAAGAAACATGTTATCAATCCACGCTTGGCTTGCATGAACTAGATTTCTTTATTGTATGTGTACCAACGCATAGTGATAACCGTCGCATAACTGAAACCTTCTGAAAACTAAAAACGTGAGAGAAAACAAAGAAAAGAGAAGCAAATTAACTGCAGATTCCCATTTCATAAAAAAAACAAATAATGCATTCAATTGAAGTAATTATTTATAAATGTGGATTTATATAGATAAAATTAATTATAATATATAATACATATATGTATATTGAAATCAAACAATAATTCGTTTCTAAATATTATTATGTTCGGGAGGAAATACGCATATGTTTCCACGTAAGTATATGTAGCGTTGGGGGAAACGGGCGAATGCTTCCGAGTATGTACATGGATAGTTGGGATGAAAAACACATGTTTCCTTGTAAAAGTATACATGTTTGCCAGTAAACATGATACTGTTTTCATTTTAATACAAGTGAGTTTGGGACCTGCAAACATATGAATGTTTGAGGAGAGTTCCAACCATATATGCATTGATCCTGCAGAACATGTGTGGGAGAATATGCCGATATTTTTCAGCGTGTGTCAACACATTAAAAAAAGTCGATTACTCACATAGTAAAAAATTTATTACGTTTTGTTTTTGTAGCACGATTCGCGCGCCACCCTGTACAACTCATTAGACCAGCTGTTAATGCACATTTGTATTCTAAGCTGAAATCGGAAGCACAGCATGAATGCTATGGCGGTAAGTTCTGATACAAACATTTAGCAAATTTACCTTAGGAGCAAATTGGATTTTTTTTGGTCTGATAGGACACTAAACGGTGATAAAAAACCAATGAGTGTTCGAACTCACGGACGACCTGTTAACACCTTTTTGTTACACGGTACCTGTTCGATTTTTATGAACACATTAGTAAATGTTAAATTGAAAAATAAAAAACAGCGTTCAATCATATGTTGACGTTTCAGTTAAATAATGTTAATACTAAAAATTATACAAAAATTAATTGTTAGAGCGTTTGGTCGTATTTTTAATTAATTTTTTTCTTCTATATTTCGCCACCCTTTTGATAGCATCGGCAGGAAGATAAACACAATTATTAATTAGAAATGAAAACAATTGATAACAAAATTTTTTTCGTGTCATTTGAAAGAAAAGCAATAACAAAAAATTCAAAAATTAAACAATTGAAGAAATTTTCTTGTCATATGAAAAATGTTCTAAGTTACAGCGAGAAAAATTTTTTGTAGAAATAGTTTCTCTAATTTACAGCCATAAAAATAATTTTGTTGATAAACATATGTACATTAAACCGACTCATTTTGTATGGGGCCAAAAGAATTTTTTTTGTTCCACCCCCTGAAATGTTCCTTGACTTGTTTTTTTATGATTCGCAAAATATTTCGCGTCTAGGATTAAAACCCCGTGAGCTGGACCGTTTTTAAAAAAAGGCTTTTTTTTGCAGAATATCTTTGAAAAAAGGCATTGGCAGAACATTTGTTGGCATGTTTTTCATACCGTTGGATGCGTCTTTAAAAATGCTTTCCTATGATACTAATATTGCACATATTATCTTTAGTTAACTATCAAAAATCTTTGAAAAACTCAAAAAAAGCCTTTTTTTAAAAACGGTCCAGCTCACGGGGTTTTAATCCTAGACGCGAAATATTTTGGGAATCATCAAAAAACAAGTCAAGGTACATTTCAGGGGGTGGAACAAAAACACTTTTTTTTGTGAGTCAGTCTAATGTACATAATTGTGAATTCAACAAGTTACATCCGGATATATTAAAAATGTTACCTAGTGACAAAGTCAATGATACATCAAAAAATTTTCGGTGAAATGTTCTACATTTTACTAATTAAATGTCTATAATTCTGAGCTACATTATCCGTATCTGCTTTAAAGTTTATTCTCTTCGCTATTGGAATCCTTATTATATGTAACATTTCTAAGATAAAACGACGTTTATAATTATTTTTTCTATTCAAAACTGACGTATCTTGATAGTTTGGAAAATGATTTAAATTTGCACAGTGTGATGATAATGCCGTTTTTTTTTGTGTAGAGATGTGTCTATATTTTTGATCTGATTTGTGCCCTGCAATTCTAGTCTTAAGTTTACTTTTAGTCGTACCTACATATACCATATTAATATTAACATAACTTGCACTATTATTTCCTCCACAAGGTATTTTGTATACTATATTAGATCTATCAAATTTATCTATTCAAAATACGTATGAAGCAACTAAAAATATTTTTTTTTTTGTATAACTAAACCTGAAAACGATTTTAAATACGGTTTCTATTCTAACAAGCCATAAATGATCACAATCGTTAGAGAAACAAAAAAGTTACAACAAGTGGATGATTGGTTCTGTTGATTGCTGGCGCATAACCCACGTTTCGTTTTTTTTCGTTTGAAACATCCGAATCGAAAAACGCTAAAGCCATTGTTTCCGGTGCCAAATACCACAAATTACTTTTCCATTTACATAATACCGCTTCAGACACATCTGGTCGGTTTCTGCATATGGGCATTTCCACAGAAAGGTCAACCTTTTGTCACATCACGTCACCTTCGATAATTACTTATGGTTTAGGACCAGTTAGTTTGATTGTCTTCTTTTCTTTTACTAAATATGTAGTTACCTACATCCTGTATTTAGGAAAAGAATATAAAACAATCGAACCACATGGTCCTAAAATATAAGCAATTTACGAGGGTGACGTGATGTGACATAGGGTGGCACATTCTCTGGAAATGCCCATATGCGATGGAGTCTTTTAAAAAATATATATCTTGATTTGGGGCTGGTATGGCATTTGTGCATTTAAACACGCTTTGACATACAGTCGCACGAGAAAAATACATATGTATATCGCGTAGTCCATTCAATTCTCGTTGAGTCAAAGTGAACTGCTGTCGAAAGAGGTATATTTTCAAAGTGTACATGCCTTTCCCATGAACCTTGAGTGGGATGTTGGACCAGGTGTACGAAAGCTTCCGCCGATTTCATCAAGGAACGTTGTTGTTAATTGTAGTAGTTAGTTCCTCGTAACCCGCGCGGATTTGTTTTGGTTGCAGAAATTTTTAATGGCTTCGCAGTCAGCATTAATAATTTTTGAGAGTACAATTGGATCTTCGAGTTCGCTTTTAAACGATTTATGATCGAGATTTTCGCAAGTGGCAGCAAAACGATTAAAAATAAGCACTTCAGGCCCACTTGTTATGGAATGGTTTACTTCATAGACGTGTTTAAATACAATTTCCAACACATGATGGCAACATGCGAACTTGATTAATTTCCGATAGAGTTTGTGCTGCAACAAAATGCATGAGCCAGTGTTTTGGCCTGTATTTGATGAAGTGGTATCGAAACCTATAGCGGAAACTTTATTAAAAATATCTCATTTGATGAGTGCATCATGTACGACATTTGCCATATTTTCTCTCTGCTGGTAGACTTGGGGATCGCCTAAAAATTTAGATGGCCCTTCATATCTGGCGAAAATTGCGATTCGATCAATTTTGCTTCTGCGGAACAGGTCCGGCAACAGTTTTCCGTCCCAGTGACTGTACGCTATTGATCTATGTATTAAACATAGGAATTGGTGAATAATAACAATACTCGTATAACTACGAATTAAATATAAGTTTAGGACTAAACTAAATTACTTTTGCAATGAATTCTGTTTGAGCCTCCTCCACTTCTCGCTTAGGATATTCTTTTCGTAGCTCATAGATCGTAGATCGATTGATCACAAGCTCACCAAAAGAGGTCAGAGGCGTTGCAGCTTTATTCATGACAGTTATTACATTATCTGCACATGCTATCAAAATATGGACAGCATCTGAACAGCTAACTTTGGCCTTATCAAGTACTACAGTAACACGTGGCGAGATCCAATGTTGTCGTCCTCTTGTACGTTTGGTGTGATCATCGGTATGTAATTCGCATGCCGCATCCGTACCTGTAATGTTATCATCGAATTCATATTCGTCTTCACTTCCAATGTAAACTGTATCGAGTACTGCAAAATATTAGGTGATGATTCATGTTTTAAGGAATTCAAACAGTTCACAAATTTCACGTACAAGATTGATTGTTAAGTTCAGATCGCTGTTTTTGTCCGTATAACTTCTTGTCAACGTCTTCCATGCATCCTGGTCTTCCTTTCTGTCTTTGCATCAACAAAAACTTCTTGTCTTCTTGTATACACATCTCACTCAGGGCGTTTGCACTAGCGATATCGAACAAAACGTCAACTGATTCCTTGCAAATTTTCACGTTCGATGTTGATGTATCCGATCTGCTGTTTGCACTTTGCTTTTGGACATTTCTCCAGTCGCCGTACAATTTTAGTAATTTATTGTAAAAAAAAAACTTGCAGTATCTGTCTGACGGCAGTTTAGCTCCAAATATCAGGTGTGATACATGCCCAATTGATTCCATGAATCGCAATTTATCACTGGATCGAGTAACCAACATGGATGTAGTCGATGGTAACTCCGAAGCTGATGTAGATGGTAAATCCGAAATCGAAACAGATATGGATAACGTCCTACATAAGATGGCAAGATTATGACTAAAATTTCATACATTGATGTTGTCATGTTTCAAGCAGATTAATAATTTGGTCATGGTACATACAAGTATTAGATGTAGAAGCACTAGGTGTTGTTGTTGTTGTAGCCAAAAAAGTAACGGGACACAGTCACAACAAAAAAACAAAGAGAAGTTACTCAGTATGCATGTGAAATGCCATGTTAGCTACAACATTCAATTGACATACAATTCAAATGAAAACCATTATAACTTTTTTGTTTTTCCACAGATTTTGATCATTTACAGCTTGTTGAAATAAAAATTGTATTTAAAAACGATTTCAACTCTAGTTATGCAAATAAAATTATTTATACAAATTAATTTGCTTAAAAAATTTAAAAACCTTGTACTACTTTCATGTCTAACCCTTTGTATCCGTTACACAATTCACAACCGTTGATTGTAATGAAAAAAACTTATAGTCCTTTATTGATTCCGATTATTTAATGGCATTCCATTCTACAAACATTGCATAGAGTTGTGTTCTGTTTGATATTCTTTGATTTCCGGTTATTAGGACGACAAACATTGAACAACCAACTTTGGTGCTCTGAACCATTTTCAACGCTTCCGGTGTTCTTCACAATTCAATTTGTATACAACAAAAACACCTGCAACTGCAATGGCTGGTACAGCTTGGCCCTGTACATCATAGAAACAGCAGCATCATAAAACCAAATTTAATTCAATTTCATTCCTTTTGCAACTAATTTGTAAAATGTATTTCAATTAAATTGTAAACAATTGTAAATTATGACCGAATTTGTTAGTTTGTTTAGTTAATGTACACTGAAAGAAAAACGCGTCGTCGCATGGATGAAACATTTTCGATTTAATGTTTCTATGTTGTTATAGTGCAAAGTGTCGTATATCCGACAATTTGGTAGTCGATGCAACGAAAAATTCCATACTTAACTTCTTTGACAATGTTTCATGTCGTTACTGCAACAACTTAGTTTTCGTTCCTGCAACAATTTTATTTAATTGGAATTTTTTAGAAAAATGGGTTGAAAATTAAAAAAAAAATAGGAATAAGTTTTAAACTACTGATATTTGGTTTATCTCTTACTTTGTATAGTTTGTATTTATTATTTATTTATTTTGGAGGTTTGTCAACATTTTTAGTTGACGAAACAAGTTCGTTGCTGTAATGAAACAAATTTTTATGATGGTATAGGGAGAGAAGCAGTCGAAAAAATGAGCGAGCGTAAAAAAGAAGCCAGCAAGACAAATGGTGAGCGTGAGTGGTGGGTCACGTACACATCCATTGCAACAACCGAAAGTGGTAGACATATTTCTCCGCTGGAATAATTTAAATAAATTTGTTAAAACAGACTAATTAGTTATACTTAGTAAAAATCTTTTATTGTGAAAACTAAATTGTGTGAATTTATGTGTTTTCTATGATCGTTTGTGTAACTTGCGAATCTATAAATCAAATAGATAAATAAACAGAATGCAAGGAGCAACACGACATCATCGATAGCAAAAAAACTACCCCGAAATATGTAACTGAACATTTGTGTGTGTATGCGCGCGAAGATACAAATCGCAACACACTGTTCGTGTTTTCGAGTTTTGATCATAATTCGGTCGCGCCTGTTTCGTTGTGTTGGTATTTGGATTCAGAAAAAAACGAGAGCCATACATACATTTGTGCGGGCAGTCGAAGTCAATGAAAATTAAGAAGTCAAAGAAACGACGAACATAGAAAATATCAATTCAACGTACAATCAAATGAAACCAATGTAAATTTTAACAAATTTGGTTAAAATAAATAAAAGAGCAGTTGATCAAAATGCTTACAGAGCGATCACTAGCTTAATGGCGGGGAGATTTGGCGCTACAATTGAATACCAGAACCCTCAACACAGCCCCAATTGCATGATTTAACAAAACAATGATGTGGTTATATGTTAAAGGAGTAGAGTCTATGGGAGTACTGCTTATGTTCATGGTAAGTACAGGTATAGATATGTACGTATTTTAATAAGAAATTTTAATAATAAATTCCTCATATTTGTTTTTAATTGCAGGACCTGAATACGACGGCCACAATAACAATTAATCCCTCGACTACCACAATCTCCTCCCGACGAGTGTTTCAACATGGAATGAATATAATCTATTTAGCAAATTGGGACCATTTTCGAAACAAAAATTCAAAAAATTGTTATCAAAACACCTGCAAAGTAATACTAACTTTGTATTTAAGTACAATTGTCAATATATAATTTCAAACACACTTCAAAACATTCATTGCAGCAATGAAACAATATCATTGTAGTAATGCAACAAATTCATTGCAACAATGACTCGAATACGTTGCACCAATGAAACAAATTCATAGCAGCAATGAACAAATTCATTGCAGCAAAGAAGCAAATTCTTTGCAAGAACGATACTTATTCATTGCAACAATGAAACAAATTCATTTCAGCAACGAAGCAAATTCGTTGCAATAATGAGTAAAATTCATTGCAGCAACAACCATACTTTCACCACAGTAACGAACAATTTGCAGTTGATGAACACATTTTCATAGCGGGAATGAAACGTTACGTTAGCTCACTTCCGATTACAAAAGTTGTTGGGGTGATGAACATTTTCATCCTTGTGTCGATGATTTTCCGTTCAGTGTATGAGAAATTCATACTGCAAGCTTACAAGGTCAGGAATTGAAATATTTACACTTTGCTGTTGGTACTTTAATTCCCAGCTGTCAATGAACCAAAAATTTGATTATATTAGAAGGGGTTAGACAACGAGTACAAATTTAAGTCCGCGATGTCAATGAACCAAAAATTTGATTATATTACAAGGGGTTAGACAACGAGTACAAATTTGAGTCCGCGATGTAATATTATATAAGCGCTATGCAATGACTGGGATTGGCCGACTGTACTTTAATAATGCTGCAACTGGAGCACATAGTCTCCATATATTATTATACGTGGCTTCAAAACTTTAAATTTTCGCAATTGGGGGATGCGACAACCCTACCAGCAGAGAGGACTACATTAACAAACTTGTAAATCGGGGCAAATACAAACTGTTTTATTATCCGCGTTACAGTGGATGTCAGATGTAAAATTCCCATATTAGATTTCGAAGTATTTGTGAGAATTGAATGGGCCGATAATTTTTCAAAAATTAGAACAAATCTGTTATTCCACTAATTGCTCATACGCATAAAAATTTATCACTTCCGTATATTTGTCGTATTCGAAGTTAATTTCATGTTGTGGTACGTGAAATGTGCGAATCGATGCGGGTGGGTAACCGCGAGCCTTTCTTAAGCCAAGTGTCCACTATAAAAATGTTTGCCGAGAGCTAGAGAAAAATCTCGCGTAGATACGTGTGCAGAAGTGTATACAGACTGTAGAGCGCTTCACATGAGCTCACCACAAACCTACGCGAGAGTCCTCTCGCCCAAAAACGGAGAGTAATGTCGTATAGAGCTGCTGAATGTCTCCTCATTTGACATTTCATTTCACACTATTCTTTTTGCGGTCTGTGCGATTGAGCGTTATTTGTCGTAACTTGACTTACCCCAGGTGGAATTACAAAAATTATTGACTTAAATTTGTGGTGTCTTCTTTAGTTAAGAACTGTGTAATTTAAAGGCATTTTTGACGTTGTTGTTATCTTTTAAATGCAGTAAACGAAATGCCGTTGCTGTTATCTTGTTGGTTGGTTTGAGTCATTGCCTCTATCTGCTATTATTAAAGCAATACTTTCCAACATGAAGAGTCCATCTGTAACCACACCAAACTTCGTAAATTTATTGAGACAACTCGGTGCTCTATATGCCATTACTCTAAAAGGCCCTACAGTGTATATAATTTTTATGTGAGTAACCAAAAAGTCAAAAATAAGTTTAAATGTCACAGTTTTTCATCAAAACGATATGAAAAATGTAAGCCAACAATTTTTGTAATTCCACCTGGCGTAAGTCAATTTACGTCAAATAACTCTCTATTGCACCGACCGCACCACGAAGAGTGTGAAACGAGACGTCAGACGAGAAAGGTGGCAGCTCTATATGATATTACTCTATGGGCTCCATAAAATAATACATACGTAGATAAACTTATTCTCTCATCTGACGTTTCATTTCACACTCTTCATCGTAGGTTTGTGGAAATGAGAGCAATTAAATTTAAAATTACCTTACACCAGGTGGAGTTACAAAATGTGTTCACTTAACTTTTTCATGTCGTTTTGGTGTAGAACTGAAAAATTTAAATATATTTTGCACTTTTTTTTACTTTTATCGTTGGTATACATTTGTATTGTATTTAACACAACTAGTTTGCCACAAAAACACGAAATTCGGTTGTTGTTCCTTTGTTGATCGCTGTATACTATTGCCACTATCTGGTATTATTGAACCCATATTTTCCGCCATCCAATGTTTACTTTCCATCGTACCTATGACGTTTAATTTATTGAGCGAATAAAAGCTTCTCTGGTATGTACTATTCTATGATGGGCTCTACGCTCAATCAACACTATTTGATAATTTTTTCCTGTCTATAGTAGACCCATAAACGAATGTAGTATAGACACATTATTCTCTCATCAGATTTCACACTCTTCGTCGTAGGTTTTTGGAAATGAGTGAAATTAAATTTAAAATTAACTTACACCAGGTGGAGTTACAAAATATGTTCAGTTAACTTTTTCATGTCGTTTTGGTGTAGAACTGAAAAATTTAAATATATTTTTCTCTATTTTGTTGACTTTTGTCATTGGTACACATTTGTATTGTATTTAAACGCAAATAGTTTGCCACAAAAACAGGAAATGCGGTTGTTGTTTCTTTGTTGGACGTTGTTTACTATTGCCTCTATCTGGTATTATTGAACCCATGTTTTCGACTATCCAATATTTACTTGTAACCATATCTATTGCGTTTAATTTATTGAGAGAATAAATGTGTCTATACTAAATTCGTCTATGAGTAGACCTCTTTCTGTATTTTACCTTATTTAGATTAAAATTTTTTATTATTTCAACTGAATAACACTTGAAAAATTATTGACATTTCTATTCATTTCGGCAGCGAAGGAATCACGCGGAAAATGTAATTCCTATTTGTCTATATGTTTGTTGAAAACCATGTCTGCAGTGCCTGTAGATCGCATGGTAGAGCTCAACTAAAAATTGCTATATAGCGCCTCTACGAAGAGCAGTAGATTCAAGCTGTACTGTACACATACAACAGGTAGAGTCTCTGCAGTCTACGCTCTACCTAAAAAACTCTATTGTGAACACATGGCTTTATGAATAATATTGTGTAACGCTGCCTGCAGTTGTTTATTACATTTGCATTTTATATCAATGTGATACAAATTCGTCTTTTATACGATGACTTACGACCCTGGGACATTGTGTTCATTCTCTTTTGGTAACGCTTCGTAAATTCATGTGCGTTCAGACATAGATAAATACTAAGAGTTTCCATTACTCTCTTCGACGCCTCTTCATGATGACGAGGTAGTAGGCCATTTCATACAGTTTTAGTTGCTGCTGTATTTTACGAATTTTACACTTTTGTTGGACATAAAACGGACAGAAATCAAAGGGAATGCGTATTTTCGTTCAATGCAAACAACATAAAACATAATTTAGCTGTCATTAGTATCAATAAACACTATTTGAAATTAGTTCATGTCTTCATTGCTCTCTCATTCTCCATCATCGGCCTAGTACCTTTTCGATCAGCTGTGCCATAGAATCCCCCTGGTTCAGACTACGACTCTCTGTATATAACTATTCGTGACTCTTTCTGATGTATTGTCGGTTAATCTTCTTTTTTTCCTATTCGTAATAATCTCAAATTCAACATTCTAAAAAATAATTAAACAATGGCTGATAAAATTGCAATTGTATTGGTTTAATTTATTAAGAAATTGCTAAAAACATTTTTTCACAACTTTTTGTATACTGTTGCTTTACCGCCATGTCAAAACACGAAAGAGGTGAATGAGAAATATCAAAATGTCCCCTGAATTTCCAATTCGTCACTCTTATGCTACCCCTCTTTCTTCTCTTCTCACCTCACCTAGAAGCATCGTAAGTCGTGACTAGTGTACCAGGGTCCTAAGTCATCGTATAAAAGACGAACAAGTGTCACATGCTTGATGGAAACTTGTCAACCTACAATATGTGATGTATGGTAAACAATAGTTAGTGACTATGGAAACTACTAAGTGCTGCCATATCAATAACATGTAAAGAAAAGTGTTGATGTAACTAGAGGTGTCGCTAGTTAGGTTAGGAGTTCAATTAATCATTATTCGGTTAACCGATTAATCGTGCTATAAAATTAACTGAACATATTAACAATAAAATTTTTCGATTAACGATTAAATCGAACAAATCAGTGCGATTAATCGATTAATAGAATATAAGCACGTGTTTATCGCAAGCATTCCGTCTTGAAACACTCCTAGAATGTGGTAACTCATATGACAACGATTTGCGAACAAATTGCATTACTTTACACACATTTCGAACACATTTGATAGTTTGTTGAGAGAAAACGACACACAATGCTTTGGCTCATAGATATAAATAAAAAAAATTGCCTCAAAATTGGATAATTAAATTGGGTGTAATAGTCTGGTGAACTTTCAAGACCGACTGGTCACTTTGTATGGGTGGTATCAAAATGCCTGGTCCGATTCTATTCAAACTATATACAATAAGGATAATAGTCAGAAAATTACGTTTTGCTAAATTTTTGTAAAAGTAAAAAAAAATATAGTTTCA
The DNA here is from genome assembly GCA_963931995.1 of Phaonia tiefii. NCBI lineage: Eukaryota > Metazoa > Arthropoda > Insecta > Diptera > Muscidae > Phaonia > Phaonia tiefii. The sequence goes on along the minus strand of OZ008369.1, from coordinate 119,360,095 downwards.
GAGCGACTCTACCCTTTGTATGGGAGGTACCCGAGTGCGTGGCACTATTAGGTCCAAACTTTGAGATTTTTTTAATTTGGCTTGGTACCAAAACTCACTAATTTTCATGTTGCTGCAACGACGATTTGTGAATTGTGCCTACATATATTTTATACTATATAATGAAGTTGCTTTTGTTACGTTTTGTTTTGTTTTAATAAATGTTTGAACACTTTTTTCTTTTTTTTTGTTTAATTTTATTCGAATAATCGATTAATCGAATAATTTGATTGCGTTTTGTTCGGTTAATTGTCAGATTGAAATTTACGATTAACGATTAACCGATTAATCAAAAAACCCGATTAAATGGGTACTCTAGTTAGGAGTGACGTGAAATCTTTCAATTTGCTGAAACTCACGTGAGGTAAAAGTCATAGAAAATGGTTTAAAGTGTGAAAAGTTTTAGAATAGTTAGTGAAAGGTGAATTTAGAAAAACCAATTAACTAAGCTTATATTAGTTAGTGGCAAATTATTAAACGTAATTTTGACATTGTTTTGAATAGATCGGGAAAATTTTCTTACGTTCGCTTCAAATCAATCTCTATAACGAGAAAATAGAAAAACGGGGTAAGCAATTAGTTATAATTACTTCATTTGTGTTTTCCGTTCCACAACGGGTGCCTAGTCCATGACTAATTGTTGTTTCCTTGTCTAAGAGGAGTATAGCACCGAATCAAGGGACGCCATCTGCAGCCTTTTACCGTCCATTTTACCGTCCAATTTGGGGAGCCCTTTCCACAAGGTGTCAGTACCGGCGAGTGTAGCGGTGATCCTAACCCCTCACTGATAACAGAGTCTACCTTGATAACAGCGTAAAACACCCCAGGTAAGAGGGCATCTTAAGTGTTGCCAAAGTACAAGAAATGTAAATAGGGTACCAAAAACAGAAAATTTAAAAATTGTTGGAGAAAAAAGCGAAAAACATCATTTAATTAAAAAGGAAAAAGGTAACGTGTGGACGTCGGTGGTGCAATGGTTAGTGTGCACGCCTCTTGTACATGAGATCCTGGGTTCGATCCTTGCTATGACCACCTTAAATTTCTTTCGGCGGGGGTCATATCGCATAGTGACTGCGACACTATCGTATATTTTACCATGAAAAAGCTTCTCAAAAATACCGTTCGGAACCGGTGTAAAATCGTAGCTCCCAATCAGTGAGTGTAAAACTAGAACAACTCACTGGTTTGTGAGAAGCTCTCCTCCAATTCCTTCATGAGGAGAGAGAAACCATTTATTTTTTTTTATTTAATTTATTTGAATTTGAATTTTATTGACCGATTTTTGTTAATTTTTGGTTAATGTATGAGAAATTCATACTACAAGCTTACAAGTCATGAACGGTCTTCAAAAAATGTTACACCACGGAAAAATACCACTCTGTGATATAGATTAAAAACTCACCTAAAAGCACTGCAACAATGCGAGAACCCATGCGGAAAAAAAGAACATGGTGGAAAAATTCTGTCTGTTCTTGTTGTTAGAATTATAGGCCTTTCAGTGTATGCTGATACTTAGGGTTCTTCGACCGATACTAATTCGCACATGTGAATTGCAGGATTGAGTTTGTATATATACGATTGATGATCAGCCGATGTTATCAGTTCGGGCACAGTAGTTAGACATCTGATGATGAACTTGTCACGGAGTTCGAAACCAGTCATGCCAGTGAGTGTGTGTTGAACTAAATTGTCTATTATTTCCAACAAAAAAAAACTTAAAATTTTTCTATTAGAAAAATGTTCATGACTTGTAAGTTTGTGTTATGAATTTCTCATACATTATTTATTTAATCTAAAATACCTGAACAGAAATAATAACCTCAAAAGTGAGGTAATATTACATGTGTCTGTGAATGTAGTGACTATGTGACATGTACCATCCCCTAGACGTAAAATTATTTTCCTAGAATATAATAAATTTAAACCTTAAAATAGGAAGAAAACTTCATAAAAAGTTAGGACGGGTTTGAAAGAGGTTTTATCATACAAAATCGTCTCTCAAATGTCTCACAAATATTAATGAATAAGCCCATAAATCTGTAGAAAATAAACTAAAATCATCAATACAAAAGTTGAGAAAATAATCTTAAGACAACAAAACTCTGGAAAGAAAATATGGAAACCTGAAAAGACAGAAAGCCTGAAAAGATAAAAAAAAACCAAAATGGGAAAAAACCTGGAAAAAAGTTAAAATCGGTCATAGGAAAAATAAGACAATGTTTTAGGTTCTTTGTACCGATAATTTTTTTCAATTCAATTCAATTTATTCATCCAATAATTCCTTTTATACAGTTCTTATATACAAATAATATTTATGGGGTCTATCGAGGATATTACATCAAATTATACCTATATCTAATGAGATTAACGAAAGGTGTTTACATAATAGTAATAACTTACTTAAAGGCGAAAATGGGTACAATAGAATAACGTCAAAAAACATCTGAAAAAGTAATTGCATATAGTTAGATTATTTCGAACAATAACACTAGGTCACAAATAACAAAATTTTCTCTGTTATTTGTTTCTAGCATACTTTTTCTCATTGATTTTGACCTACTAAACACGAAAATGAGTTTTAAAAATTTTTCTGTTGATTGGTTTTCGAGATACAAATTTTTGAACTTTTTTTTTTAAATTTTTGGAGGTACACTTACAATTTTGAGCATATCTTTCGTCTTCTTTGACGTATTTGATCCTACTACTACTCAAATTAAAGAAAATTGAGCCGTCTACAACTCATTCTCAGAAAATTTTCAAATCGGGTGAGTAGTTTTGATGTTGGCGGCTTAAAAAGTTAAAAAAATTGCGTTTTTTTAGTAAAAATGTGGCAGAAAAATTCATATAAAAATTCATATAAAATATAAAACGCGATGCTAACAGCGATTTTGGTTTTTCTACGTATAGCTGGCATTTTTCCAAAGAAAATAAGCACTTACTTAACAAAATCTGACAACAAATGGCGGACTTCTAATTTTTTTGGTAAAACACCGAAATTCCGCTATTTCACGATATTTTGATTTTCATTATTTGCACAGCCATATAACAATAATTTTCAGTTTTGGTAAATTTCGTGTGTACACATTTAAATATTAGGTTAATTCTAAGCAATCTCTTAATATGGCATAAGAAGAGTTCCTAATTCTAGCAAAATTTATTTATTTATTTATTTATTCATTCTTCATCAATAGAGGTAAAACCTCTTATAGACTACACAGAAAAGCCTTAAATAATTGTTGCTTAAAACTAATTCTAGAAATGTTATTAAAAATATCACAATCAATAAGGACAGAATTACATATATCAGAGCAATGAGTTAGAGGTTCTTTTTGAGCATATATTGAGCTATTCAGAAAATTCCGAAAATGAAAATTCTCGCGTAATGATCTTATAGGTGCGTAAAAATTGATACGCTCCAACAAAGCAGTGCAATTAATATGTCCATGTATCAAATCACGTATGAAGTTAACAGAATAAACTTTACGCCTACACTCTAAAGAACTCAAATCGAAAAGGGCACAGCGAGTAGTGTAACTTGGTTTAACAATTTGCCAATTTAATTTAAAAAATACGTATCTGGTAAAATTTTTCTGAACTCTTTCAATTCTAATAGAATGAGAGCTAAAAATAGGATTCCAGATAATGCAACAATACTCCAATTGAGGACGAACTAGGGCATTATAGAGAGCCTTTAATGTAAAAGGATCAGAAAATTCAGCTGTGTTACGTTTAAGAAAGCCTAACATTGAATAAGCTTTGGAAATAATAAAATCAATATGATCAGTAAAATTTAATTTTCGATCAAGAAAAATTCCAAGGTCCTTGATCAAGGACACTCGTACCAGATTGACTGACCTAATTTTATAATTAAAACTGATATTACTATTAGTTCTGTAAAGCGAAAAGATTTGGCATTTTTTTATATTCAAAACAAGATAATTAGCATCACACCAATCAGCTAATGCATCAATATCTTGCTGTAATAGGTAACAGTCACTTAAATTTGAAATGGATCGAAATAATTTGAGATCATCCGCAAAAAGTAAAGATTGCGAGAAACGAATAGTTTTGGGCAGGTCGTTTATAAATAGCAAAAAAAGAAGAGGCCCTAAATGGCTGCCTTGTGGCACTCCCGACGTTACATGAAACTGGTAAGAATAGTTAGAATTAATTTTAACTATTTGGAAACGATTGGACAAGTAGGATGTAATCCATTGCAAAAAATTTGATGAGAAACCTAACATCTCAAGTTTAATGCAGAGACTTTATCAAACGCTTTAGCAAAATCAGTATAAATAACGTCAGTTTGCAATTTTCTGTCAAAGTTGTGATAAACATAATTACAAAAAAGGGAAAGATTAGTGGTAGTGGACCTGCCAATACGAAAGCCATGTTGATTATCACAAAAAATATTATTAAGTATAGGTTTAATTTTTATAGTAACAATTTTTTCAAGCAGTTTAGGTATACACTGAATTTTCGAGATAGGCCTATAATTACTAGTATCTTGTTTACACCCCGATTTATGTATGGGAACCACATGGGCGATTTTCCAACAATCAAGAAATTTGCCAGTTGATAATGAGGTTTGAAAAATTAAAAAAAGGGGATAACTCAAAGAATTAGAACAGCTTTTCAATAAAAGATTACAAATCCCATCATTATCCAAAAACGTCTTAATGTCAAGTTCAGAAAGGGCAATTTCCACATCAGAGCAATTTAATTCAATGTTAGATATATCGAACAATGGTTCCAAATCTGTATGGAAATTATTCAAATTACAATCACTGGAATAAACGGACTTAAAAAAGTCAGCAAAAAGATTACAAATTTCAGTTGGTTCAGAGGACCCATTTCGACAGTAAAACATATAAGAAGGTAAACCATTCGATTTTCTTTTAGAGTTAACAAAGGTCCAGAATACTTTACTATTTTGTTTTAATGAGAGTTCGGTCATTAATATATAAGACTTATAAACAAATGAATTTAGGGTATTAACATCATTTTGGCAATGGCTATAAATATTTTTTAAATCCAAGTTACTCTTATCCTCACGAAAACGTTTAAAAGCTTTATTTTTTTTAATTGTTCAAGTTAGTTAATCGCTTGTTATACCAAGGTGGATTACGATTAGACCTAATTATTTTTTTCGGAACGAATAAACTGAAGCCTTCATAAAGAATTTTTAAGAACAATGATTACATATTAATTAGATTAGACTCATGAGATAAAGAGGTCCAATTAATATGATTGAAATAAGAAATTAACGAAGCAAAATCAGCGTTTTTGAAATCATAATTTTGTTCAAAATCAGGTAAAACCGGCTGATAAGAACACATGGAAAAATCAACAATAACCGGAGAGTGATGAACAGAATTGCCAAAAATTGGAACGACTGGTGACGAAACTTCCGAGACTAGTTCTTTATCAACCAATACAAGATCAAGCAAGCGAGAATTTTCATTATAAATATTATTGATTTGAATTAAATTATGTATACATAAAAAATCAAAAAACAAAGAATCAATGTTCGAGTTAACATGAAAAGGAACAAGGTTATTACAATTATTCCAAGATAAATGACCAAGATTAAAATCCCCAACATAAATTGGGTATTGGTAAGGTTTTAAGTTATTTAAGTGAAAGTTACAATTCTTAAAATGGGTTTCATATATTTCGAACGGGCTATTTGGAGGAATATAGCTTACAAATAAAATAATTTCAAAGTTACCCGCAAAAGTTACAGCAACAATAATCTGATCAATGTCAGTATTAGGCATTTAATATTTAAGAGGTAAAATTTTTACAGTGAAACGGGTTCTAACAGCAATCAACACACCCCCTGCACGTATACACCCGGTTTTTACTTTACATCGATCTTTACGAACAACATTATAAAAATTACAATCAACCACTTCAGACGTGTTATGGTGCTCATTGAGCCAAGTTTCACAAATAACAACAATGTCGTAATCAAGAGCAGACGACTTCACATAAAAATCTTCCAATTTAGTTCTTAAACCGCCAACATTTTGGTAATACAATGAAAATGTTTGATCACCTTGAATCTGTTGGCTGGAAATTAGTAGTTTTTTGAATGTGAAGAAACTGGAGAAGCTAATTGATGAGCTTGTCTCCTCGGCCTCACCACGAACTCGTGAATTATTACCCCAGGAGGCCAAAAGTCACTTGATAACAATTGATGAAACAGCACTTCAGGAGGCGTAATTTTGAATGAAGACACTTCCCGTGCCCCATTAAATTTAAACTTTCGGCAGTGAACTTTATCAAGATCAACTCCCATGTTGATTCTAGATACAATGTAATCCAAAATGTTTTGTTCAGAAGTATCGGTTGCAAGCCTAGAAACGAAAATTGATTTTTTTTACAGTTCGGCTTACTACCACTAGCTGAACCGGATTAGTGGACAACAACGATGAAGCTTGAGTAGAGGCCAAAGCAGTTGATGAGGCGGGTCCAGAATTAGAGGCGGCAGTGACAGTCGAGACAGATGTAGCTGTATCCCCTGGTGCTCTAAATGGAGGCGCAGGGGTCACAGCGGTAGCGGAAGTTGAGGTGGGATCAGTGTTTGAGACAATAGCTGCGTTAAAGGAGGCATCAGTAGGATTGTCATCAAGGGAAAGCGAGGTAATCGGTGCGGCATCAAGCCTAATAACGGGGATAACAGATGTAGGTGGGGACACCACATCGAGACTAAGACAGGAATTTTGTCTGGTTCTCATGCCAGAGTCTTGCGTTGTACCACTCGAAGGCTTAATAGCATTGGACTTGCTGATGAAATTAGTAAGCTCAGTGAAATCAATTCGAAGCTGCGAAGACAATCCCATCAGGCCTTGGGCCAATGAATCAAGGTTATCGACTGCTTTTTGAAAATTGGCAAGTTTAGTGCACAAAACTGATGTTGACAAACTGCGGCAAGAGACACAAAACCACTGCAGACTATTTGTATTTGTTTTCTGCATAACATCAGCACATGTTTTATTCAGTTTTGCACATTTGCTGTGAAATAATTTACAGCAACCAAAACAAGCAACAAATGCACCATAAGTGTCGTACTCCGCGCCGCATATCCCACACCCAGTCATGATGATCCAGTAAAAGTAATTCCAGACGTGATTTATAGATGATAAAGTTCCGGGAACACTTGAGGAAAATTACACTAACTTAATAACAATTAAAATTACTAATTTATAGCAAAATAATTAAAATTACAAAATAAATTTAGGCGGAAGAAAAAATTCAACACTTGATAGCTGAACAGTGTTGCCAGTGATTACAATTACAATTTTGTCTTCGGATGAAATCTATGAACAGTTCATATCCAGTTACATCATGCAACGCTCTTGTGGGATATTTCCAGTGCTTATTATTTATAATTTTTAAACACTTGTTTTGTATTATTTGCATTTTTGTTAGGTGGCATTTTGCCGCGTTATACCAGACAGGAGAAGCATACGACAAAATTGGTCTTATGGCACATTTGAATAATAAATTTGTATTTAGAATGTTCAGTCTTGAACGTTTGTTTAACATAGGCCATAATGCTCTTAGTGATTTCACTGCCTTTTCACAGGCTGTCTCGATGTGTTTGCGGAATAACAACTTTTGATCAAGTATGACACCGAGATACTTTACTTGGGTTTGAGTATTTATAACGCTGTTATTAAAAGCAAGTTGACGCGATGGTAATCTTTTCGGTGATTTATTATATGGAAATGTAATAGCTTGAGTTTTGTTTTGATTGATTTGAATTTTGTACAATATTTGCTGCACGACTCGAGACTTTTCTCCAGTTTCTTCAAAAGCGCGCTTGTGAGCTTACTTGTTGTAATCAGGGCTGTATCATCGGCGTAATAGGCTACATCCATCAGTTTTAGAACCTGATAGAGTAGCGGTGAGAGTATCGAGCCCTGAGGCAGACCAGCTGGAATACTTTTGGTAGAAGAGAGATAATTGTTTACTGATACCGTAAACATTCTGGTGTGTAGAAAATCTGCTACGAGTTTACACAGATATTTGGGTAAATTCATGGAAACCAGCTTGAATATGAGGCCGTTATGCCAGACTGTGTCGAATGCCTTTTCTATATCTAGAAGTATAATACCAGTTGACCTTTTGTTCCGCTTATTTGTAAGGATATTGTTTATAATTCTGCTTATTTGGTGGATTGTGCTATGATCTTTTTTGTAACCAAATTGCTCATTTGATATTAAATCGTGAGAAGATACAAACTCGTTGATTCGATGATGAATAAGTTTTTCGAAGACCTTTCCTAAATAACGTAAGAGACTTATCGGTCTATAACTGGAGGGGCTAGACTTAGGTTCAAATTAATAAGAAATAGAATACAAAATAAATATGTAACCTTAAAACATAAAAAGAAAAGAAATAGTAAAATATAATAGTTCTATAAATATATACAGGGTGATTCAGGAAGTTCCGGACAAATTTCTCCAGCGTATTCCTTGGCTCATTTCATGAAGAAAAGTCCACTAGGACCATGTCCGAAAATGCAAGGGTGCGAAATGGCAGTGGGTTCACAATTTTCGGATTGGTGGTCGGAGGGTAGTAGGGTAAAGTTGCTAACTTCTGAGCCAGTGGGCGGCTTGTTTGAAAGGTCTTTAAGACGCCTTTCGGAATCAATAAAAAAAAGTATAAAAAAAGTCAAATCGCCGAGATACAGAGCTTTCGGAAAAAAAATTGGAAAAAAAATTCACATAACCTCAATTTGCTCAGCCAGATGGCAGGTAACTTATATTTTTTTCCTGTTGAAAGATGGCCAGACCTCTTACCTTTCCGAAATGACCTAAAGAGGTCTTACCGTTCCAAAGTTATGACCATTTTACTGAAATGCAAAAATGTTTGTTTTTGCTTTTGGAACCAAAATAGCAGCACACATTTATTTGTTTTTGTAAATTCACACGATTTTATTTTCCAGTCCATTCTTCAGTGCCTACAAAAGTCAGTAGTATTTATAGGTATTCATTGATAGAACGAGAAAAGTTCAAGTGATTTTTGTCCGGTTTTTTTAAAGTGAATAACGACAAAAAAGTAAAAGTTTACGCTAATCTCTGTTGCAGGCAACAGTTTCGAGTACGTTGTATTTTGAATTAGTAAAAATGACAACTTATTCAAACGAAGAATTAGCAGACATTCATTACATGTGTAGATTCTGCAATGGTAATGCAAGAGCTACTGCGCGTGAATATGCATTACGTTTTCCTAATCGACGACCACCAAACCGAACAACATTCAGTGAGACGCACCGCCGATTTCGTGAAGGTACGTTGTTTACCCAAATGGAGCGTCCCGGAAATTAACAAAAAGACGTTGCAGTTGGAGAGTTAATTTTGGATGCGATAGACGAGAACCCAACGACAAGCACAAGACGAATCGCGGTCCAAGTTGGTGTGGTACAATCAAAAGTATGGCGCGTCCTTCACAAAGAACAAAAACATTCATTTCATTTCACACCAGTTCTAGAACTCTTGGCAGCCGATTTGCCACTACGCGTCAACTTTTGCCGTGAGATGTTGCAACGTGATGTACACGCATTTATGTTTTTACGTTCGATTGTGTGGACCGACGAAGGGCAATTCACGAGAGACGGCATAATTAATTTCCATAATTTGCACGAATGGGCCCATGACAATCCCCACAACAAGAAAGAAACAGCATTTCAACACCGATTTGGCTTTTTTGCAAGAAGTCATGCCAGAAATCCTAGAGGAAGTACCTCTTGCGGTACGAAATCATGTTTTCTACCAACAATATGGTGCTCCAGCGCATTACGGGCTTATTGTGCGGGATTGGCTTAACACCAATTTCCCTCGACGTTGGATTGGACGAGGTGGACCAATCGCCTGGCCGCCACGATCTCCAGATCTCACACCATTTGATTTCTTTTTGTGGCGCTACATGAAAGATTGTGTGTATTCTGTGCAGATCCACAATCGTGAGCAGTTACTTGCACGCATTGAGGAAGCTGCGGTGAAAGTTCGTGAAAAGATGAGTGAACTAAACGTGGCGGATGGGGTTCGCAAACGGCTGCAATTGTGTTTAGTAGAAAATGGGAACCACATTGAAAACTTCCTTTAACATCAAATGTTTTTTTTCCTTATGTGTTTGATTCTTCAGCCAAAAATTTCAATAAAATAAAATCTTAAACGTGTTAATTTACAAATACAAATAAATGTGTGCTGTTATTTCGCCTCCAAAAACAAAAATTTTTGCATTTCAGTAAAATCGTCATAACTTTGGAACGGCAAGACTTCTGGGCTTCGTTTAGGTCATTTTGGAAAGCTAAGAGGTATGGCTATCTTTCAACAGAAAAAACATAAGTTACTTGCTATCTGGGTGACCAATTGCGGCCCATTTTTTTCCGAAAGCTCCGTATCTCGGTGATTTGACATTTTTCTATTTGTCTGAAACGCCTCTTAAAGACCTTTCCAACAAGCCCAAAATCAAAAAAATCCGACCAATGGCTCAGAAGTTAGCAACTTTACCCTACTACCCTCCGACCACCAATCCGAAAATTTTGAACCCGCTGCCATTTCGCACCCTTGCATTTTCGGACATGGTCCTAGCGGACTTTTCTTCATGAAATGAGCCAAGGACTACGCTGGAGAAATTTGTCCGGAACTTCCTGAATCACACTGTATAAAAATTTTAAATATCAGAAAAGGATTAAAACCAAAAAGGAAATATAAGAAATTGCAGTAATTGTTAAAGTTTAAAAATACCTAAAAAGGAAAGAAATAATTAAATTTAGGTTAATTAATTAATACAAGAGTAAATATTTCATTTTTTTTTTATAGCAAGCGTTTTATCATAGGTCAGGTCAACTTGGTTAGGAAATGGACTGAATCTGAAACCATCTACGGTATCCTGTACTTGGCTTTCCGTAGCAGAGTTCGTTAAATTTGCGGAACAGGCATGGTTATTTGCAAATGTTCTGCCAAAAATTTCACACTTTCCCTATGAGGTAGAGAAACGCGTATTATTCAATTATAATATTGGAATGACCCTGGTTTTCTTGATAATTATTTTCGTCAGATTCCAAAAGGGTGGTGAACCTTGTTCCAGCCGAGATAATAAAAGGTTCCATGATGAATTCCTGAATTTTTCAATCTGCCACTGTTTTATGGAATTTAACGTCTTATATTCGTTAAGGTCAAATATGTTCCTATAACGCTGCCATTTTCGACGGTAAAAATTCCGCGTGCGAATTAAGGACTTTATACAGTTAGTTAGTTAGGTAGTTTTTTGTTGGAATTCCTTCTGTATTTCAAGGGCACACTAACTGAAATTGCTTCTTTGATGGTACGAATAAAATGCTCTAAATTTGCGTCAATTTGGTCAGTGTTAGAACATATATATGAATTGAAAGGATTAAGATGTCTGCTAATGTAACGTGCATAGCTGTACCAATTGGCTTTTTGAAAATCAAGAGTTTGAAAAGCAAAAGTGTCACATTTATTGTTCACGACTAACTTAACCGTTAGAGGGTCAGAACTAAGATCATTTATTACCTCGGCAGTAGATAATGATTCCATTATATTTGTAATAAAAATATCGAGCGCTGAACTTTGTCTGTTTGACTGAGACGGGATGTAGGCACTTTCTGATGAAAAACAATGTTCTTGTTTTTCGTATAATATGTTCCTCCAACAGTTTGCCCTTGTGCATCCCCATGATTGGTGACGGCTATTAAAATCTCCCCCAGAATGTATCTTTCACTTCTCTTGAGTTTGTGGATATCTGCCGCGAATATTTTTTCCGGGCACCATCACTTCCAATTTTACCTCCAGGAAAATAGCAAGAATGAATGTTCAAATCTCCACAATCGGTTCGTATCTTTATACCAATGTTTTCTATAAGTTTGGTGTTGACAATAGGCACTGTTAAATGAGAAACATAATTCCTAACAATTATAGCAACACCACCACCTCTTTTTAACTCTCTATCATTCCTATACACCCAAAAATCTGGTTGACTTAATGGTACATCTGACTTTAACCAAGTTTCCGACAATAAGCATATGTGAATATTATATGATATTAAAAATTGAAATAATTCTATGCTTTTGTTTATGAGCCTTATGTTAGGAGCCTGAATTCACCACTTAAATTATTCTGCCATGTGACAACCAATCCCTAAATCGTATTAAATTCTTATTTATTTATATGCATGAATTTCGTTTAACACAATCTTAAAGTCTTTTCAGCATCATATCAACAATCTAATTTCACTGTCCTGTTGATAATAATAGCAAGGGAATAGTAGGGCTTTTGAGAAATACTAAAGTGTATAAGCATGTATCCGAGAAGGGAAAACGACAAGCACACAACTCATTTCTAATCGTTACTAAATGCTGTTTTTCTTGCAAAATTGAAAAGGGATTTGTCTTTTTGTGTATTACTGGTTTGGAATTGGAACAAGTTACAAAACATAAATTGACTTGTTTTACAGGGTGATTCAGTTGTAACGCAGATCTAGTAGAGCAATTATGTCTGACATGTTAATGCCGTTTTTAAGGCAATTGGTACTACAAACATTGGCATACGTAGTCTTGGAGCAATACGTTTGAGGAAAATGGTCGTCCTGCCGGCCGGTATTCCATCTGAGTCAAAAATCAGCAGCGGGGTGCAAAAACTCGAATAAACTGGGTCAATGAAAACGTGACAGTTCCCTTGCGACTTCGTAAAGGTTTTTCGGTCGAAAATGCGGATGTTGTGGGAAAAAGGAGTGGACCAGGCCACGGCAATCTCAATTTGCCGTCGTGCACAAAAACTGAACTTTTCCTACAGCCTAGAAAATGAAATTCACAAAGGACCTGAGACCAAGAGACCGTTTGCAGCGCCGTATATTTAACAATTCGAAGCTGGAACAACAAACAGTTGATGTCGATTTAAAAAAAGAAATCAACTGGAGCAATGAGGCACATTTTCACCTAAACGGATACTTTAACAAGCAAAATTGCCGCCTTTGGAGTACTGAAAATCCTCATGTCATTCAGGAAAAAACTATGCACCTACAAAGAGTCACTGTTTGCTCAATAAGCCCGAGACGATTCTTGGTCTGAAGAATGAAATCATACGCCCGTACTAGTCGTGGAAAATTTTGAAACGCGTATCCTCTGTTGGCGGAGGAGTGGTGGTGGGCATTTAAAGGATGTTGCATTTCATACATAAATTCTATGGCATATACCTCTTTACCGCCAATTGGCGCTGAGGCGTAACTACTATTATGCATTGCTGTCTAATAAAGAAATAAATAATAATAAATAAAATAAAATAAATAAAAAAAAAAATCCAATGAGTGTTCGAACTCACGGGCGATGTGTTAACACCTTTTTGCTACACGGTACCGGTTCGATTTCTATGAACACATTCGTAAATGTTACATTGGAAAATAAAAAACAGCGTTCAATCATATGATGACGTTACAGTTAAATAATATTAATACTTAAAATTATTTAAAGACCACATGTGTCATTATATTCTTGCTCAATACTTTTTGTTTTATTCCCACAAAAGTCAAAGAATGCAAAGCAACAGACACTTGTACATACATACATTGTTATATTCGTACGATATAACCGAAGATCAACATAAAATACTTTTTTAATATTACTCCAAATTAATACTCCAAATTAAAACACTTAAATCTCGGCTCGCCGATATCGCATCGCCTTAATTTTTGGCCTAAACTCTTCGTCGAAACCCGGACTAGCTTTTTAATCCAAAAATTAATAAAATCGGCTATGAATTTCCGGAGAAAATCGCGTGGGAAAATTATATGAAAATCGCCCAATAATCACTTTCAATACCGACTGCCAAGCAACGAACAGACAAACGATGATAAGACAAAACCGAAGATCAACATAAAACACTTTTTTAATATTACTCCAAATTAATACTCCAAATTAAAACACTTAAATCTCGGCTCGCCGATATCGGATCGCCTTAGTGTTTGGCCTAAACTCTTCGTCGAAACCCGCACTAGCTTTTTAATCCAAAAATTAATAAAATCGGCTATGAATTTCCGGAGAAAATCGCGTGGGAAAATTATATGAAAATCGCCCAATAATCACTTTCAATACCGACTGCCAAGCAACGAACAAACAAACGATGATTTACTCTTACAAACCTAACACTTGCGTATGTATTAAATTTATAGTTTACTGCCCTAGAGGCGCGCGTATAGATGTTAACACATCAAAAAATAAATAAATAAAAATATTATTTCGGCAAATTTTGTTGTGATTTATTTATAAAAGCAATCCTGCGGTCTTATTGAATCTTATAGTCACTACGTTCACTCTGCAGCAGGATTATCTCATTTAGAGATTTCGAGAAATTTAACAAGTGATTATTGTTTTTAAAACAGATGCTAGCTTAAGGGACACCACCAAACGCAAGATTTCGATTGCAGTGTGTTCAGCACTTTAGTAATATTTACCAAACTTGACTTTCGGCGAAAAAGTTCCATCTACAGCAACTACTTAAACGCAAAGAAGAAAACTCGTTCCTCCAAAAAAAATCTGAGATAACTGAAATTCGTTTGGGGACTGTAGTTGGGAGAAACGAACTTCTGTTAATCCATACATGTCATTTCGTTTGGGAGAAAAGAAAAATGTTTGCAGCAAACGAGTCATGGGAAATGTAAGCTGAAAAAACATTTCCGAGAAACGAAAAGCGGTTCCGCCAACTGTTTTTTCGGTTACAGCAACCGAGTTTTAGTTGTTCTTTACTAAAAAACGTTTGCGAGAACTGAAAAACGTTTACTGCAAACGTCATGACTGCTCTAACATGACGGGGGTCGGGGTCAAAATGTACTACAAAAAATATCGCCATAAAATTTCACTATATGTGTCCGAACACTCCAAAACACAAATCTCAAAGCTGAAATATGACAAAATTCATTATATTATGTGAACTATTTTTAATGGAAACAGCAAAATTACAGAATTCATTATTAACCCTTAGAAGGCAGTTAGGTTTTGCTTAGTATCTAGCAGTTGGGCTAAGATTTGTGTTTTGGAGTGTTCGGACAAAATAATGAAATTTTATGGTGATCATTTTTGTAGAACATTTTTGGAGTAGTTTTTGTGAGTTTAAAAAAAAAGTAAAAATTATGGTTACAAGTGACAGTTAGAGGGTAAATTTGTTCCACAAAAATGTTTATTTGAATCTTTTCTATAAAACTCTGAACATATTTTGTACCTCAGAAGTAAGGAACCCAAAAATTTGCATTCCGATATGCTGCAGTAAAGTTCCGAGGGCCGGAAACTTTGACATTAACTAAAAGCTAATGAAATCGGTCATAACCAAATTAAAATTCCAAAACGTAAATGACAATATATACACTTTTTGGACTCTTCTAACTCCTTTATTGCATTTAATAGAATTGACTTTAATATTGTGAGCTAAATAATAACGGTCACTGGCTGATTTTTATTAATGACTTTTAAAAATAAGTCATGACTGATTTTTATCGGTGATTTTTATAAATAAAAGTCATCAATAGCTGTTATCAGGGACAAAATAAACTAAAAATAACTGGTATTAAGAGAGTTAATAACTAAACATCTTGTGTAAATACACACCGCAGTGGCTTAACGGGCTAGACGCTGCTGAAGATGATGTTTCACAAACATCGAAACGATCGTCCAGCTAATGTGAGTTCGAATCCCACCCGCGGCATTTAAATTTTTTTCACTAACCGGAGAAAACATGATCTCTTACAGCCTTAAAGGAAATTACAACTTTAAACATAACGAGGATCTAAAAACAACTGAATTTGAAATATATGGTAGGGCCAAACCAAAACAGAACGAGACAACTAACGGGTCCGCCAAATAACTTTTTTTTTTGAAAATGCTATAAAAAAAAACTACTGAGTATTTTCTCAAATTTCTTTTTTTATTTGAAACTACAATCCTTCCGGTTAATAATGGAAAATAACTTTATTCAAATGGCTGCCTCGACTGGCCATGCAGTAGCCAACACGATGGGTCCAATTTTTAAGCACATTATCGATTGTGTGCAGCTGTATTTCACCAATGGCTTCACGAATATTGTTCTTTAAAGCGTCAATTGTCTCTGGCTTGTCGGCGTAACACTTATCTTTGAGGGCACCCCACAAATAATAGTCCAACGGTGTCAAATCGCAGCTCCGAGGTGGCCAAACGACATCAGCTCCGCGGCTGATAATGCGATCTTCAAAAACAGGGCGCAAAACATCAATTTTCGCACACATTGTGCAACATTACCATGATTTTCAAAGTAATGTCGCAATATGTCCCAGCGTTGTTCAAGCGTATACACAACCATATTCGTTCAGCGGAAGGATAAAACCAATTATCTGTCAAATCAGACATGAGCTAAGTGTTACCATTCACGAAATAAGCACTAGCTGAAATGGCGGACCCTTTACAATTAGAATAGTTCGTTCTATAAATATAACTTTCAAAACTTATGCATCAGTGCGTGTAAGTAGGAAAGCAATGTGTAAGTACCCTGCAGTCGACATAGCTAACGAATATTTAGTTATTTCCCTAACTACCAATAATAACCATTAACTACCCGCCAGACTACCAGCAATGCTTTATACTGACGAATTTAACATGGGGATGTCATTGACGGTTATCAGTGGCTACCGCCTGCATTACTATGTACCATGCAGATCGCTAGTTGCATGGAATTGACGAAATATCTAACAACATTGTACTAACTACACGGTTAAAAATTTTGGTGTAAATTTGAGTAAAATTTGACTTACATATAGAGTTACACCGAAATTGTATTAAATTTGAATACCAGCCAAATATTCAAATGTGATTTGAATAAAAATTGATATTCAAATTGAATGCTGAACCCATACTAGCTGCAAAGTCTACTTTGGATTCTTTTTCAATCTTGTTTGTATTAATTTGTAATCTTTTTTGTATTAATTTTTAATCTTGTTTGAATTAAATTTTATTTCTTTCGAATTAATTTTTAATAGATTTTCCGACTAATTTTAAATCTAGTTTGTATTAAATTTTATTCCATTCGAATTCATTTTTAGTAGACTTTTGGATTTAGTTTTAATCTTGTTTGTATTAAATTTTATTCCTTACGAATTCATTTTTAATAGATTTTCCGACTAATTTTTAATCTAGTTTGTATTAAATTTTATTTAATTCGATTTCATTTTTAGTAGATTTTTGGATTAAGTTTTAATCTAGTTTGTATTCAATTTTATTCGATGCGAATTCATTTTAATAGATTTTTGGATTAGTTTTTAACCTAGTTTGTATTAAATTGCATTCCATCAAAATTTAATACAGAACCTTTATTAATTTTTCTTTACCTGTTACCTTTCTGAATCAAATAAAAAATCAAGAATTCCACAAATTATTGTATATATTTTTTATTTCCAATTCATTCGATAGATATAGTTATACATAAATATACATTAGACAGTTCTTGTGTATACAAAAAAGATAATTTAAACATATATTGGTAATTAAGCCACCACTAACTTTTTTCATTTTATTCTTTTAACTTAAAATTATTTTAGTTTTATTTAGCTTGAAGAAATCAAAATAAGCAAAATTTTTACATCTTTCGTATACATTAGAGTGGACTTAAAAAATAAAATTTTTTGGTTATTGTTTCCTTTCTTATTATCACATATTATTTAATTATTATATTTCAGTTCTTTTCCCTCAAATTTTGATTGACGATGCAAAAAAATTATTTCCAAAATTTGAGACAAATTGGTCAACGTTAAGATGATTTCACACGGCCAAAATGGAAAAAACAAATGATGTATTTGAGTTCCAGTGTGGCAGGAGTTTTACTCGTCTTCAGGAGTTTTACTCCAATGACTTGAAAAAAAAATCGCACATATTTTACCAACACTTATAAAAAACACTAATTTGACAATTGAAAAGTTTTACAAATTTTATTTATTTATTCAATAATTTATTCACTTACTTGGTGTCTTAACACTTTCAACATTTGATACATTTTCAAAAAATATACATCTTGTTACCGCCGCGCTTTTAACGTTTATAAAAAAATTCGCACTTATTGCGTCCATATTAACACTTTTCTCTTTCACGTACATAAAGCAACTGCGACAGATAAACAAACAGCTATCATTCTTGCATCGACAGGGTTGTATTAGAATACAAACATTATTCAATTGTAATACAGTAAGGCCTCAAAATTAATACAAAATGTACACCAAAAGTATTAAATTTACTCCACAAGTATAAAATGTGTTATTGAATACAAACATTATTCAAATGTAATACAGTGAGGCCTCAAATTTAATACGAAATTTACACCAAAAGTATTAAATTTACTGCAAAAGTATAAAATGTCATTTTAATATTAGAATTTATTAAAATTAAATACAGAATATATTCAAAAAATTTTTAATATATTGGGAAGTGTCAATTTTAATAAAAATTATATTCAAAATCGCTGTAATACATTGCTTGGATTAGAATTTACACCAAGATTTTTAACCGTGTACTGGACTAGTGCAAGCCGCTTGATGAATTCGCCGTACCATAATGAATTAGTGTTATAAATAAATCTTTTTCATTATCTTCACCACATTCTTTTTCTACATTTTCAAAATGTTGCTCAATTTGTTCCTATTCTTTCTTTATTACACGTTTCATTTAGATTTTGTAATGGTGATAAGAAATGATAATTGATATGAAATGTTTAGCTTCGGCCACGAGGCAGCATTAGAGTAAATTTGAAATTGTTAAATATTATGTGTAAAGGTTATCTCGATAGGAGGTAAATAAAATTTGTATAACGTATTTACTGAAGATTGTCGTGGTTTTAAATATGACTGGCTAATCGGTCATGATGGTAACGTAGGGGTAGAAAAAAGGTAAGTTGCTGGGAGCAATATTATCATTTTGGCAAATAAGGTTTTCCCTACTTGTCGCAAACCTTCTTCTTTGTGTTTACTCGGTTCCATTACTGCGTTTGTATTTGCTAACTAATGAAATATCCGATTGGGCTCCTTTTTTTATTTTTTATTATGTCGTAGAATATCGCGTGCGTTTTTGTAGTGTATTAGACTTGGTATGTATTCTTGATGTTTGCCAAGTCTGATTGCTTTACGTCGTTAAGTGGAAAGATCCCTTGCGTCCGGCGGGTTAACCAGCCCAGGCTTAAGCATGGCATACCAAGCAAGCCGCTTAACGATGTATGATCGTAAGATAAATAAGGATAAGAAGACCTTGGCCAACTAGACCAACTTGATGTCTTCGTCATGATGGATCAAGGTGGGATTCATTTGTGTCCTTGTGTGCTGAGGTGACATAATTGGCGCCCAACGTGGGGCCTCAAAGATTCACATCTTGACTCACGAGATTCCTCAAAAGATTCTTGAGGCTGCTGACGTCAGTTAAGTATCTGCACTTGGATTTGAAATTCGTTGTCGAATCTCTGAAACTGCGTCTATATGGCTCTTCGAAGCTCACTCCACCTGAGGTCTGGTGTCAGTCTCCTGGAACTCCAGTAGTATTCCAGAGCTGGACCTTCCAATAAATGATGTAAATCCTTTAGGAGCTCTGATTCATCACACTCTTTGTCCTCACAGATGATGTTTACTCTATACAAAAATTCCTGAACATTCATCGTGTTTGCTGTTCCGTCAAATTTGATGCCCCATTTTGTAGGATCGGCTTTACGTCCCACTCTGCTAGAAGATTCCTCTCGGCCAACAAAACTCTGGTTGCGCTGCTGACGGTTGTCGTTCCTTCCCGCTCTACCACCTGAGAGTGGTGTTGAATCTCGAGCTGGCCAGAATCGTGGCGTTGGTGCCGTAAAATTATCTGTGAGCCGCTGCCGTTCTGTAGTCGTCGCTAACTCCATCATCGAAACCATTTCAGGCCTGATATTTCTCTGCCTCTAATCGTTGTTCAAAATTTTTCGCGTGCCTCGGGCTTCTCCTATTTCTCGGCTCCAGCTCAGGGTAATTTGCTATCTCCACCTGGGATGTTGCTTGCGGTAGTCACGGCCGTGATCGTCGATTCTGCTGCAGTAGTGTATGTGAGAGGAGCTGATGCTGCTTGCGTAAAGAACGTCTCCACCATGGACTCTAATGGTGGGTTACCCCTTCCAGTTCCTCCGGAGAGTG